>OY997390.1:0-397500 GCA_963921505.1 Phakellia ventilabrum
CTGGAATAGAAGAGTTCGAGCCAAGTTTGAGGAATGGAATCGGGAATGGAGGAATTCGCGCAATGTTCGAGGATTGGAATCGGAAATGGATGAGTTTGAGCCAAGTTCCGACGCTTGGAACTGGGAATGGAAGAGTTCGAGCAAAGTTCGAAGTTTGGAATCGGGAATGGTGGAGTTTGAGCAAAGTTCCGACTCTTGGAATCGGGAATGGAAGAGTTCGAGCCAAGTTCGAGGCTTGGAATCGGAAATGGAAGAGTTCGAGCCAAGTGGCGACGCTTGTAATCGGCAATGGAGGAGTTCGAGCCAAGTTCGAGGCTTGGAATCGGAAATGGAGGAGTTCGATTCAAATTAAAACTCTTGGAATCGGGAATGGAGGAGTTCGAGCAAATGTTCGAGGTTTGGAATCGGAAATAGAGGAGTTCGAGCCAAGTTCCGAAGCTTGGAATCGGGAATAGAAGAGTTCGAGCTAAGTTCGAGGCTTGGATTCTGGAATTGAGGAGTTCGAGCCAAGTTCGAGGATTGGAATCGGAAATGGAGGAGATTCAGCCAAGTTCAGACGCTTGGAATAGGGAATGAAAGAGTTCGAGCAAAGTTCGAGGATTGGAATCGGGAATGGAGGAGCTCGAACCAAGTTCGAGGCTTGGAATCGGAAATGGAGGAGTTCGACTAAAGTTCCAGGCTTGGAATTGGGAATGGACGAGTTCGAGCCAAGTGGCGACGCTTGGAATCGGGAATGGAGGAGTTCGAGCAAAGTTCGATGTTTGGAATCGGGAATGGAGGAGTTCGAGCCAAGTTTGGACACTTGGAATCGGAAATGGAGGAGTTCGATCCAAATTCGGATGCTTGGAATCGGAAATGGAGGAGTTCGAGCCAAGTTCCGATGTTTGGAATCAGGAATGGAGGAGTTTGAGTCAAGTTCGGACGCTTGGAATCGGAAACGGAGGAGTTCGAGCACAGTTCCGACGCTTGGAATCGTAAATGTAGGAGTTCGAGACAACTTCGGACATTGGTATCGGAAATGGATGAGTTCGAGCCAAGTTCGGATGCTTGGATTCGGAAATGGAGGAGTTCAAGCCCAGTTCCGACACTTGATATCGGGAATGGAGGAGTTCGATTCAAATTAAAACTCTTGGAATAGGGAATGGAGGAGTTCGAGCAAATGTTCGAGGTTTGGAATTGGAAATAGAGGAGTTCGAGACAAGTTCCGAAGCTTGGAATCGGGAATAGAAGAGTTCGAGACAAGTTCGAGGCTTGGATTCTGGAATTGAGGAGTTCGAGCCAAGTTCGAGGATTGGAATCGGAAATGGAGGAGATTCAGCCAAGTTCAGACGCTTGGAATAGGGAATGAAAGAGTTCGAGCAAAGTTCGAGGATTGGAATCGGGAATGGAGGAGCTCGAACCAAGTTCGAGGCTTGGAATCGGAAATGGAGGAGTTCGACCAAAGTTCCAGGCTTGGAATTGGGAATGGACGAGTTCGAGCCAAGTGGCGACGCTTGGAATCGGGAATGGAGGAGTTCGAGCAAAGTTCGATGCTTGGAATCGGGAATGGAGGAGTTCGAGCCAAGTTTGGACACTTGGAATCGGAAATGGATGAGTTCGATCCAAATTCGGATGCTTGGAATCGGAAATGGAGGAGTTCGAGCCAAGTTCCGATGTTTAGAATCAGGAATGGAGGAGTTTGAGTCAAGTTCGGACGCTTGGAATCGGAAACGGAGGAGTTCGAGCACAGTTCCGACGCTTGGAATCGTAAATGTAGGAGTTCGAGACAACTTCGGACATTGGTATCGGAAAAGGAGGAGTTCGAGCCAAGTTCGGATGCTTGGATTCGGAAATGGAGGAGTTCAAGCCAAGTTCCGATGCTTGGAATCGAAAATGGAGGAGTTCGAGCCCAGTTCCGACACTTGATATCGGGAATGGAGGAGTTCGAGCCAAGTTCGGACGCTTGGAATCGGAAATGGAGGAGTTCGAGCCAAGTTCGGACGCTTTGAATCGGTAATGGAGGAGTTCGAGCCAAGTTCGAAGCTTGGAATCGGAAATGGAGGAGTTTGAGCCAAGTTCGGACGCTTGGAATCGGAAATGGTGCAGTTCGAGCCCAGTTCCGACGCTTGGAATCGGGAATGGAGGAGTTCGAGCCAAGTTCGGACGTTTGGAATCGGAAATGGAGGAGTTCGAGCCTAGTTCGGACTCTTAGAATCGGGAATGGAGGAGTTCGATCCAAGTTCCGACGCTTGGAATCGGGAATGGAGGAGTTCGACCCAAGTTCAACGTTTGAAATCGGAAATGAAGAGTTCGAGCCCAGTTCCGACGCTCGGCATCGGGAATGGAGGAGTTCGAGCCAAGTTCGGATGCTTGGAATCGGAAATCGAGGAGTTCGAGCCAAGTTCCGATGTTTGGAATCGGGAATGGAGGAGTTTGAGTCAAGTTCGGACGCTTGAAATCGGAAATGGAGGAGTTCGAGCCCAGTTCCGACGCTTGGAATCGTAAATGTAGGAGTTCGAGACAACTTCGGACATTGGTATCGGAAATGGAGGAGTTCGAGCCAAGTTCGGATGCTTGGATTCGGAAATGGAGGAGTTCGAGCCAAGTTCCGACGCTTGAAAGCGGGATTGGAGGAGTTGAAGCCAAGTTCCGATGCTTGGAATCGAAAATGGAGGAGTTCGAGCCCAGTTCCGACACTTGATATCGGGAATGGAGGAGTTCGAGCCAAGTTCGGACGCTTGGAATCGGAAATGGAGGAGTTCGAGCCAAGTTCGGACGCTTTGAATCGGAAATGGAGGAGTTCGAGCCAAGTTAGAGGCTTGGAATCGGAAAAGGAGGAGTTCGAGCCCAGTTGCGACGCTTGGAATCGTAAATGTAGGAGTTCGAGACAACTTCGGACATTGGTATCGGAAATGGAGGAGTTCGAGCCAAGTTCGGATGCTTGGATTCGGAAATGGAGGAGTTCGAGCCAAGTTCCGACGCTTGAAATCGGGATTGGAGGAGTTCAAGCCAAGTTCCGATGCTTGGAATCGAAAATGGAGGAGTTCGAGCCCAGTTCCGACACTTGATATCGGGAATGGAGGAGTTCGAGCCAAGTTCGGACGCTTGGAATCGGAAATGGAGGAGTTCGAGCCAAGTTCGGACGCTTTGAATCGGAAATGGAGGAGTTCGAGCCAAGTTCGGACGCTTTGAATCGGAAATGGAGGCGTTCGAGCCTAGTTCGGACTCTTAGAATCGGGAATGGAGGAGTTCGATCCAAGTTCCGACGCTTGGAATCGGGAATGGAGGAGTTCGACCCAAGTTCAACGTTTGAAATCGGAAATGAAGAGTTCGAGCCCAGTTCCGACGCTCGGCATCGGGAATGGAGGAGTACTAGTTCGAGCCAAGTTCCGACGTAGACAAGCGCGCGCGCAACTAATTGGCGGTATGAACACACGTGGGGGGCCCAGGGAAGGCTGCATTTAATTCAGCTGTGGAAACAGTGAGTGACACTTTTCATGTCAGTCAACAATTGCTGTCAGCGTGCAAAAAACCTCAGTGAATGGATAAAACATCCTAAAGTCCACCATCTAGTCTTGCGTGGCCAGACCGCAAGCGAGGGTGTGGCCACGCGAGGCTATCCACCATCTACATGTAGCTGCAGACGTCACTCGGATTACTTAGCTGGATTCACCTTCACACTATACCTTCATGGTAGGTGACGCGCCATTAAAAGTTCCCAGGTATAGGCAACTCTTGAATATAAGCAGCACTGGTGATGGTGATTCGATGGTTCCTAAGCCACTGGCACAGCCTTGCCTCCACCCACAAATTCATTCAACTCCATCTGCCACTATTGATGGCAGTAATCTTGTGTATAGAATAATGTGCTCAAACTGGCAATTATTACAATGACCAACAAGGACTATCGAGCTGAATTTAAAACACCATTGTGTGGGGATACTGTCCTTTATGCAGAGAGAACTTGGCAGCTAAGTACTGTCTCAGACTTGGTGTTGCCTTGATAGCAGGCAGCAGCTGTGAGTCCACCGTCTTCTGGTCTTCTTTCCGCTCCTCCGACAAGACATAGCCCTGTGTAGTAGCATGACATACAATGAAGCCTGTCAATACCAAATACGAGTGCTCCAATCTTAGAGTAGACTTTTTAGGTTATAACCACTCTACCATACTGAAATAAGTATTAAAAAACAACAGAAATGGTTTTGAAAGGCAACCTAAAAAATTCCCCCATATTCCAGAAGCCCCACCCAGTACCATGCAGATTTTGGGGAAAATTGAACAGAATTGGCAATATCTCAGGATTGGAAAGGTGTTAAGACGTCCATGATGCTAAAACATTACTGTTTGGTTGTTACTGGTTTTTATAAAATATACCCAACAGCACCCGTACATAAGGCTCGACCTACAATGCCCTGCACTTTACATAGTTATTAAAATGGAATGGAAATACTCCGCACTACGTATGGATGATAGGAGCTTCCAGCTACAGTAGAAATGAAGAGATAATGCCTACCTGCTTGGAGTCGGAGAATATCTCACTGCTGTCCTCTTTTTTCTTTCGAGGCACAGCACGCCTGAAGTAGTCATCAGTGAGGCGATCAGGCACTGACATGTTACCCAGGTCTACTTTCGTCTTGGTTGCCATGACATAAGCTTGGCACACCCGGCGCAGTGGAACTCCATTGATAGAGAATGGGCCTAGAGTGTGTATTGAATACAATAACACGGTATTCAGTACTTATATATGGGATATTCAAGCTGACCTGTGACCAGCAGCAGCCCAGAAGACAGCTGCTTCAGAAATACCACTCTCTTGCCTCGGTGCCGGCCTGCAAGCAGGATCACTACCGTTCCAGGAGTGATCGAACGACGAAGCCTGGCTGTCTTAGGATTCTTTCGGGATCTCAACTTGCGGGGGACATCCTCAGTCGGATAGTAGCGAGGCTATGGCAAAGCAGAGGATAAATCACACTACACAATAACACATGTAAGGATTGCTAATTGATATACCGATTTTTTGAGGAGAACGACTCTTTTCTGTCCATTTTTCTCGCCTTTCACAGGTTTGACCTTATAGTGAGGCTCCTTCTCTTTGGTTGGTTTGATAACAATCTTCTTTTTCTTGTACAATGCCTTCTTACGGTACATTGCAGAACGGCTATACCGGGATATTCCCCCGGCAAGCAGATGGTTTCGTGAAGAGTGAGCTTTCCCCGCCATGCTAGAAGGAAAGAAAGTAAAGGAAAACGTGAACTCCAGTAATGTACACGCTACTTCCTATCTTGGGTTAAGATTACGGTAGCTAACTACACGTGTTACAACTTGGGTGTGTGGCAACCACTTTACATCACAAACACTTAGCTTCATCCATACAGCATGTAAAAGAGGCCTACAAACACTCATCTAACACAACAACATCCTTCCAGCAAATAAAACAAAGCAGATTGTACAAGATCTCTCCCTCACCTTATCTACCGTCTTCTGCACGAAGTCTCGTGATGACCCAAGGTCTGGTCACGAGACTAGAGCGGATTAATTTCGCGAGGGGCCGGGCGCACGAGAATTCTTTTTTGCGCCCACCCTACTGTACATGTATCATGGCAGACAGAGAGGAAACTGTGTATCAAGCAAAGCTTGCCGAACAAGCAGAGCGCTATGATGGTACGTTTGAATAGTGGCAAAGAGCAAGAGCAAAACGCATAGAAGATATTGGCCAGCCTTAGTTGATTATGCCTGATCACTTATGTACAATGTATTATTCTGCTTGGCAGAGATGGTGCAGGCCATGAAACGTGTGGTGGCACTCAACACAAAGCTCAGTGTAGAAGAGCGTAACCTGCTGTCCGTGGGATACAAGAATGTGATTGGCTCCCGGCGTACATCCTGGCGGATTGTGAGTAGTATCGAACAGAAAGAGGCCACTGCTGGGGAGGGTGGCCGTCTTGCTTTGATCAAGGAATACCGGAGGGCGATTGAAGTCGAGCTTCAGGAAATCTGCCAAGACATTCTGCAGTTACTTGAGGAGCGGCTCATCCCCTCAGCATCTGCTGCAGAGTCTCGTGTCTTCTACATGAAAATGTGAGTCGTTACTTCATAGTCTTCGGAAACCACCATGTTTTGACAGTACCGGAGCTGTCATATAATACTTCTCATAGTAGGCTTGGTTTGTTTCTATGGCTGCAGGAAAGGAGACTACCATCGCTACTTAGCAGAGTTTGTCTCTGATGAACTCCGCCATCGAGCAGTGGAAAAATCTCTCACTGCCTACAAACAGGCATCAGAAATTGCCAAGGCAGAGCTGGCACCAACCCATGCCATCCGCCTGGGCTTGGCCCTAAACTTCTCTGTATTCTACTATGAGATACTGAACTCCCCAGAGCGGGCCTGCCGTCTGGCCAAGGCTGCTTTCGAAGATGCTGTTGCTGAGCTGCACAGCCTTCGTGATGACTCCTACAAGGACAGTACCCTCATCATGCAGCTACTACGAGACAACTTTACTCTCTGGACCTCTGACATTCAAGGTCAGCATGTCCCATGAAAAGTGGCCCACACCATACAAGTAGCAGTCCATTCCAGGTCACTGCTTTAGTGCATGAAAAGTCCACATTTTAACAGTAATCTACAGTCCAGTTAGCTACAAATTAATCAGTGGTCATGCTAGTGCTAATATTCATGCAGGGGGGGGGGGGGGGGTCTCATTATCCTGCAATCGCTAATGAGCTATGATGATGTTCACAGAGGAAAAGAGTGGCACTGGAACTGGTCAAGTACAAGACTTGGAACAAAACAGCTAGCAACTCACTGTGATGGTTGGTCTGCTTGCCCTGTGCCACAAAATGTATTATGCTAAATCAGCACTATACAACAGAGCTACATGGTTACAGTAGTCTGAAAGGCAATCAACATTGGCATTGTGTTCAGAAAGTATTGTGTGTATCAATGTTATGTAGTGGTTTTTCTATTATAGAACAACATGTATGCCTTGGCTTTCAGTACTTCACGTATGCCTGCTGCATGTACACTGATATCGGAGGTGTGGGCCCAGTGTCGCTTACTCTGCCGACGGTAGGTGATGTAGTGCCCAGACAAGGGGTTGCCAACATGTTCAATCACTGCTACAAGTTCATATACTGTAGCCTTCCTGCAGAGTGGAAGGGTGTGTGTGGAAATTCAACTTGCACTTTTGAGTGTGCCTCCACTTACCTTCCTTGCACCTTCATGACAGTACTAACATCCAGCGTGGCAGGGAATGACACACTACAGTTATTTTTATAGAGGCTGCCATTTGGTAGCCACACTGTCCTCTTGAGGTGAATGCACAGGGACTCTGGTGCACGGGCCAGCTGCAGTTGCTTTGTAAAGGTCCTCTTAGCTCTCTTTCCAATGCCCTACATAGTCAACAAGTATTATCACCTGAATACAGCCACTTCAATCCATCACATTCCAAGACCAACCTGTGAGCACTGAGGACATTCCACACTATAGACTACCTCTGACTTGACATAGTCAAGTAGGCAAGTCTGCAGGGAAGACTAGAGCACACACTTTGTCCAGTGGAACATTGTCCCACAAGTCACTTGTGTCCTTACCACTGCAGCATTGGGAGGCAGAGTAAGACAAAGGCTGCTGAACCACTCACACTTGGTAGGGAACTACAGGAAAAGAACAGATAGCATTATATTCCCACCTTCTGCACTTTACAAGAACTGAGCTCACAGCATAGTGGCAGGAACAGCACATGAGTTCACTGGTCAGCAACCCCTGCAGGGGGCACACCAGAGGCCTCTCAGGAGTAGCAACACTACCTGCAAGCACATGCAGGTAGGACATTAGCTCAGGCTCACATACAGAATAGGTCCTAGCCTTGCACCTGCTTTGGTCCTCACGAAACCTCTAGCATTCAGTGGCTCCTATAATATTTAATATGAACGCACATATTAGCTTATCAGTAGCAAGGAGAGCATGAAATTAAGAAAACTTCACGTAGTCTTTCAGACATTCTGTTTATGTGTACAGTGATGCAGTATTATTGTACCTTCAGGAGCTGCCGAACACCTGAAAAGAAGCCAGGACACCTTATCTGCAAGACGGCCACATTACTCAACACAAAGGAATCAGTAACGACAATATATTATAGTACTGACTGTTTCCTCAGACAGTGTAGTCAGCAACACTTGGTAGAGCTCATGGGCATCCTTGAAGAGGAAGGAGTGGGGCAGTGGGAGAGAGGGACAGGTGAATGATGAGGCAGAAGACAGCCAACCTGCTGCTCAAAGTCCATGCGCCAGTAGTGCCATGCCAGAGCTTCCACAACTTCTGCTGGGGAGAGTACTCCTCCACTGCCTGCCAGAGCTAAAGAAATTAGCATGCATGAATGAGGTAATATTTGACCCAGTCTTCCTTCCCACTCTACAACTTCTATGGAATAAGAAACTGGTTGTCATACCGGTTAGTGTGTGGTCCAGGGCAAGGGCCAACCGGCCATGGTGTTGCTGGGAGGTGGTGTAAAGCCACTTTTTTACTGTAGGTAGTGATGCTAGAGCCTACAGAAGAAAGTTGTATCTAAACGTGATTAACTAGTGTGCATTGGCGACAAGGACACAACATATTGAGAGAGTAGCTGCTTGAGGTCTATTACCTTAATGTTGGAAGTGCTCACTGTCTAGCTATCTACAAACGCACCTGCAAAACTGCATTCAAAAAGCAGGTATTCCCAAGGTTGACCAGGCCTGGGCACTGTCCTGCAGAACATAATCAAAAGTTTATCTCATCATTCCTCCCATGGCTACAAGGAAAAACTTAGCTACAGGGTAAAGTCTCTGCGCAGGCTATCATCAGTAATTAGTTAGGCCAAGACATGATGGTGCATTCGTTTAGTGCATAGATACTAGATCAAGGGCTATATGTAGCCACAAAAGGGTAACGTCTGCACACTAGTCTCCAAGATATATGTGAGAAGCTACACTCCTTCGTAGAGCCAAACCGACACCGTTATCTTAAATAGTTGCATGCACTTATGGTCAGAGACCTATGGGCTGCACTAGATACTCTCACTGTCTCTTCCGTCTGAGCCTGGTCTATACCACAAGCCAGTCAAATGATAGTCATGCATAGCCTGACCATGCATGACTAGTCAAATAATCTTTGTACAGGTACAGATCCATGAAACAAACTTTGGTGGTATATTACAGCTATAGAATATCACAACATCATGCTTAGAAAGCTAGACAGGGTGCCATCATTATAGGAACTGCAGCTGCATCAGTATCAGCTCTAGTCTCGCGGGCCGGCCCACTTACTTCCGCAGCACTGATCAGACTATATCAGCTCACTGATACTCAGTATATAACAGGTCTAAAGGTTAACGATAATGGCTAATAGGCCAAAATTGACCCAGGTGGCCAGACTGCAGGCTGTCAGCAATATCAGATGGAGTTAGTGATTAGGAGCCAGCTTGTTCTTCTGCTTTACTGGCCAGGCTCTACGAAAGCTAATATCAGCACTCTACTGGCTTTGCAGAATATCCTGGAAGTCCTCCCCCCCCTTTCCCACTATAATTATGACACGACACCCACTAAAATTTATATTCTTGGTTCGTAAAACTGGAGGCTTGCACATCATCTGATTCCTACATCCAAGGACAGTAATAAACGTCCTTGGTACAGTCACTCAAATCGATGATGTACTGGCCTCCTTGATCTTGTTACATTAAAAAATTACCTCTCCTGCTAAACCAGTGGTCTGGTCCCCAAAGTACATATATACCTGCAACCACTACTACACCCACACCAGCTGAAATAACTGTCCAAGAGATAGCCACGACCATGCTGCGATCTACTATGGCTCTAATTAAAGAGCAGCATTCTATTAATAGACCACCATCCTGGCGGTCGAGAGTCTGGCTGCGCGAGACTAGCCATCATGAGCGGTAGCGACAGTGAAAGCGACAATGATCAGAAGAAGAAGGGAAAACTTACGGCCCTTGACAAGCAAAGGGCCAAACTGAAAAAGCTAATGGATCACCCGGTATGAACAATGACAGCACACCCAGTATTGCACTACACAATCTATGACCCAGCTAGCCTGGAAATAGGCTCGTTCCCTGGCTCTTGCGTGGAAGAGCATGGGAACGAGGCTAGCCTGCTGCACAGTTTTAAGCCTAACTACAGTTGCAAAAAATATATATGCAATGTGTGACAACACCACATTTGTTTTGGTCAGGAGAAGCCTGCACCTATCCCTGAACACCCTAAAGACTGGAAGCCACAGGACCCCCCTGAATTTGTGAGATTTTATATGGGTATGTATGATTCCAGCATGACGGGCGTCTCCACACTATTTTGTTCAAACGTAACGTCATGGTGACATTAAGCTACACTGGGCTAGATTCTCCCCCCCCCCCCCCCATAACGTCGTGCTCCACAACACTTTGCAATGTACTGCTCCTACCTAAGTGCAAAAAAAAGCCTTTTTGCAGCCTACCATGATGACTAAGCGGGTATACATCACAGCCTCAACTCTCCTAACGTCACAATGACATCATCTTGGAGAAAATCATTAGGAGACGCCCTCCATATTATACGGTAGCCGATGATTTGTCAAACTTTCTCTGCAGGATCAAGTGCAGGGGCTGGCAGTGAAGTTTTCCATGTGTATCGGCACTTGCGGCGACGAGAAAACACGAGGCAACAGTGGATTGTTGAACAGGCAGACAAGGAAGATAAAGACAGGGAGTTTCAAGAGAGACTAGCCATAAAAGTAGCAGCAGCAGAACAGAGAACAGCGAAGAAGAGAGCCAAGCGGTATACCAACCCTAACTCCAGTAGCAGTCACACCCTGACCATTCCCTTCTGTGGAATCTTCCAGTATTGAATTCTCTATCCTCATACCTGCAGGCTGAAGAGGAAAGAACGCCAGAAGGCCAAACGGCAGCAGTTGCCGCCAGTACAGGGGGAGGCTAGTAAACAAGAGACTGAGTCAGGCAGTGACCAGGACGTGGGGAGTGATGATGCAGAAGAGACACACTTTGTAATAGGTGGCAGATAGCAGTGCTATTATGTTTACTACAAACTCATGTATTGACACAAAGTACATGTACATCGCATAATAGTATAATACATACTGTACTGAAGCCAGTGTTGTGCATAAACACAGTCAATAAATCTATTTCGTGACTCCAGAGATTATTTATTTTTCCCCCCTTTCTTGCTGTTTTGGCCTCCTCTGGGTGGAGTGATTGGCCTGTTCTGACCCCCTTGGCCAAAGGGATACAACTTTCTGCGATCTGCAGCAGGCTTCAGTATCTGAGGAGAGAATATTCAGGAAGTGACGTGAACAGCATACATCACTCCTCAGTGAAACTACTGACCTGAAAGGAGCACATTAGAGTCTCATCCACACTCATCATAGCACCAGCATTGTCAAACTCGCCACAGTAGTTGGGTGCTGAGAATAGGGTCACTAACTGCCGCTTAGCAAAGAACTCGTATCCATCCTCCACCACCTATAGGTATACCGCAGAACAGATAACTTTACTATATAAAGCACCCTAGTACCACACTCCATACCCAGTTTCCACTCTGTAGCTACACAGGGTGGAGATGGCATATAAAGACAACACACCTGGTGTGCCCGGCATATAAGGTCAAGGTCATGCTTGGTCAGAAACTTCGAGACAATTTCTGGCCCAAATGTGAAGGACACACCCCTGTCATTTTCTCCCCAGCCCATTGTCTCCTTGTCAGGATCAGCCCACAGTAGGTCACAGAGAAGCCCTACAGAGAAAGAACATTCACACATTGGCAAGCAGCGTTAGTAAGCGGCTTACCTTGGTCAGGGACATCAGTTGGTCTCATGATGCGGCGGATCTGTTCCATGGATTGTAGGTCCGGGGAAAGCCCTGCAGGAAGTGTAAGTACCAAGGCGTTAATGGGCTGCCACAGGTGAAAGGCACTCAAACAAAAGCTTACCTCCATGGCAACAGAAGATTTTCTCATCCAGAATGGCAGCAACAGGTAGGCAATTGAAACAGTCGGTAAACGTCTTCCATAACCGAATATTATACCTTCGCTTGCCTGTAACAGAGATTATTACGCCAAGTGCAGGAATGCAGATAGGTAAATCAGTAACCATGCAACTAATATCGCATGACATGCCTTTGATGACCCAAAACCATATATACCAGGATATCACACAACACAATCAAGCTCACAAGCCAACAACACATCTTGGCTTACACTCGTCATAAAAGCCATAAATCCTGTTGATGCTGGCACATTCATGATTGCCTCTTAGTAAGAAGAAATTTTCTGGGTACTTGATCTTGTATGCCAGCAGAAGGCAGATAGTCTCCAGTGACTGCTTGCCCCTGTCAACATAATCCCCGAGGAAGAGATAGTTGGACTCAGGAGGAAATCCCCCGTATTCAAACAAACGCAGGAGGTCATAGTACTGGCCATGGATGTCACCTACATAAGGGTAGACACATAAACTGCTGCCCCACAACAATTTGGCAATGCCAATAATCATCTCACCACAAATCTTGAGAGGAGCTTCTAGTTCCAGCAGGATAGGTTGACTAAGGAAAATCTCACGTGATTTGAGACACAGGCCTCTGATCTCTGACTCTGTCAATTGAACATTCTTCCCTGGCCTTGAGCCCCGGACTGCAGAAATTGAATGATGATAAATACAGCACAAGTTTAGAACCTTTGACCAACCCACAAAGCTTTTATATTAAGGAACAGAACAATGGAACTGCTACCACTCACCCGACTGTACCCTTCATACCCTTTCCTTAATAGAGTTTTAGGATATTAATACCTTCAAGGAGCCTCTGAATGATGCTGTCAATGTTTAGCTTGTCTGCCTCTGCAGCCATCCCGAAACAGCTCTTCTAGAGGCTAGCACAACGGAGGACTTTTGGTGAAAGAGAAAGAGTCTTAGATAGCCGAAATGTCCTCCCGGGCTGCCTCAGGCTCAGTAGACGGACTCGGTGGAAAGAAAAACACACCTTTTGGGCCACAACTTAAAATTCCAAGCACGTGATCCACTTTCTTTTAGCCCCGTCATATTATATTGACGTCATGCCACGCTTAGACCACGTGGAGTATTGAGGCGAGATGGCTGGTGCATTGTTGAGGACAGCAAGCTGGACGAGATTCCTTGGCAGCGCTAGAGGACTAGTAACTAAAAGATGGAGTAAGTAATTTTTTTATTAGTACAGTTTTTATATTGGAGTTTTATGTTCTCTTTTTTGATGCTCGAGGTGTGTCTGGTATGCTGTACTCCTCTAAAGGTAAGGGAGAATGCTCTTATGAATTGCATGTGCAACTAAAAATACAAATGGATCCCCTCAGCTTCTCAAAGTCTCCTAAAATGTGTGCAAGAGGAGTTAAAACTAGAGCAAAAGACCCTCAAAGCTCTGCCCAGTGTCACCGGCTATACTACTACAGTGGCTGGTTCACAGGCCATACTGCAGTGCACAAAAGGAAATGAGAAGTAAGTAAACAATTTAAATGTTTGAACACCAAAAGAAATGTTAAGCTAGATCATTTCCAGCAGATGTGGTATTTGCTGTCTTGGCTGTCTTTCCATCTAGAGTGAAGGTAGAACTGGATGCAAACAATGCCATTGAGGTGTCTGATATTGATGAAGCAGATGATGAAAGCGAGGTGGGCTAATTCGGCTAAGGAGTGGCCTACCAAGTTTGCTTTTCACCTGGATATTATATTGCCACTCTCTGTAGCCGTTCTTTGTGCCAGCTTTCACAGTAACAGTCACAAAGCCTTCTGTAAGTGCAATACAGATCGTATATATCAAGGATTTGTAACAGCTGACATCATTTCCTCTGCACAGGGTAACAGCCTCCAGTTTGAGTGTTCCTTTGAGGAATATGGTGACTATCAGGAACAAGGCAATGAGTACAAGAGCATGTGCCTTGATTCAGTAACAGTGATACCTGCCAACACTCAAGAAGCGGAGACCATTTACAGTGCTCCTAGCAACAACTTGAGTGAGGTATGTAAAGTTTCCACAAAAGATGGAATTATGTTTTTTTATAGTCTTTGATCTTCCACCATAGGAGCTATATGGGTGTTTGATGGACTACCTAAAGGACAACAGTATTAACGAACAATTTGTACGTGAAATTTTGGAGTTCTACAAGGCATTTGAGCATACCTGTCATGTGGAACAGTTTTTGAAAGGTTTACAACATGTTGTACAGAACTGAAAGCTCTTTGATACACATCTCTACATAATATATTACTATAGTGAATACATTCATCTCTTTTGGTCTCCAATGACATCAATAGACCTATCGTCCACCTGTGGAATTGATACCAAGACTTTTGTAATTTGGTACATAATAGTTCATGAGGTACACTATAATTTCTTTCCTTCCCCGCTTTGTTCACATTCCAAGTTAAGGAACGAGGCTATTATGGTAACCAGGCACACCACTTTTCAAGTCATTGTGCACTTCTGCCATAACAAAGGAGTGCAATAATAGTCTCACTGTACCTCTGGCCACTGTTCCTGTATGAAGTCCACAACCTCCTCCACAATATCACCTTGGATGACTACTTCATCTTCCCCAGTTACTGAACTCCCACAAGAGAAGTGCTGGGCGAATGTCTTGGAGGCTTTCTTTAGGTCAATCTCTGCATAAATAACATTCACCTTAATGTAACACCAGACACGGTACACTTTTTAACCTCATTTTGGATCCCAGGAGTGCAGAAGAGTATGGCCCGGGAATGAGGTTCACCTTACTGACTCTGTTGACTACATAATATTTAGAGTATAGACTAACCAAAAGTCTTGAGTCCTAGCACAACTGTGACACATTTTCTTTTGCTGCGCTGAGACCGGGATACTTGAATCAGCTTCATCTCCACCTACAAGGTAGCCACCATCGGATCAACAAAAAAATTCAGGATAACAGTTCATGATTTACCTTCTTCTTGGCCTTCTTCAGTGCCTTGCCTCCTCTTGACTGTCGTTTGCCTTCCCCAACAGAGAGTTCTTCCAGGTGTGCTCCAACTAAAAAAAAATAGACTAGACTTAGCTCAATTCCTATAGGACCTGTACAGTTCGAGCCAATAAGTACTCAGGTTTCACAACAGAGAGCCTGAAGATGGGGCTAAAGGCTTTTCTCTATCTCTCAGCCGAAAACAAAAATTACTTTGGAGGGGCAATATCACAATAATCCCTGCAACAGGAATATGAACACTAAACCTGATATACGGGATCATGGTGGCTGATGACAAAAGCATGCCAAAAAAGCGTCATTACTTTATTCCAGTATGTAATAACTGTGAGCACTTGCATTTCAAATCCGTCCTGCTGCAACTATAGTTGTGGTGGAAACTACCATACCGCATCATACAGTGAATCTCATGAGCGGTAGAACAAATGCATGCAGTTCCAGACCACCGGCATTCTGCATGATCTGGGCTAGCCAGAGCTATAGGTCTGGGCATGAGACTATGTGGGTGGGGGGGGGGTAGAGATAAAAAATACTAACCATTCTCCACAAGTCTCCTGTAGTGTTCAGGTAGATTGGCCTTCATCCATTCATAGCATTTCGAGGCAGTAGGTCCGTACTCACAGTACTGAATTAAACGTATTGTGGATAAAAAAAGGGTTAGGCTAATTCTTTGAGTAAGCCTACCTCTGGAGGCATGGTGCATAATCCACAGTATTCCACATGCAGCGGATACTGCACAGCGTCCTGTTCCGACTCTCTGACCTCCGCAGTAGCCATGCCACGTCGGCTTTCCATTAAGAGCCCCTCACTGTACTATAACAACATGCGCGAGGCGTATACGTTTGTAAATGACGTCACCAACATTTTTGAAAAGTTGAAAACGCAACTAATTTGATTTTGGTTTCTTTTCTTTCTTTGTTCCAAGAATGTCATCATAAAGTTCTGGCATTGATAGCTTCTGCTTCTCCATTGCAGCCTGAAAAAAATTATTAGTAAGCTATTAGCTATATCTTTTTAATAAATACATGAGCATGGTTTTACCTTCAAGCATTTTTGATAAGCCCTAAACAGCTTGCCACACGCCTCTTCATGGTCTTCTCTACCCTTCAAGAAGGAATCTCTAAACCACGCATTAAAGCACTCATCATATTGAGCTTTCAGTGGCGTGCACTCCTCAGCAAGGCTGTCCATAGCAAGGGGATATCCCTAAAGGAGTCTGGGAATGAGTCTCGTTTCGTGTCCAGAATACATGTATAGGAACGAGGCAGTCGCGCGCGCCATAGGCCGGCCGCGCCCATTCTGTCACAGGACCCTGACACAGGACCAACTTAGCCAATAGAATCGCTCGAGCGTTGCTACAGCTAGGCGTTTATAGACTAAAGTGCAGCACAATCCAGCAGACCGCGGTGGAGTGAAAGCTTTTGCTGTTGAAGATATACTGACCACTTCAGTGAGTTAAAGTGAATATTTTTGTCGCTCAGTTTATTAACTATGAAATTAATGAAGCCTTGGACAAGTACGTACGAGTAATTAATTTGATCACACTGTATAAAATTATGTTGAACAGGTTCTTTTTAACTGAACACCTAATTATGCGTCTACTCTGTGTGTGGTGTATTAAACTTATGGTAGGGACTACATGTGTATGATTGCATAGATTTTTTCCAGTTTTCATGTCTTTTTCCCTATCTTCAGTGATGTGTGAGCGAAAGGCAGTAATCAAGAATGCTGACATGTCAGAAGACATGCAACAGGATGCAGTCGATGTGGCCACACAGGCTATGGAGAAATTTAACATTGAAAAGGACATTGCTGCTTATATCAAGAAGGAATTTGACAAAAAGTTTAACCCTACATGGCACTGCATCGTTGGACGGAACTTTGGCTCCTATGTGACTCATGAAACAAAACACTTCATCTATTTCTACCTGGGCCAAGTGGCAGTACTGCTCTTCAAGTCGGGCTAAACCCATAAAACACTTCATGACTGCATTCTACAAACTGCCTAATTATTTTATCGTCTACTTTTTTGGTACTCACAGGTGTTACATAGAATTGTGTTGCTAATGTGCTGTAGTAATGTTGCTATAACCCCACCCATTTACCATGATTCTTTGAATCTCGGATGTCAGCACAGATAGCCCAGTGGATTAGTGTCCCGGAAATGCCAGGCAGGAAGTGGTTGAATATTCATTATCGTGTCAAACTGCAAACTGAGTGTGTCAGTAGCGATATAATATGGCAAATCCAAAGGTGATCGTTCCCTCCATAATGGAGCCTGCCTTGTCTCTGGGCGACGGCAGTACTGGAGCAGATCTTTCGAAGGCGCTGCAGTTCGACCAGGAGCAAGTGGCCAACCTCTACACTTATAGGGCGGGGGAGTTCTGCTTCAGTTTCCAGGCAAGGCTTGGCAGGGGTGGAGCTGGATGAAGCATAGCTGTCTAAGCTGATAATTTCCTTTAACTGAACACAGGAACATGGTGTTGCCTACAATGAGGCTGAAGCTTCAGACTGCCGTACTGAGAGTACCCTAAAAGTGTCTGATGCTAGCCCAGGGTTCAGCCTGCGATTTGATGGCACACCTATAGAGAAGTGGGGCATCAACTTTGCAGGCACTGTGCATGTAAAGCACAGCAGTGGGGAGGAGCAAATAATCTACTTCCCAGGCACAAGGACTTATGATCCTGCTGGGCTCACTGGTGAGTTACAAATGTACCAATACCAACCCTTTTACTGATATATGTATACGTTCCGTACGGTGCCAATGTGGTAACTTGTCCAGTTGCACAACCGGACGCCAGTTATGTAACTGGGCAGCCAGTTGACCGACTGGCTACCCGGTTACGCAACGGGACGGTTGGGCATCCGTGCGGAACGTAAATTCTGCGTAAGGCTCATAATATTTTATGATGTGTTTTAACACTGTTGTATACTCTAGTGAGAGATACCACCATGTCATAAGATTCCCAATGTATGTGCGCACTGTGAGGACAGAGACTGTACCGTCATTGATGAACTGAGCATTATTTTCGAACTGTGTTACCAGTAAGATCTCTGACTGTTTCTGTACCAGACAACATCCTTGTGTCTGACCATCTTACAATTTCCGATGGGTCTGGGTACCCGAGACTAGTTTCTGTACCAGACAACATCCTTGTGTCTGACCATAGGGGCCCTTGTGTTGTGTCTGAATGTGGCATCCTCAGAGTCTATGGGAGTAAATCAACCCCTTGCTTTCTCATGTGGAAGTAACGTTAACCCAGGTGTCTGTTCTAGCTCCCCACTTCTTGACCTCTCCAGGTGACCCTCACGCCAGTGAGCGCATTGGGCCAAGTTGCTCCCGCTCTCAGACCGGTATTTCTCTTGGGCAGCTGATGGCAGTACTGAAAGGAGCTGAGCTCCAGCAGTTGGGAGACCTCCAAGAGCAGGTGGGAACCCTGTTCTTTTAAAGTATGATTTCATAACATCACTGTTAACCAGCACACAAAATTATACCTATAATTATAAGCAACTTTTCAGTATCACCATAGTCTCACTTAGAGGTGTGAAGGAAGATTGGCACGCCCCTTGGAGGCCATGGTCAAGTTTGTTGCAGAATCCAGGACCAACTGGCTTGCAAGAAGATTAACTATATCCAGGGGGCCAGCTGTTACATGCATGCACTCAATCAGGCTCACCCCTCTATGTCCTGATCATCCGGGAACTAGCTCAGGTGTTGCAGTATTGGTTTGAACTCTTACTAAGTCTTGCTGTACATTCCCCTAGCTCCGTCCCATGGTGCAGCGCTACCATGGCCGAGAGTGTTTATTTGACTGGATGCAGCTACAGATTGAGGAGGCAGTGTACCTGAAGAAGGAGGTGACTCCTTACCCTGAGTTCATCAAAGCACAGTTGCGCAAAGGCAAACTAGAGCTAGGTGAGGCCCGTCAGCATACCCAAGCTTTCCTGGAGACCTACAACAGTGGACACCCCCAGCCTCCACTACAGTACTACAAGAAAGTGGCAGCCAAGGACAAAGTTGATGCCATTTTCAGCCCTACCCAACTTGAGCAATTCCAGAAAATTGTACATTCGTAAATACTTATGTTATAGCGAATGACCTCTCTTAGGAAATTTTATTTATGTATATGGACATGGTGTATGGTAATGAGTCATAATTATGTAAGCTCCACGAATGTACAATCGATCAATCTGCAGCAGTGGTGACGGAATTATTACGTAACCTTCGCTCGCTCTCTCTAGTATATATAGTAGTAATAGCTAGCTTTAAGCATGCACGCGGTCTAAAGAGATTACGGATAAATATTGTAATTTCCACGTAAACGATTCCTCGGTGTCAAAAGCCTTTGGTCTGGGAGCAAGATGTACAGTGGAAACAACGAGTGCAAAGTGTACGTGGGCAATCTCCCGTCAGACATACGAGCTAGAGATCTGGAAGACCTCTTTTATAAGTACGGGAAGATCGTGGACGTCGACTTACACAACCGCCGAGGTCCCCCCTTTGCCTTCATCGAATTTGAAGACCCTAGGTAAGCAAAGGGGGTGGTACAGATTAGCCTCTTCACATTGTAGTTTCTATCTGAAGCTGTTACTTTTGTAGGGATGCAGATGATGCAGTGAAAGGCCGTGATGGTTATGTGTTTGACGGCTACCGTATTCGAGTGGAGTTCCCTCGCAGCTCAAATCGTAGTGGAAATGACCGTGGTGGTGGTGGGAGAGGAGGGTGGAGGGGGGGTGGTGGTGGTGGTGGTGGTGGAGGAGGAGGAGGAGGGGGGTGGGGGGGAAGGGCAGGACGTGCACCCCGTGGTCACCAGTTGCTAGTGTCAGGACTGCCGTCTACTGGTTCCTGGCAGGACCTCAAGGACCACTTCAGGCAGGCTGGTGATGTCATCTACACCGACGTCTACAAGGATGGTACTGGTACTGTGGAGTTCTCCCGCTATGACCACATGAAGAGGGCACTCAGGGACCTAGATGACAGCAAGTTCCGCTCACACGAGGTGTGCACGGCATGTATGTCAAGTGTAGAGCCACTCAGTTACTTCCCTGTCTTATGTAGGGAGAGACGGCCTACATCCGAGTGAAGGAGGCACGATCTTCTCGCAGTCCCTCTCCTCGTAGGAGCCCTCACTATTCCCGTCACTCCCGTTCAAGATCTCGTTCCCATTCCAGGTCTCGTTCTCGCAGCCGATCCCGATCCCGCTAGAGGAGTGGGGTGTAGGACATGTCAGGAGCAGCTCATTGGTATGCCTAAGTCATGCATGAATGAGTGACTGCTGTATTTTTGCTAGCATGTTAACTCTGAACTCTTGTCTATTACACTACTGTTGGATTTGTATTACACCACAGCTATTGCATGGATCTCAACTCACAAGGGAATGGCTGCATGGAACAGTGCTTAGCATGAGGCCCCAGTGGATTCAACTGGATCAGAAACCCACTAGGAGATACACAGTGGATAGGGAGTACACACACATTTGGATCACAAACCCACTAGGAGACCAGGGATACACATGGATATAGGGAGCCTAAGGAGTGCACACACATGTATGGATCACTAGGAACAGGATACACACATGGATAGGAATACAGTCAATAGGAGAGCACTCCGTGAACTCCACAAGGATTAGTCCCTACAGGAGAGATGTGGACTGCAGCAGTTTAGTAGAATCCGACTCATGTCACAATGATTTCTGGGTCTTTGGGGTCCAGAGGAGGTTCACTACAGTCACTCCATACTCTAGCGGGTACAGTACTTAGAGTTTCAGGAGGAAACAGATGTAATGATGTGTCACTAAAGGTGTTGGGTTCAGGGTGGTAGTGCGGGAGAGGAAACTCCAGGCAATAACTCGATATCTGTATCTGGCTGTTAAGGGTATAACTGGTAATACAGTGATACTGCTAACACTATCCAGTAATGTGAACGATACATGGTAGATGAAGGGTGCCTCATGTGCGAGACGTTTCATGGGTAACCTGGGGGGGGGGGAGTATTATCATACTTCGGTAACCCCTGTTCATAACCTGACATGTACAGGCACACACCTTTCAGTGTAACTTCTGAAGCTGTTTCCGATGATTGCCACTCCAGCCAAGCCCTCTGGACTCCAGTTGGCCCAGAGCAGGTTGTTGTACATGGCCTTCCCACAGTGTGGCATGAGGAACAGGGTGGGGCAGGACACATTACGCTTGCACAGCTGGAGTGTGGCATGAGGAACAGGGTGGGGCAGGACACATTACGCTTGCACAGCTGGAGTGTGGGCAAATAGTTATCAAAATGGAGTACCCTACCTATTTCTAACTGCAAGCATCGAATATGGGGGGGGGGGGGGGGGTGGTGGTATTAAGGGTACTACTGAAGCATTTTGACTGTAATTCTTTAGTGTATGAATTCTCTGTCTACCAATCATATACTTCATTTGCCTATGTTTTGACACTGTATGTCTGCTAGAGGGGTTAAGGGATTACGCTTTACCTCATTCTTTGGGATGACAGAACAGCCCAGTTCCTGTACAACCAGCACCTCTTCTTCACAAAGTGCTGGATCAAACACCCAGGCACACACAGGCTTTGGGAATGAGAGAACTATGCAGGCATGAAACCCCATGCAAGAGAGCAGTAGATATGTAGGCAGTCCCCAGACCACACCTCTTAGGAGTGTGGCCTGGGGATGTGTCTACCTTGCAGTGGTCCACAAGAGCCAGCAACAGGGCAAACTGATGCTGGGCTAGATGACAAGACCCAATGTGCCCAATACCGTAGCACACTATCTCCCTGAGCACACAGGGGACTTTCTGCAGCACAACTGGGGCCAAGGGTGATGGTATTCACAAGTAAATGAGGTGTCAGCTAAGTATTAGCATGGTGCATGTTTTGCTAGCGCCACTCATTTTGGCTGTAAACCATGACGTGCAGGCTATACACAGTTGGTATGTACTAACCCACCAACTCCTGGTAAAAGTCCGAACCTTCCATCACCTTCCTATAAATAGAGTGTAGCAATCATAACTATAAGGGAAGTTAGGAGTCCGTGATACTCATCCCACCTAATAGAGTTGAGTTGTTGACATAACACCGCAGCTTCGGGTCCAGAGTATTCTTGTGGCTTCCACAGAGGGGCATAGGGTGTTCTGCGACCTCGCCTCTGCACCAGCTGGAAACCGTTCTGATCTTGTGTGCTACTGATGGATAACTGCTTGACATTTCTACTACTCCATGTGTATGCCATGCAAGCACTATAGGCTTTCATATTGCCACATGCCATGCAAGCACTATAGGCTTTCATATTGCCACATGCACATCAGTTACCTGGACCCAGCCATCATGATCGATAGTAGACAACTCTGGAACTATGACATCATACATGCATGAACACAGGAAATGCCTGATTAATAATACAGTTGAGTGGATAAAAATATAAAAAATATGGTACTTCTACATATACGTCTCATAGAAGTACCCTGCTGAATACTCTGTACTGTCTGCACTATCTGTCACCTTCACTCAGTTCATCATCTGTGGAAGGAACAGGGTGTTAATGAGAAACGGCTCTGAGGGGAACCCGCCCCCTTCAGAGTGTAGCTACAGGCACAAGGGCACAACTGACTCACCAACTACAAGTGGTAGGTAGGGCAGAGGGTGGGACTCGGCTCCAAAGCTCTCCTGCACTGCCTTGTAGTCTGATTTGCTGGACTTCCTCAAACTCAGCTTCTTAGCAAACTTGCGTAACTTATGCCGGCGACCTAAGCAGTTAGAGCAAACAGTAACAGTGATGTCATCACTGATGTCATCACACCAGGAAAGCTTAGCTCACCAGGGCGAGGGGAGGATGTGCTGCCTGACCGGTCACTCCAGTTGGGGGACTCTTCTCCGGCTAAACTCTGCCACCCTGTAACAGGTTATAGTATACAGTATGTAGAGCCTAAGTGAGCAAAAAATTTGAATAACCTAGCTCACTATAGCCCCTCAAAGTGTCCAGCAAGATTCAACCAGCTCACTCACCCTCACGATGATCAAAATCTTCATCAGATGAAATATCCCCGTTACACGCTTGTTCAGATGTACCACTCCTCCGAAGAGAAACATTTTTTTCAAATCCATCAGAACCACATTGACATCTTCCACTTGTATCCGCACTGCTACTACACGTGCCGCCTCTAATAGAACTAGAAATGTCTTGTAATTGCTGGTCCCCATTTGGAGCCAAACTGGGATCTATGGGTGTGGGACTGTCTGCTTGTGGGTCCCTACTACCAGGCATAGTGGTGCAATCTGCTTGTGGCGGGTCCCTACTACGGCTGGCAGTTTGTGGCGGGTCTCTACTGGGGCTGGCGGTTTGTGGCGGGTCTCTACTGGGGCTGGCGGTTTGTGGTGGGTCTCTACTGGGGAGCAAAGTGGGGCTGTCTATTTGTGGTGGATCCATACTGGGGAGCAAAGTGGGGCTGTCTCTCTGTAGTGGGTCCCTACTGGGGGCCAGACTGGGGCTGTCTACTCGTGGCAGGGGTATAGTGCGAGGTAGACTAAAGTTGTCTGCCAGTCGGTTCCGCAGGAAAGGATGGTCCTGGGAGGGAGGGGAGTAGGGTGGAGGCCCAGGTTCAAGGGGAGGGCAGATCTCATCATAGCTGGGAAGAGGGTCAAACTCCTCCTCATCTTCGTCATCCTCATCAACAAAACTGGGGATCAACTCCGGTAGACCTCCAATGTCCTCACTGAAGCTTTGGAGAGCAGGCTCTGGCATCACGTCCTCCACTCCCTCTGCTTGCTGGCTGTTCATGGCCATCAGATAGTCAATGGCTCCCTCAACCCTTCCCTCATGTGTCTGCAGCACAGTAGTCAGGACCTCCTCGTCCAGCAGTGGAAACATGGCTCTTAGGTCTTCCAGCACTGAAGAGTCCTCGTCGTCACTGCCTGTGTACACTCTACCAGTGGCCTCTCTCTCCCCTACAACACCACCTCTTTCTGCCCCATTCTCGCCTCCACCAGAAGCCCCTTCACATTCATACCCCTCAGGAGTGCCCCCATTCTCGAGTTCCCCAGTTCTCACTGAAGTGTATTCAGCCAACGCTACTGACATCTCAGGATGCACCTGAAAACCACAAGGCACAACATTAAATATATTTGATACTAGTAGCGAGAAGTAGTATTTAAGTCACACTGACCTTCTGAACCACGCTCTAAAACTTCTGGATAGTATCTGTCACTTCCTCGGCCAGGAAGGTGATAATTTGATGAATTTCGCGAATGCATGGTAACCATATAAACGCGAAAATACTTGCAGTTTGATGTCTTCAAGGCTAGCATTCCAATTAATGCACGGCAAGTGCTATTCTAAATAAACAACACCACTATCCACCGGCAGTATGTGGGAAGGTACCGTTGCACAAATACTGCTGGCAGTGCGAGGAGATGACGACACGCGGATTTTAGAGCTACTGGAAGTCCTCAATAGTCTTATTTATCCTGTGGAAGGCGTTGGCAATGAGGTAGCTAGTTAATTATATATGGTACATACATGTATGCTTGTGCACAGGCACTTACCTATAGTACTGCAGTCATGATCTCCAGTCTGGTACTGTTCATCCTGCATGCACATGCATACGCATAGCAACTGTCAAAGTAACACAATGCTCCTGCTTGTGATTAGTGTTACCCATTCTCTAGGATGGTGACAATGTGCTTGGGAACCTGGTGGCCATCTCTAGTGGGCTCTCCGGTGCCACCATCATCCAGCTAGCCCAGCTAGCATCTAATCTTCTGACACAACAAAAGGTAGCTCACGGTTTCAGAGGGCCCAGCTGCTCATGACCTGATCCTTGCTCCTGTCGCCCCCTAAGCTCTCCCTGACGCCAGCCACTCTGTGCAAGCTCCTGCAGGTATTGCACTCCTGGCTTCCCAAGGCACACCCTCCAACAGAGCTGCTCTATGCCACTGCAGCACTTGTGCAAGCAGGGGCGCTCTACAGTGACCCACAGGTATAAGAGCTAGACCCGGTGCAAAATAGGGATGGTAAGAATTTATAGGAGAGCTTATACCTATCTATAACCACCTATAACCATGTATAACCCCCTGTAACCACCCGTAACCACACGTAACCACCATACATAACATAACCCTCAATAATTATCTTATAACCATCTGAACCTTTAAAACATGTTATAAGCGTTCCTATAAAAATTCTTACCATCCCTGTTTTGAGCCACAAGTGATCAGAGCTGTGGAGAGTGGGCTGTGAGTTGGAATAATGTTCTGAACATGTCCTACAGGCCCCGGCAGTGCAGCTAAGTGAGGGTGGTCCTCTCCGTCGGATGGTTGAGGGGCGACAGTACCCAGTGGAGGCACAGAGAGCAGCACTGCATCTTCTAGCCACCCTCTGTGGCAGGTGAGTCTTTCATCTGTCTTGTTGCTTGTCCCTCTATTAATATTCCTTCTCTTGTAACCCCTCCCCAGGCTGGAGCTGCCACAGCCTCTACTGCACTCCTTAATGGAGGTGCTACTGCAGCACCTGCTGGCTCCGCCCTTCCCCGATCTCCTCCTCCATGCCAAGGTACCCTTTGCCCTCCCTCTTCTCCCTTCTGCCTCATGGTCGCCCTCCCTCTCACAGCTGCTGCTATCCCTCCTGCGGGCAATGCATGCTGTGCTGCTACGACTAAGTGCTCCCCAGACCCACCGGCTCCTGCCCTCCCTGCTGGCTTCCCTGAAGGCTAACATGGCCATGGGACTTCCAGGCCAGCCCAGAACTGTGGTCACACCAATACAGCCTCCTCTCAGTGGTGTGTGCTCAATGCTGTATCACTGCTGAGGCATACAAGTAACATGAATATCTCCACACTTGTATGATGCAGTGCGGCTATGCCCCCAACCTGGCAGTCCTCACTCCCCCAGTGTGGCCGGCCCTCAGCATCGCAAAAGGAGCCGCAGCAGAAACAGGGAGAAAGGAAAGGGGGGTGTGGTCCCTCCCAGTGTGGCCCCACACAGTCAATCCTTCCCATTCCCTCTCTCGTGTTCTAGTTCAGACAGCGAGCTCTCAGACAGTGAGGGCGTCTCCGTCAGACTCAGGACAACCAACACCAAGCTGAGACACCAGGCCCACTCCTGCTTGGCTCTCATATTTCAGGTGCAGCGGTCTACATGGTGACTGCTGTATCCTATCCTTCCCTCAAGCACTTTCTTCTCAATGCCCTTTCTGCCCTACCGCCACACTCCCTCAGTCCGTGGACCGGCACACGGCCTTCTCCTACTGGCTGTCCTTCCTCCCTGATGGTCCCCGCCCCCCCAACTCCCCTCCCTCCCTCCTCACCTGCCTGCTCAAGGATCCCTCCCCAAAGGTCAGCCTAATGCCAGGAATGGCGCCAGCTAACAAGTGATGCATCACTAGACTGTATGTGCGTATTCCCATGATCTAGACGTTCCTTGTCCCTGATCCCAGTGCAGGGGGGGAGCAGTCTCAGTGCTGTGTGCCATGCTGGAGGGCTCCAAGCCCTATCTCGCTGCAGCAGATGACCACCCCCTACCCTCCCAGCCCTTCACACCCTACTCCTCCACCCTGGGGGCAGTCCTGAGGGAGCTCCATCGCTGCCTGCTGCTGGCCCTGGCTGCTGAGCCACACCACACGACACTCACACAGGTCATCAAGGTAGCCCCTCCTTCCTAGGTGTAGGAATTTGCTGAGTCCTGACTCTGTGAGGCTCCCCTGCAGTGCCTGTCTCTGCTGGTAGCCAACACCCCCTACTCCCAGCTGACCAAGGGCTACATCACCCGGGTCACCTCATCCCTGCAAGCCTACACTTCATACAAGGGTAGGAAAAGGCTGCATGGGGAGTGATATTTCAACTTTATCACCAACTGCTGTCCTGCTGCAGACCTGGACGTCCAGGTGGCCTGCCTGACCTGCTATGGTGCCGTGGTGTCGCTGCATCCTTGCCTGAGGGAGGTGGAGCAGTGGATGGGACAGAACAGCCCCCCCTGGGTCATGAAGCACTGCATGGCTCTCCTCCAGAGCCCCTGTGAGCCACAGGCCGGGTGCCACCCAGTGCCATAGTCACTTCTTACCATTTCTCCTCTTCAGGTCCTGTGGCCCTACAGACTGAAGCACTGCAGGTCCTCACTGCACTCTGCAAGTTCTACTTCCCTGCCATTGAGTAAGTGGCTACTACTACTACTGGTTAATACTGCTGCTTGGTTAATGGTGCTGCTGCTGAACTTTATCAGGCACTGCTGGTCAGAGCTGAAAGTCCTCTACTTTAGCCATCTGGAGTGTCTGCCAGACCCACTGCAGCAGCACACACTTAAGGCAAGCGTGTCCCTCTGGCCCTATCGCTCCTAGCCTGTCACTTCTGTCCTTGTTACAGCTATTGGAGGAACTGTGCCGTGCTGTCTCCCCCCTCATCCCCCCACCCACTGACCTCTGGCAGCAGCTGCTGTCCGGTCCCCTCACACGTCTCCTCCAGCGTCCGGCACAAGGCCCGCTGTGTGCCCAGGCCTGTGACGTGCTGGCCACCATCGGCCCTGCTGCCATGCAGGATCTCCAGGTGGGGGCTGACTCAGCTGTGTGCCTGCTGCAGTAACCACTCAAACCACAGCACAACTTCTACCTCCCCCTGTCACAGGTCCCTCTCCGCATGCTGGCTCTCACACTGCCCCTTGGGCTCAGTCGGGATGAGACGGCCAGCACTGCTGTCGTAGTGAGTTTACCACAGACTGCTGAAGCTGACAGCCTTGCACTTCTGATCCTTAAATTCCTTAGTCTAGTGCAGTTCGTGTGCTGGGAGTCTTTGTCTTGTGTGACTGCCTGAAAGAGGTGAGTTTGCTCCAAACACAGCTCTGTCCCCGTGTGACTCCACCCTCTTTTCTCCTCCAGGACAGTGGCTTCATACTGGACTGCCACACTGCTATGCTGCACTGTCTGCATCTTCCGAGCCTACCAGTGAGAGTGCAGGCTTCATGGGCTCTTGGCAACCTCACAGACTCCCTGGCCTCCCTGCCTGCTCTGCCCCCTTCCCTCCTCCATCCCCTGTATGAGGCTGTGCGGGAGTGCATTGGGGGTACAGAAAAGGTGAGTGGAGCTCTAACAGGAGCTCCTCTGCTCAGAGCCTCACAGGGCAGAAGTAGTCATAGTCTGTCTCCCGGCTATCCTCTCAGGTGAAGTGCAATGCCGTTCGTGCTGCTGGTAACCTCCTTAAACTGCTCACAGAACAAGGTGAGTCATCCGCCTAGTGAGCCTTTGTACTGAGTGGCCATGTGTCCACTGCCCCCTCCCAGTGCTGTCCACCTGTCGGACTGCCGTTGAGAGTCTGAGTACCCAGCTGGCAAAGTGTGTCAACTCTGGTAGCATGAAGGTGAGGCATGAGTATGTGTGGCTTCACAAAACTTTGTTGGGGCAAGTCTGAGCGAGCCCCACACTAGCGTGTATAGTGGAACAATTTTATTGTGTGTACGTACGTCTATACGTCCGCCATACCGCATATGCACTTATGCTCCAAATATCCGACAACACTCCACATGTTGAGCTCATGTGCGTATTTGCACTAGCACTTGACTTTGATCGTACTATCCTCGATGGCTAACTGACAGCAAGAAAGAAGAGAGGACAGCAGAAGATACTAAGATACTATCACAGCTAGGGTACGTTGCTAGGTGACAACGTATACCCGGAGGCCTCAAATGCAAGGCTCCAGTGAAAGAGAAAGGTCAGGTGCTAACGGGATAGAGAGGGCCAACGACAGAGAAGGGTAGCAGGTACCCCAAAAGAGAGAGAGAGATGCAAGGCCTCAACGGGAGAGGAACCGTCAGTGAGAGAGAAGGGGAGCAGGCATCCGGGAAGCCAGGCACCAACGGGATAATTATAAGGAGAGTGGGGGATAGCAGGTACCCAGTCAAATTTTTTTTAGAAATCAGCTGGTTGCTTAGTGGCCAGCTGGGGTATTTCTGTACAGAGAAACAATTTAACTTGGAGAAGAAAAAAAAGAAGCCTATAGCTCCTGGTCGGTCAAAAAATTCTTCCCAGGCTTAGTACTGATAGATAGATGACTATTTGTGGTATTTCTATAAAGAGAAACAAATTACAATGTAAGTTGGAGGGGAAAAGGCCTAGCAGCCAATAGTATATCTAGTTATAAATATTATAAAATTCAAATAAAATTTTCAAATTATTTTTGTGGCATTTCTATAAAGAGAACAACTTAACTTTGAGGGAAAAAAGGAGAAAAAAAAAAGAAACTTGGAGAAAAAAAAACTTGAGAGAAGGAAAGAAAAAAAAAAGCCTAGGGAGCCTCCCATCCCTCCTGGAGTGTCGGACACCCGGAGCGCTGGATAGGCGATGCCTGGGAATCACAGGAGGCCTTGTAACGTACCCAGTCATCCTTTTAGTTTCGGAGTCCCGAAGGAAGTTACCGACGTATTGGCTATAGGCTTAGAAAGTCAAGAATCAGATTGCACGCGTGCGCCTCGAACACGCGACCCGATTATTGGGGAGGCCACGTTCCGACCCCAGTCTGTAACCGAACGCGCCACCTTGACTTCCCGTCTGCAAATATGCCCCTAACCAACATTTATCAGTGGCAAATTGTTAAAAATTTACAGCTCTATCGCTTTTACAGCATTAATTAGCCTTGCCGTTACGATCCACTGAGATTAAGCCCTAATGATCCCAAAGATCTCCTTTTTTTAACTAGGGTTTATTTACATCCTGCTACCTTATTCTTCTATACTTTGTTTTTGTGCTTACCCGAACTGAGCAGTCTAATTAATAATAGTCGCTACTAATTAGGCCCGCTTATATCGCAATAATTCTGCCGTAAATTTGATTGATTTTTCGCTCAAGTTTACCGCGGTTCTTGTTTTTGTGTTACCAGACATCACAAACTTTATGCAGACATTCAGATGGTTGGAAAATTTTGCCTTATAAACCCATATCGGTGATGTGCGTTAAATGGAATTGTTCCCCACAACTGTGTGGTACAGCTATCTACTATCAGGTTTCTGGCCACTGTGTTTGGTACTGCTACTAAATATAAACCATATGGCGGTCGTAGCGGCGTCAGGTGGGGAAGAAGAAGCCTTTGCTGGCCTTCAACCAAGTAACGATAATTGCGGTGATGTGCATAAAGGTTAGGTAGCTACAGATTGCGCTATGAACCTAGCTACTGGACTAGCCCCACCCTACTTAGGGGTGGGGCTAGCCAGGTAAAATAGCCTCGTGGCCTTGCAAATGATTGTTCTATGCATGTATATCTTTGTGAACTGTTGGCAGTAGCAGTACAGGCTGTGCTGGTGGAAAGTGGATTCATCATCCAGTCACTGAAGGCCCTTAGTTGCCAAGCTACTACAGTAGTTTGGCAATCCTGCTCATCATCGAGCACTCTGCTTATTTTCATTAGAGCTTGCACATGAGTTGTACACCTGTAAAATATCAGGGATACTATAATGCATAAACTGTGTACATGTATGAATCAGGGCTCACTATCAGAACCAGAGTGGTCTAACTGAACTTATGCCCCCTAACTTGAGATAATCTTATAATGTGCTTTCTGAGCTGTTAGAAATTCAGAAGTTTGGTCATTTGTTCATAGGGATACTATCCATGTGTTTTTTTTACTCCATTTTTGTGCAATTTCTAGTACTTGATTTTGGATTAGTCCACTATGGTTCCGACCCCTTTAATTCCTTAAGCATGGGTAAAGTTTAAGTCCTGAATGTTTTTGAGTGGATGCATCACGCTCGATCAGGCTCGCCCCTCGATGATTATCAGCATCTTACTAGTACTATTTGTTTTTCCTATTCCAGTCTCGCTGGAACGCCTGCTATGCTTGTCACAGTGCCCTGGCTAACCCCGTGTTCACCTCCCAGTGCCCAACAGCATGCGTAAGACCCTCATCCCATCTCCCTCCTCCCTCCAGTCATCTCCCTCCCTCCCTCACTACAGCAAGAGCTCCTGACCGCCCTCTGCTCAGCTGTACAGAGCTGTAAGAACTTCAAGGTAAGACAGCAGACAGAAATGCTTGAGCTATATATGTTGAAGTTTGTTCTTTCCTCCCTGCCATGTGTCTGCAGGTCCGCAGCAATGCTGCCCTTGCACTGGCCAGCCCGGTACACTACACTGGGGCCAGCCAGCTGTGTGAGGTGTGGAGAGCCGTGGTGGGGGGCCTGGAGGGCAGCGAGCACCAGGAGGACTTTGCAGAGTTCAGGCATGCCAGCTCTCTCCGGACTCAGGTGAGAGGACTGTGGAGATGACACACTGATAGTGTAGGCTGGAGGGCATAGTTGCCATTAATTCTCTCCCCCCTCAGCTGTGCTCCACACTACTCCACCTGCTTTCAGTGATGAGCACTGAGCAAGCCTCTGCTATGGCTGCACTCCGCCTGCCAGACATTGCCCTGAGGCATCTCAGGGAATTCCTGGTGTTGACTGCCAAGGAGCCTTTAGCCATGGAGGGTGAAGGTATGGCAGTAGCTGGAATGGAAATGGCTGATGTGATTATTAAGACAGTAGGCTCCAGCCCGTGTGCCCTCAGGCAACTACAAATGACTATCTATATCCTAGTGCACATATATAGTGACAAACACTTCCTCTTCTGCAGGCCTGGGCAGTGCCTGGAGAAATCTGAAGGCTGTGGCTCCCTTGGCCAGTGGTCAGCTGCACCGCCTGCTGGACCTGTTCCATGGGGTGTGGGAGGAGGCCAACGAGCCCGGTGGATTTTGTCATGATATTGTCCATGTGTAGCTGACACGATAAAATTATAATCATTGTACAGTGACAGCTGATGTGATTGGCCAAGCAGAGAGGTAAACACATACCAGACGATGAACGGCGTCAGGATGGTTTAATAGGTTAAAAGAGTGGGTGGGGCTAGTATTCATGTGCATAAAGCGCGCTAGCGCATTCTCCTTGCGCAGTTGTGTATACAAGTGTCCAGCGCAAAGATGATCGACTCTCGGCTCCCTTGGCTATCGGTGGGCGCAAGCCGCACCGACCTGGAGTCAGCCAGCTCGCTCTCCCTGCTGCACTCGATCTACGGTTCGCAGGTCTCGCAGCTACCCTTCTCTGAGGGCAGCGAGACTAGCCTTGTAGAAGCGCATAGCGACCTGTTTCCCAGCTCCGCCCCTCCTCGCCACCGTCGCGTACGCCCCAAATCTTCTCCAGCAGCTTCGCTTGCGGTCAGAGAGCAGCAGAAGAGAGTCCAGAGGCCAGGCAGTGCTCTGCATAGGCCTGGTAGTGCCCTCGGAAGCAGGCTTCGGCGGCCAGCCAGCTCCCGCCCTGGACCGAGGCGACCCTCCAGCGCCTATCAGGGAGGGGGCGGGGCTAGGCAGAGACCAAAAACTGCTGGATCGGTGAGCTAAGTAGTACGATCACAGATGGGTGTCAACCTCTCTTAGGAGCCATACATTATTGCTGATTTATAATTATGGCCTTTTTCTTTAGCAGCGACCACCTCCCACCATGGTAGTGGAGGATCTTGAGGGAAGACCACTGCCCAAGGACACTGTTCCTGTAAGTGAACCATTGACTTCGTTCTGCAGTGCACCTGTAAAATATCTATGGTGCTGCAACTTTTTATGTCCCTGCAGGTTCAGGTGACCAGTGTTCCTGAGTACTTCAACTTCTGGGAGGGCAAGCCTCTACTGGAAAGAGACTTTTCTGTGCGTGTACAAAAGCGGAAGCCATGGCGGAGACCGAAGAGCGATTATGGTAACCGCTTAGGAGATGATAACCGTGCAGGGGGAAGGAGGGGGGGAGGGGTGCTGGAAACAGTGGTGGAAAGAGACAGTGCTGCTGGCAGTGAGTATGGAGATGGTCACGGGGGTCATGGGGGGAGAGGAAGGCAGCCAGGCCTAAAAGATGGTGAGAGTGAGATGGGAGGCCAGCTATCAGAAGGGGATGGTGGAAAGAGCCAGGTGTGTGTGTGTGTGTGTGTGTGTGCACGCACATTAAACAGCAATTGTCAGGGTGGCGTGTCCTGACATGGTTCTTGCTCTTTATCCCAGGCTGATGGTGATGCCTCAGCAGATCATACAGGAAGTGGGGGGCATAGTGATGGTCGCAGTCACCAGGGGAGCAGGTGGGTTCACTAGGGACGCCCCTAAGGGTGGTTCCAGTTACAGTCAGAGACCTTTATTGCATTCAGCAAGGGTATTAGAGGTGCTGGCCTGGACAGCAGTGGGAACATTATGAACGGAAGACGAACTAAGAAAGTAAGTTACTTTGTGATTTGGAGTGGTAATTGGCTGTGTGCTGTGAGATATGCTCTGTGATATCCTCTGTTGTAACAGAGTGCCTGGGGGGCTGGGGATGGCAGAGACAAAGCAGAAGAGGATGACTACTTCAGGAAAGTAAGAGTTCTCCCCCACATCAGTAGCTGCCAGGAGCTGTGGCTGACCTCAGCCTGTTCTCTCCTGTAGAATGCAGATGGGTCAGGGGTGTTACCAGCCATTCTCAGTAGTGGGAGCCTATGTACCTTCAGTGATAGTTTATTACCAAAACTGAATGATGCAGCTGACAGTTTACCAAAACTGAATGAAGTAGCAGCCCGGGAGACTAAAGCATTCAATGCTAGTGGAGAGACCTTCAGGGAGAATGTGGTGTGGCAGGCCCCAGGGGCCGTCTCCAGCAGCCCAGATCCGCATGAGAGAGAGTACAGGCTGAGCGGCCAACAGCCCTCACGGCTGCCAGCCATCAGGGCCCAGCCACTGGGAGCCAGTAGCCCAAAGGTCTGAAGGTTTGACTTACGCTGTATCAAATAAGCTTACATCCTCCTGTAGAAAGCAATGGCTGCCACATCTTGGCTGGACGTAGGCAACTCCTCCCACCGTTGCACGAGGTTTGAACTGCCCATGGACGTCAAGAACCTGGAAGGTCAGGAACTGGCCAGGGGAGCCACATTGCTGTACGGGAGTTAGTTGACCAACAGAATATCTTGTGTTCTGGAAAAAGTAGAAACATTGCACTTAATATTCGGGGATAGCCCCTCGAAGCCTTATGATCATGAACCAGTGACCACAGTAGGCTCTTCTGATTTCACCTCCCCCCAGGGATGTCCCCTTTACAGTACCTCAGAAACCACTGCATCATTAGGTATGGCAGCTGTATCAGCACACACTCTTTAGTCCCATTCCCAGACAGGTTCTTTGATTATGGCTAATGCTCCTCCGCCTTCCATTCAGTGCTCGCAGGATGGAGCACTGTTCCAAAGTCTTTACAAAGTTGGACGCTGATAAAGACTCCAAGCTCAATGCAAAGGTGAGCTTTATCAGACACTCTTCCATGCACTTCATGTTCTACTTGTAATTAAGTACCTTCTGCACAGGAGCTGGCAGCTGGTCTAGTGGAGGTTCACTACCACTGCATCACTGCCAGCCAAGCCAACCATGTGCTTGAGGTAATCAGGTTGGCCTCATCAGTGGTGTCATTTCTTGTCAGCTATGAGAAAGAGGATGACATCATTGCACAGAACACGTAAAGCTTTCTTCTCTCTCCTCACAGCTGGTACAGTGGCCCCTGCACCTGCTGGCAGACCTGAAGCTGTTTGCTGCTCTCTGCTGCCTTGCAGAGAGAATGTTTTCTGTGCATTTCCTGTGAGTTCACCAGTGTAAGGTGTGCATGGTGCTTTAATTAGATTGACACCCCCTTCTCCTCCCCAGTCCCTTTGCAAGGCGTGAGGTGATAGAAACGGTTGACTTTGAGGCTCTGGAGTGGAAACTGAGGAACTGTAGCATTGGCCCTCCACTCAAAACACTCTTCACACAACTCTAGTGTACCTGTATCTCAGTCTTCAGTAATCAGCTCTGAACTGAATGTTTAACAGCAGTTCTCAATAATTATAAAAAATATATATGCTCATGCTCATGCTGGCTGGAGCCATTGTATATGAGGCCAGACGAGTGATAGGTAATTTAAAACGCCCATATAGAGTAAAGTAGAAAAGGAAGCCATAGAAATCATGTAGGAGTTGTCTCTCGGCTACCACTGTGTTCCAACTGTTGCTGTTCTTCAATCTTAGCCAACTGCATCTGCAGAGGAAGGGGGGAGCTATGTACATAAATGGGGTTATAGCAGGTCTGAGGGAGGGGTGATGGGAGGGGATTTAATGCACTGACCTGCAGGGACTGGGAGAGCTGAACAAAGTCCTTCTGTGTGGCCTCGGTATGGTTGAGCTGGCTCTTGAGGGAGGCCACCTGGCGCAGGAGGTCAGTCACCTGGTGCTGTAACTCCCCGACCTGCTGAGCCGTCATTGCCTTCTCCCAGGACAAATGTTCCAGCTTCTGCTGCTGCTCCTCTATGAATGCCTTTGACTTCTCCTGGATGGATGTTCTGCTCGACAGGACCTGGGGAGAGGCCAGGACACTCTAGCTCATAGGGTGCTCTAACTTGTACAGCAACACTATGCAGCCCTAGTAACACAGCTCAAACCTCCTCACTCACCTCCTCTTTGGCTGCCCGCTCTCTGTCCAGACTCTCCTGCAAACTCTGCAGTTCAGCTATGAGAAGAAGACAGCATGTCTAGCGTGTCCTTTGCCCACTCCACAATGGCCGCACTCACCTGTCCTCTTTTGGGCAGACTCCAGCTGGGCACTGAGGGTCGCCCGCAGCTTCTCCTTCTCCCGCTCCTCTGAGGCCAGCTGCTCCTTCAGTAGCACCAACTGGCCGCTCAGCTCGTCCTCTGCCTCGGCCATCTTCCCCCGCAGGATGTCCATCTCCCCCATGGTCAGAGCCACGTTCTGGTCCGACTCCTGACGCAACTGCAGAGAACCATTACCTTAGTCCTAGCTGTGTGCTGACATGCACTGAAAGCACTACTATGGTCTTGTAGTTTTACTAGCACCCAAAGTATTGCTTTAGATCTGCCCCCATGACCCGTTAACACCACCAATTCCACCTGCTCACCCTGTGGCTCTCTGCCAGCTTTTGCTTGTAGTCATTCATCTGCTGGGTCTGCAAGGCCTTCAGGCAGTCATACTCCTCTTTACTGGCCTCAATCTGAGGGAGGGGAGGGGCCTCAGTATTACACTACCACACCCACTGCAGCTAGCAGCATCTGATTAATATACTACCCTAAGACATATGGCACAGCAGTAGTAGTGAGTGGAGGTACCTGCTGGTAAAGTTTGACCCTCTCGTCTGAGAAGCGAGCCACCTCTCGTTGGGCATCATGTTTGGCTTCAGTGAAGCTCTCCCTCAGACCCTTCATGGACTGGCTTACCCGCTGTTCATTGGTTTGGAAGGTATCAATCTAGCGGTAGGGAACAGACACATCACACATGACCACATGTAACACAGTCTTAGGAGACACCCCACCCTCCCCTCTTGGAAGAAGCCTTTGAACAAACAGCAATACAGGAAGGTTTTGCGTCACAACAACTCACGCTACAAGTGTCTCTTGCACTCCCACCCTCACACCCTCAACCTCCCACCCTCACCCTGGTCTTCATCTCTTCCCTCGTTTCATCCAGCTGTCGTCTTAGGCTCTGCCGCAGTTTCCTCTCACGTATGATCCCAGCCTGGGGGTGGGGAGTGGTGAGCCGCAGCCCTCACCTCCTGTTGCACGCTGCCTACCTTGTACTTCTCCAGCTCTGCCCTGAGGCGGTCCATGGTCCTGTCCTTGTCCTCTAAATCAGCCAGCATCTGCTCCTGCACGCGCTGCAACTGAGACTCGTAACTAACACGCATCGCTGAGCTACGTGAGAGATCTTGCCGTACACGAATGAGCTGTAGGGAGGGAGGGAGGGTTTTCTGCAGGTCACTACTGGTAGAGATGTACCATGAACTGTATACTGTATGCAACAATCACATGACCTGCCAAACCCACCTCTTCCTCCAATGTAGTTACTTTCTTTTGCAGCTCCTCATTTGCCTCTCCCACTGTCACGCCCCCTTGCAGCAGGCTGTTCCAAGAGGCTGCCTTGACAAGACTGCATAAGTAAATAAGTCCAACAATCCGTAAAGCACCATACACAATAATTGTATTGTCTGTGCAAGAGGACGTGATGAACTGTTCATTAACTCTTGACATTCACGTTCGACAGACAGGCTACCACTTCTACAAGATTGGGAAGGTCCTCAGGCACCCAGACCCTTAGGGGTACCTACCCGTGCAAGATTAGGTCTACCACACGGCAGACTACAACCTCCACCCCCATGTCCTAGTGTTACCAGGGTAACCCCCACCCCCATGTCCTGACCTCCACCCCCATGTCCTAGTGTTACCAGGGCAACCTCCACCCCCATGTCCTGGTGTTACCAGGGCAACCTCTACCCCCATGTACTGGTGTTACCTTGCTGCTGCACCCAAAGAGCCTGTTGTATCAATAGTGTCTGAGGACTGCGAGCGTTTGTGTGCCTGCAGGGGGAGGGTGGAGCCATCTGTGGAATCCCTACCGCTCTCATGCCCTGGGGATGGGGTACTGAAGGAATGGGAGGAATAGTATTGTCAGTAGCTGACTGACACATTTAGGTCACATACTACAAGAGTGGAGCCAGACCCCCACCTCCTGAAGAACCTCGAAGGTAGGCTTACCTTCCATAGGAGATCCTCTGCTCAAGGTGGTAGACCTCTTGCTTGAGCTTGTCCTGGGCCACAATGAAGTGCTGGTTGGCCAGTTCCCATGTCTTCCTTAGCTCCACATTTGCCAGACGTTCCATCTCTAATGCTGCACGGACTGCAAGGGACACTTGTGGCTCAAAATAGGACTTGTGGCTCAAAACAGGGATGGTAAGAATTTTATAGGAGAGCTTATAACATGTTTTAAAGGTTCAGATGGTTATAAGATAATTATGGAGGGTTATGGTGGTTACCGGTGGTTACGGGTGGTTACAGGGGGTTATAGTGGGTTATACATGGTTATAGATGGTTTTAGAGGGATATAGAGGGTTATAGGTGGTTATAGATCTATAACAACCGAGGGAGTACCATCCATAACATACACGGCTCCCATTTCCCTGGGTACTGTCCTGTGCTATGAGGCTCACCTTGCTCAAACTGTCGCTGCAAGGCAGTCAGTTCCTCCTGCAGCAGTGCCTTCTGGCTCTTTAGCTGTTCAGTGTGCATCTCAAGGTCATGCCGTGCTGCACGCTCCAACTCCAGCTGATGCTGCACCACCAGCTGAGGGGGGAGGGGCATTAGGACCATGCATAAGCTCCACTCCAACATACACGGTAGCTCATGCTTTTTTAGTTGCAGGTAAACAACAAGCCATTCGTTACACAGCTCAACAGATACAGCACAGGTGTCCATACATGTCTTTGTTTAGTCTCGCGCCCATCTGTGGCACGCGAGACTAGTCTTTGTTACGGCTGTTTGGTGTGCTAGGGCAGTGGACTTGCCTTGTTGCTCTCTGTTGGGCTGGGAGACAGCACTCCCTGGTTCAGCTTGCTGGTGGGCGTGTCCACGGCAGGGGGAGAGGCATCAAAGTCTATCAGTGATACTTCACTGCTGGCGGCAGACTGTGGGACAGAGGGAGGGTGAAGGTTGAAGGTCAGAGAACAAAGGCCCTCACTTACCTTTCCCTCGTAATGCTGGAGTCTCTCCTGGGCCTCCTTCAGCTGTATTTTCAGCATGTCAATCTCCTTGGGGGGGGGGGGGGCAGAGGGAGGGAGGAGTCACCTGGTCTACTCAGAGACACCACCCATGGCTGCAAACCACTCACTCACCTCCTCCAGTGGTACCACTACAGCACGCAGCACTCTTGTGTCCTCTGTTGCCTGTTGGGGGAGGGGGGTGAGGCATAGCCTCGTACCCAGGCCTCCCCTCACAGCTTTTTTTGCAGACATGGAAAAGTGTTTTTTTTCCACGGCTGCAAAAAAAGGTGCGCCCAGGCCTCCCCTTGCAGCTTTTTTTGCAGCGTGTTTTCTTTCCATGGCTGTGAAAAAAGCCGCGAGGGAGGCCTGGGTACAAGGCTAGGTGGGGCAGCAGTAGAGCCAGCTTAAGGAAAAGAAAGACATGTACCCACCTTCATCATACTAGTCTCCAGGCTGTCTGATGGGTCGGGAGAGTTCAGTGAGCCACTGGGCACCACGGAGGTCTCTGTTTCAGCCGCACTCCACAGCAGGGCTTGCCTCTCCTGCTGCCAGGCCTCTCGGGCCTGAGCAAAGGCCTGCTGGTGTTCTCTGGACTGCACTGCAGGGAAGAGGGCACGGGGTTCAAAGGTCATGTGCAGTCTAAATATATAACTGTAGTTTATGTAGCAATGTAGAATACTAACAAAGTCCTTCCTGTCTCACTGGAGGTGACTACAACTATTCTAGAATCAGGGGTAGCTCATGTGAGTAGTGCTGCTCACACATCACCTGACCCAGCCCAGAGCACAGCAACTATGCAGACATGTGCCCCTTGGGAGTAGTTAAATGTGACCTCTCCACTGCAGGCCCCAGGCTCCACTGCAGGCCCCAGGGCTCCATTACAGCCCTCAGGGTTCCACTGCAGGCCCCCAGGCTCCACTGCAGGCCCCAGGGCTCCATTACAGCCCTCAGGGCTCCACTGCGGCCCCCAGGCTCCACTGCAGGCCCCAGGCTCCACTGCAGGCCACCAGGCTCCACTGCAGGCCCCCAGGGCTCCATTACAGCCCTCAGGGTTCCACTGCAGGCCCCCAGGCTCCACTGCAGGCCCCAGGGCTCCATTACAGCCCTCAGGGCTCCACTGCGGCCCCCAGGCTCCACTGCAGGCCCCAGGCTCCACTGCAGGCCACCAGGCTCCACTGCAGGCCCCAGGAGGCCACCAGGCCCCACTGCAGGCCCCAGGGCTCCATTACAGTCCTCAGGGTTCCACTGCAGGCCCCAGGCTCCACTGCAGACCCCAGGGCTTCACTACAGCCCTCAGGGCTCCACTGCAGGCCTCAGGGCTCCACTGCAGGCCCCAGCACCCAACATGCGAAACTAAAAGTACATACCATATCACAGCCCTTGATGCAAGAGACAAAATCTATGAATGTATTTGGTTTACATACCTTCCACCACCTGCCGCAGGGAAGCCAGCTCTTCCTCATACTTGACGCGGTCAGCATCAAAGGCCTCTCGTGTGCCGGCCTCTGTGAGCTGTGCTGCCATGGCGATGCTCTTGACCTCCTCATCTCGGTTCAGTAGTTGTGTGCTGAGCTCCCGAATCTCATTAGAAAGCTTCTCCATGGTCTTTTTGGTCAGAGTCGCCTCTGCCTCCATCTCCATCATGTGATTCATAAACTTCTTCCGCTGGCGGCCAAACTCTTCCTCCATGCCTCTCTTCTCTTTTTGCAGTGTCACACACAGCGACTCCAAATACTGCACACGCAAGGGCAGATTCACACCCGAACCCCCACCTGCTGGTAGGCTCTGGTGAGGAGAGGGGTCTTGGGTCACTGTGCCATCAAGAGGGGAGGGACTTAGGGAGAGCGGAGGGTTAGTAAACGGTCTGGTGTTTGGGGGAACAAGATTCACTGGGGATGCCTGCCCGTAGGAAAGCAAGCTTCCAGGTCTGGTACCTGCAGTCGTGCCACTCGTAGGAGGCATGGTGGGGTAGGGGGGCAGGGAAGGTCGGGCATTCCAAGCCATCGGGGCCTGAGATCACAGATAAAGGATAAGCATGATGCATGCCGAGTGGGAAAACAGCTGTCTGCTTTCTTATCAGCAGGTCATTATTCAAATACCACCTTTTTCCATTATCAACCTGCTTACCTGTATTTCAATCACCCAACGCGGCTGCTAAACATGCTAAAGGCTACGCCATAATATCGCGACATTCAGTCAAACTATTATAATTTTACTCAAGCTTACTAATAATTAGAAGCGCGCACAAATTAACAATTACATGTAGAAATATTAACATGCAGAAGAAGTATTGCACGAGGTACACAAGATCTAGACCAGTCGAGACATGTACAAAAGAGAAAGACACACATTATATATTTTATTCAAGTGATTGCTGGCTCAGACATAGCATCTCCAATCAGTTCCTTGTGCTCATCAAACTCGTCACTTGATCCTGAGCTGAAGCTGTTGTCATAGTTTTGTACCCGGGCATTGCACCCACTGGTGTAACGCTCCACTGCCTACAGAGGAGCAGAGACATGCCCACTTAGCCACTTACAAGATTAGGCACACTGCCTACAGAGGAGCAGAGACATGCCCACTTAGCCACTTACAAGATTAGGCACACACCCACATTGGGGTGGCCTTGGGATGAGGCTACATCACCCCAGGGCACACCCCCACATTGGGACGAGGCTACATCAGCCTCTACAGCTGTAAACAGACTGCAGTGCTGAGCTCCCTACCTTTCTGTCAGCCTCCACGGTGAGGGTCGAGATGAGAAAGACTCCACCCCCCACTGCACCCACAAACACAGTGATAAACAGGGCGTACTCAGAGCTAATGGCCTTTGCTTTCAATACACTGCGGGGGCAGGAATGGTAGGGACCCAGGTACGAGAACACGCGGTCGGATATCTGAGAGAGAGAAGAGCTGTGTTAACAAAACAACCAACCATGGAGCTTCATCTGTGGACTCACCCCTCCCACAATCAGGGGACTTATTGCATCACCAAAGAGATGTGATACAAGGATCTGCACAGCCTCAGCTGTTGACCGCCTTGCCGGCACAATGGAATACTGCAGAGAAGCACACCTTATAGACTACAGTTTGTACATTATAGCCTGAGCCTCTGTCCACTCACCAGTAGAATGGCGGACACGGGGGCCCAGTTGAGGCAGAGGAAGAACTCTGCAAGGAACACAAACACCTGGAGGAAGCAGAGAGCAGTGAAGGAAGGCCCCACCCAGCAAGTGAGACCACACCCACCCAGGCCACATAGAGCTGTTCGTAGTGCACCACTGTGATGGCTGCCAGCAGTAGTGGTGCGCTGATCAGCATCCCCAGGCTGCACACCAGAGCCTCCGCCTTCCTTGTGTACCTGCCTAGGAACTTAGAGAGCTCAGAGCCCGTGACTGTCCCTGAGATGCCGGCCGCCACTGTGATGCCTCCAAACACTATGGCAGAGCTGCAGAATGGGCAGAAGAGTAATACACACCACTTCACCAAAACACCACACTGTAAATACAGGGTCAGGCCTCACTCCAATGGCTCCCATGAAAGTGCAGAGTACAATACATGTACTCACGTGCTAACACTGTAGGGATGGTCAGGGTAGACCACTTTGGAGACCCTGAGCACAAAGGTGGGAGCCCACTGGGCTAGGGCACCGGTGGTGAAGGTCACTGCAGTGAACCCCAGCGTGGTGAACAGGAAGGTCTTACTGGGGGCGGGAAAGAAGACAAAGAGAAGGGTAAACAGGGTGGGGGGGGGAGCTGGTGAGAAAGGTGGCAATTGCGGAAATGAAGCAGGGATAGCAGCACTTACACGCTGAGGCAGTACCACACATCTTTCAAATAGGCCATGAAGCCTCTCTTCCCACGGACACCTTTGGAGGACCGCTGGCCGTCCGTGTGCCCCCGAGCAGGCTCCTTCACTAAAAACAGCACCAGCACAACTGAGATCACCCCCAACACTGGGGTCACCTGGATAGAGACACAGGGTATACCTCAGGTGCTGCTGGAAAGGCTGCTCTGAACAAGGGTACGAGACGGCAGCACACCCCTTAGCCCCAGTCTCAAGACCCTCGTATTGCTGGTTGTGGTCCTATTCCCAGCCCAGGTCTCATTTCATTCCCAGCCCTGGTCTCACCCTGAGAGCCCATCTCCAACTGTGTTGGACATGGAAGTTCGTATGTACAATATCAGAAACTTCTGATCCAACCATGTAGCCCAGTGCACTGTGTGGGAGGAAAGATACCATTTAGACCAGCTCTTGTCCCAGGTCACGTGGAGAAAAGTAACTGTGTATTCCTAGCTTCCCATAGGACATGCGTAGCCTCACACCCAGGCCTCCCAGTCTCACACCCAGGCCTCCCAGTCTCATACCCAGGCCTCCCAGCCTGATACCCAGGCCTCCCAGTCTCACACCCAGACCTCCCAGTCTCATACCCAGGCCTCCCAGCCTCAGTTTTTATAGACATACACATGTCTTTGCTGGCTCTGGCTAGCTGCTCACCTGCCCAGGGGCATGGCAATGTAGAAGACGGAGAGCATCCGCAGCCTCTTCTCCGTTGGAAACAGATCAGCAATGATAGTGGGAGCAATGGTGGCATAGCTGGCCTCACCAACACCAACAAACATCCTCGTTCCCAGTAGCATCCAGTAGTCCTGCAGGGAGGACATTGCCTCTATACTAACTGCTCAAATTAACTACCATTGGTCTCCAAATTCATGCAGATTCCATGCTCCATGCAAAACATAAATTTCCATGTAACTACTACACTGGGTATGACGAGGCAACCCTCACATCCCCCCAGCCCCAGGCAACCCCCCAGGCATCCCTCTCATCCTCCCCATCTCATCCCCCCCAGGCATCCCTCTCATCCTCTCCATCTCATCCCCCCCAGGCAACCCTCTCATCCTACCAATTTCATCTTCCCCACACCCGCCCCACAGCAACTCTCATCCTCCCAAGCAACCCCTCCCCCTCACCACAGAAAAGGAGCCCAGCAATGTAAAGGCTGACCACAGGAAAATACCAACAGAAATGATGTATTTGCGGGTGTAGCGGTCACCGAGGTAGCCAAACAGAGGCGAGAGAAGCATGTAGCTGACGATGAATGCAGTCTGCAGAAGCCCCCCTAGTGCATCATTAATATGCTCATTGCGAAATCCATTCTTAGCACTGTCCTCCAGGTCAGTAAGGATGCCTACAGGAGGAGAGTGAGTGTGCATGATGTCTTGTGGACAGCATCACATGGCATATGGCAACCTACCTGCCAGAGTGTACCTGTCCATATAGTTGAGCAGGTTGATGAAGGCCAACACTCCCACTGTGAAGTACTTATTAAAGTTAGGGCCGAATAGAGTCATCTCTGACGATCCGCAGGTAGGCATACGCAATGAGCCGGGCGGTTGTGTACTGTTAATGTTGGAATTGGATGATCATGTGTTTTGTGCTTTGATTTTTTTTTTTGACGGACGCTGAATTGGAAGATTAGCTGCCTCGTTCCCAAGTCCCAGGTCATAAGATTATAGCCGGTACGTGTACATGTAAAATTAATTTACCCCGTAATGGAGTCAAGATCGATACCTGATTTATGTCGTGAGCTACGATGACTGCGAGTATGCGCATGAACCTTACTTTATTCAGGTGGCGGCGAAATTAACGAAGTTGAAACAGCAAACAACCATGTCTGTGGAAATCGGTGAGAGCTGTACCACATATTTACGTAGCAAGTACCTTGAGTATCACAGTAGTCGCGTTTGGGCATATTTATGAGCATGGTGTCAGTATAAATAATGCAGGTATGCACGGGGATAGCTACTGTGAGCAAATGGTGCACCGTGTGCATTTTGAAGCTTGTGTTCTGCTCCTGTGCATATCTACTTGCATAATTTGTGAGTAGAGTGTGCACCGTGTGCTCATATTACAAATTTGTGTCCTGGTCGTAGCGTGTGCAGGCTGTTCACCTGGGGTGTGTTTGAAGAGCCAACCCTGACCAGTCGTGATGTGTAAATAAAAGCAGCATGGCAGTGTGTGACATTTCCATGGTGACTGCCTATTTGTATTAGACTGTAAATTGGCCTTATCGTGCACCAGCAATTATCACATTTTTATTCTAAATGCCTGAATATTCCTTTTATGGTTACTCTCCCTCCCCAGCAGAGCTCAACATTGGTAGCCGTAATGAGGTGAGTGGCAATGGATTTCATTTACTAGTTTGGGGCAGCCGTTGGGTAGCTGCACACGTACAGTAATGACTGTAGCAGGTGCTACAGTTCTACAACTTCTGTTTGTGTACTAGCTCGTTAATTGTATTATTGAGGGCATGATCTGAGTAGGGCTTCTCAATGGAGACTGGTGTTGTAAAGAGGTTTCTTCCCCCTTTCTACAGCCATCCTACAATGGTGGTGACACTGGAGAGTTCATCCAAGACATGAAACAGCACCTCAGTACCTACTATGCCTCTCGTGGCACACCCAGTGAAGAGGAGGTTGATTTTCCATTCTCTCGTGACAGCAGCCACCCCTCTCTGGGTTGGCCAGAGCTCAGCCAACCCTCCTTAGCTAGCAGCAATGGACACAGCCATACAGCTTGCACCAATGGGTACAACCATACAACCCTTAGCAAAGGACACGGTCACACGGCTCTTAGTAATGGAGAGAAACTGATGAATGGCTGTACAGGGGAGCAGAAGAGAGACTGGAGGAGGCACAGCAATGGAATGTGTGAACATACCAGTTTGCATAGAGGCAGTAGCCTCCAGCCTAGCAGTGTTGATATGGACAAGGTCAGAATGGATGGGGACAGCCACCCAAGTGAGGCAAACACAGGTGTTGCAGAGCTTCACCTTGATAACTTACTGTGTGGGGACCTTGACACCAGTTTGGCAGAGGAGGGGTCACAAGGCAGCCATGCTAGTTTGGCAGTAGAAGGTTCAGTAGAGGAAGCTGAGGAGACCCTAACACTTGCAGACACACCAGTGGCAGTGTCCCAACCCAAGAGCCTCTCCGGCCTAGCCTTGCACTCAGGTGAGTTAGGGGGGCCGTAGTAGAGTGGCCCACTGGTGACACACTGTCTCTCCCTCCACAGAACACGGCCAGCCGGAAGAAAGCAGGCAGAGAAGAAAGGGTAGAGGGGAAAGGGATGAGCTGGACAGACTGTTTGGTGGGTAGCTGTGTGTACTAGTAGCACACCACAAACCACCACACACCAACTAATGTATGCTGTCTTTGTCTCTCACAGACCAGCTGCAGGAAGTGCCCGGAGCAGGATTCAAGCCGTAAGTGGGTGGCAAGCTCTGAGGTTTATGTATAGTTTCCTCTTAGGTTTAAGTACTTCCTGGTCTGTCCACTTCTGTTGTGTAGAAAGGAAAACCCTTGTTGAAATTCCGCAGTACATATTTTTGCTATTGATGCTTATTGCGTTCTCATGGTTTGCATGCAGTGATACGGCTACCCTAGCTTCCCAAAATGCTCCTACCTAATTTGTTTGTCTTTGAGCATATTTGCATTGAGATTACCATCTGCCATGACAGTGCACGCGCTGAGACGTCTGGGCGCCAGTCACTGCTTGCCTACTCTCTCTGCAGTGGGCCCCAGCGCGAGAGGAAGCCCACCCCTGCTTGGCTGGCCCTGGAGGACTCTGACCGACGCAGGCTCAGTGACCCAGCCTCCCGCATCCGGAGGGATCGTACCCGGAACCTTCGTATTCGTCGGCAGCGCTGTGTCTCGGACAGTGAGGCCCCTGAGGTCTCAGCTGAAGACGATGAGCACCAGAGTGAGGGTGGAGGCTCCACGCAGGACTATGACTCTGGCTACAATGAGGAAGTGAAAGCTAAATACTCCAACAGCAGCAGCACAACATGGGGGTTGCTTTCATTAGACTCTGAGGGTGTGGCCCACGATGCCCAGCCCACCTCTCTCCTCAAGCACAGGAAGGTCACCCCCTACCCAGGTATGCAGTGGAGGGAGGAGGACTCCCGAAGTAGTCCCCTAGCTGTAGCACACCGAGCCAAGCGACCATTATCGAAGCACCTCAGCTGCAGCAGTATAGGAACCAGCACCGAGAGTTCTGTGTGGGAATTGGAATTTGCCTCTGTCACTGACATTCTCTCTAGTCTCGGTTTCGATGACTTTGACAGTCCCCAGCTGGTGCCTGATCGCTTCATCCCCAAGGAGGTGGAACACGTGAAGCCCACCTTGATGCGAACCCAGTCAGTGAGTGCTATTTTGACCCCTTCTCCCCGTGACTCCCCCGAGTTGGAAGCCTCTAATACCATTATAACCTCCCGTGAACTGCCCCTGGGAGCCACTGCTGACAATTTCCTGACCTCTGACCCCCGTTCAGCGTCACCACCCGCTCCTTTGCAGCCAGTAGCGGACACTAAACCACAGCATCAAACAACTTACAGCCTATTCAGTCCCCTAGATGCAACCGTCTACAACCCTGCAGTCTCACAGATCGACAGAGGCAAAGTGGTGCTAGAAACAGTGGTAGAGGAGACAGCTAGTGACCTCTCACCCTCCCCAAGGTGGCTCTCTCCACGAGTGTCCATCGACCACTCTGTAGCAGATATCAAGATGGGGAACGTCCTCACTGTGCAAAAGCCCAGGAAGAGATCGCTGCCCTCGAGAGAGGGCTACAAGATCAGTATTGGTAGCCAAGTGGAGAGTGAGCCTGAAAGTATCTACTTTTCTGTTACTTCATATGACGATAAAGTCACCCAAGACAAGGAGAAGGAAGACTCTGTCCATGCCCCAGTCCTTACTCCCTTAGAGGAACAATCTCCATATCGCCGGAGACGAAGAGGTGTGTACACCCCCCCTCCCGGACTACTGACATGGCTGAGCACGCAAAAGTCCATCAGTGAAGAGGAATATCTTGACCAGGATCCCAACGAGTTGCCTTGGCCCTTCAGCGAGCAGGCCCACCTGCGCAAGAGCCTGACAGAGATCCAACGAGCCCAGCTGAGTTCTGCTGAAGAGCAGACCTGCGAGGGACAGGAGGCGGAGTGTGACCCTTCTCCCTCTGGCCCCACTGCTAGCCCTCCCTCTCCCTCCCACAGGGCACACCTTGACTCACACAACCTCCTACCTCACCACAGGTAAATGTCCTGTCATGCAATGCATGTGTTCTGTTGACCCACACATTACTTTGTGCTGAACCAAGCATCTTATGTCAGTTTTCTGATTTGGCACACCTGGCTGTAAACAGCTTTTTGAGCACTGGAATGGGAACTATGCCTTAGCGACTAATGATTAGCTTCTCCCCCTCCTCTGCCATAATAACACACTAGTAACCCTGATGACGAGGAGACTGGTGATGACTTTCACGATGCCATGCCACCTGAAATGGCACAGACTCAGGTACATACGTTTACTATATGGCTGCAATGGCTACCCTAACAATTGATTTTTGTGTTACTCTGAACTGTATAGTCTGTATGGAAAGATCTGGAATCCCCTTGGGTATGAATACATAATGTGGCCATGGTAGATTGTAACTGGACCTCTGGCAACAATGCCTTAGCTACCTGTAGAGGTCATTCACTGCTGTATGACTCTGAGCAGTACTCACTAACTGACTTGGTTCCCTCAGGTCCCTGCCTACCACAGTGAGTGTCAGGGGAAAGAGCAGGAGCCGGACTCCGCCCACAGAAGAGAGCCAGCCCTGGAGGAGGTGGTGGACCCCACTTAGTGACTGCCCTGTATAGATAGCTCTTGTGTCCTGTGTATTGTAATGTTGTTGTATGATTGCCTGCACTCTGAGCAAATTGATTACCACCTTGATCCTAATTGCTGTTTGTTGCTGGAAGAAAACAGCTGATACAACTGGCAATGATTCTGCTTGGTGGGGTATCTTCAAGTTGTGAATACCACTGGGTCCAAATCATGATTATTTGTACCACTTCCTTTCAGGAACTACAGAAGTGTAGGTTAGAACATGCACTACATTCCATTCCATACCCCGTGTTTTTGCTGTGTACGTTTACACCTATAGTCATGGAAAGGCCACAAATTACCTGAAACTTATAAGGACTTGTGTATACAGCAGTGTCCTTGCTTCCTATAGGCAAGATGAGGTAATCTCAGGGGTAGTGACCCTCAGTAGCTACTGAGCTGGCTTTAGGAAGTAGGTAACCAAGGAAACAGACTTGCAAGGTAAGCTGAAAGTTAACTACCTGTGGTGGGCACTTCAATCATCCTCCACTACAGGAGAAGCCAGCTGCTGCTGCTGGGTGGGAGAGACAGAGGCAGTTACACTGCCAGGAGGTGGCTGAGCTCAAGCTCAACACTCAGGTACCATCACTCATGCACTAATGCAACTGGTATAACGAGCTGGTCTTCCCCAATAGGCCAACACTGCTGAGCTCCAGAGGTGAAATCGTGCAGGATTGGAGGAGCGGATAGAGGCCTCTGCAGCATTGAAGGCAGCCATGGGAGAGGAGAAGGCCAGAGGAGAGAGGCTGACCCACCAAGAGAAGGTTAGTACCAGCAGCAGGCTAGCTGGGCCAGTGCTGGTGACTTCGGACAGCTCTTTAGAGGGTCCCATGGGGATACTAAATTTGCAAGGTGTACTGCAGCAATTACTTCCCCTCTGAAATCGGAGACAGCAATTATGTGTGTCAGGAAGTGATGCTTGACTTCCCACTCAATAGGAAAACTGTTTTTTAGCAATGGAATGTCATAATGAATGTAGCACACCCTTGCTGTTGCCCAGCCATATAAGGCTTCCTCTTAGCTGGACAATAACATTAAAGGAACATCAAAGACATGACACTCTTTCAAGCTGCTTAACCTGGAGTGTGATTGCTAATTATTAGCTTGACACTCATATTTGGCCAGTGAGCTCAATTTCTCTGTGGTGACAAAGTCAATGCTGACTACAACAGCAGCTGCAGGTACCCCATTGCCTTTATCTTAACCAGGGTGGGCAGGTCTGCTAGAGACTGCAGCTAAGCTCCACCCACTATTCCCTACAGTGGACCAAAAGCAGTGCCAGAAGGAGGTGGCCTCAGCAAGGGTGGGGCTAGAGCGGCACTTGGAAAAAGAGAAGGGCCATGCCCACAAACTCCGGGCTTCACTGACCTAGTGAATTCAAGCAATACAAATTACACTCGCTTTGCTAATGCTGTTACCTATTGTTCCTGCAATTATTCCCTAATCGCACTCAAATCCACGTGACTACCCAACTTATCATGCCCCCAGATCACCTTCAGTTGGAGTGGCAACTGAAGCAGGTATCGATCGACCCATCCAGGAGAAGTGTGTGCAGCCACGATGGGCAGTGTTAATAAAATAAGTCAACACAGGTGTAATTAATTGCACAGATCGTATACAAACGTACCACTGGTGCAGTGGTCGCAAATTTCAGCGGCGCGGGGCAATGTTTCTAATAAATGCGCACCATAACATTCACCGTTAATAGCAGTCACAGTAGTGTATCATGCGAAAACAGAAGTGCTGAGGTAATGCCATGCAGAGGACACTGGTGAGTGCGCCTGTGGGGGGATCGTCCTGCTTTTTAATTTGGTCGTCACGTGCCAAGTAGCTAATATTCTCTCCAGCCTAAGTACTAGTACGTTGTCCCAGCTATATTATCTATGGTTGTCCCCCCTCTCCCCAGCGCCCCCGAGGGCAGGTGGACTATGGGGGGAAGTCGGAGGAGGAGAGGTTGGCCAGAAGGTATGATGTATGTGGCAAGCTTGAGGAACCTCGTTTTGTGGAAGACCAGGGCCTTGTCAAGTTCCTGACTGGAGAAGGTGAGCGTTTCTGCCTTTGCTGGAGCACTACTAAGGGTAGAAGGCGTGCAGAGAGTGTGGTTGGGTTGCTATGGTTACCAACCGTATGATATAATTGGTACATATGTAATGATAAGAAATTATTATGTCATAGCACCACAGTCGTGCTTTACTCCTGCAGAATTCACCCTGAAGTCTATCCAGGAGAGAGGGCTGGCCCACCCTGTGGTGTTCAAGGATTCCAAGGGGCTGGGTCTCAGGTAAAAGACGCCTGTCCTGGCTACGTACTGTCACAGCCTGTATGTCTAGGCATGGATCATGTAGTACACACTATATTAGCCATGGTCTAAGGTAGTGCGCTTCAGGAGTCTCTCTCCCTCCCCTAGGGCTCCTCCCTCTAGCTTCTCTGTGAGTGACGTGAAGCGCTGTGTGGGTGCACGGCGAATGGTAGACGTGGTGGACACCTGCACCCAGGAGGGACTGGTCATGAGCATGCAGCAGTGGGCGCGCTACTTCGAGAGCAGGCCCCAAGAGCGGACCCTCAACGTCATCAGCCTGGAGTTCAGCCACTCCAAAATGGACAGCCTCGTGCAGGCCCCATCTGTGGTAGGTTGTGAGAAGGTTATGCTTATTATTCTCTTCTGGAAAACCATAGACATACATTTGACAGTGTCCTTGGGCTCATTCCCATGTTTTGGCTTGGGAATGGGCCTTGCATACATTCATACCGAGACAGAGGAAGGCATCCCCTCCAGGTACGACAGCTGGACTGGGTGGAGGTGGGGTGGCCCCCTGAGCTGAAGAGAGCCCAGACAGACTCTACTAACGATATGCGCCGGATGATGTATCCCAAGGTTCAAAAGTGAGTTGTGTCACGGTATGTAGACTGGAGGAGAGCTTTGTGACTTCAAGGCAGCCCCTTCCCACAGGTACTGTCTGATGAGTGTCGCTGGCTGCTACACTGACTTTCACATTGACTTTGGCGGCTCCTCCGTTTGGTACCATATCCTGTGGGGCGAGAAGCTGTTCTTCCTGGTACCTCCGTCCCAGGAGACCTACCATGCCTTTCACACATGGCAGATGAGCGGGCACCAGGATGCTGTGTTCTTTGCTGACCTGGTGTCCAGCTGCCAGCTCCTTCACCTGCAGCCCGGACACACCCTCATCATGCCCTCAGGTACCAGCAACATAGCTGTACTGTGCTGGGAATGCTGCACCTCATTCCGGTCTTCCACTCCCAAGTCTCAGTCCAAGGTCTTAATTCCACTCCCAAGTCTCAGTCCAAGGTCTTAATTCCACTCCCAAGTCTCAGTCCAAGGTCTTAATTCCACTCCCAAGTCTCAGTCCAAGGTCTTAATTCCACTCCCGAGTCTCAGTCCAAGGTCTTAATTCCACTCCCGAGTCTCATTCCCAGGTCTACTCCCAAGTTATGTCTCATGGCTGTTGAAAAGAACCTTTTCTCCAGCCTCGGCTCCCAGGGCCTCCAAAACGGGGAGAGCCTGGTATCTTATCTCGTGTGAGTAGCGTTCAGTTGGTAGAAAATGAGCAGAAAGGACTGAATTGTGTGTGGGCGAGTACAGTTGTAGTTCTCAGGCCCTGAGAAGAGGTAGAGGATCAGTTTAGGGTCGAATGGTGCCACAGACTGAGCGCTGAAGTAACGTCGCTGGCGAAAGGTAGAGAAGTGCTTTCGATCAATCCCACTCCTACACAAAATTAAGTGAGTTGAATCAAGTGAGAAGGATACAGGCTCTCCCCTGTTTTTTGATTTTTCTAGGGGAGAAATCTAAATTGTGGGGTGGAAAGCAGACTTAATGTTTCAATTACAGTGTTCCATGATCCATGGTTAGTGTCAGCAGCCATGTGAACCCTGAGGGAGGCTAGTCTATTTCTTCTGCAGGGTGGATCCATGCTGTGTACACACCAGAGGATTCCCTGGTCTTTGGGGGTAACTTCCTACACTCTTTCAACATACCCCAGCAGTTGATGGTGGCACAAATGGAGGAGGACACCAAGGTAGGCCCAGCAGCTAGCGCAGAATCAGGGGTCAGAGTTCACTTGTGGAGTTACAACAGCAGTGCTGTAATGGCTGAACATGCAGCTATGGCTTCTCTCCTTCTCTGCTCAGGTACCGGCAAAGTTCCGATACCCATTCTATGGTACTGTGCACTGGTTTATCCTCTCCTGCTACAGCAAGAGGCTGCAGACACTGGATGTGTGGGGCGAGGGCTGGAGGAGAGAGGAGGGCAGCGGGGGTGAGGCCCTGCCGAGGGGAGGGAAATGGCTCAGATGCGTGGCTGTAAACAAGCTTCCAATCCCCCCAGGCTCAGCTGTCGCTGAAGGGACTGTTCCTGGAGCGTTGCCTGGGGCTACTGCCGCTGAGTTTGCCAAGCCCCCCACACCACCAGACTGGGGTACAGAGGAGGTGGCACTTAGGACCGTAAAGTCGGACATAGCTTTGCCTGTGCCCTCCAGTGATTCAAAGCCCCATCTTTCAAGCCATGAGAGAGAGGGACTGCAGATGCTGCTCACAAGCATGAAACAGGATCACCTCTTTGGAGAAGATGCGCCCTCGGACATGCCCCACCCCCGTGAGCTGTTAGAGCAGCTGCTGTTCCAGCTGCACAGTTCAGCCATCGAGGCAGTGTGCAGCCCCCAGCCCAGTGGAGTCCCCCTATTGACCCCGCCTCCACAGAAAAAGGAGAGAAGAAAGCGAGGCTCCACCCAGCCTAGCTCCAGGAGTGAGCAAAAACTGAGTCAGTCTGAACATTCAGAACTCACTGAGCTTCTGGAGCACACTGGTGACCCACCAAATATGGCAGACAGCAGCACCAGAGGTCGTCTTCCCCACCAGTATGTCACCCTGCAGGTGACCATCCCTCTTCAGCACCTAGAAACACCCTTCCTCCACAAGACCACGGTATGTGAACAATGCCACACCCCCGGTGGGAGTGGCCCCGAGAGGTCTCCAGTGGAGTCCATTCACGTACTGACCTCCCAACCCCATGATCACCATGCCCCTGGCAAGACAGAGCAGGTACCCATCACTACCCCCTTCACTCACCCAGAACCCTAACAGCTGAACCCACCTGTAAATATACATCATCAGAAGTTATACAATCCCTGCATCATTATTCATCATTAATTTACAAACTCTGGACCATGTCTTATATCAATTACATATCTTGTCATCAATTTTGCAACTCTGAGTTATTTAACGTGGACCTGTGCACCTCCAAATAAGGACACACATAAATTCCCACACCAATACACATCACCTCTTCTCATTCCCATGTGCTACACAATCAGTAAGGGGAACCTCTTAAACATTAACCTTTTGCTGTGCTTTATATATTACAACATTCCAGTAAAACCAAAAATTAGGGATACAATACTTCATGTATAGTCAACTCATGTATGTGCAGTTTCTAAAAATGATAGCAAGAACTGTGGCTCTACTCGTATGACACTGGTTTGATGAGCTGTAGAGGGACACGTGGGGGTTCACTCGGACCTTAGCTGGAGATGGGGGTGGGAGCAGGGGGTACCTTGGTGGTCTCCTTGGACTCCGGTAGCGGCCCATCGATGACCTCATATCCACTCTCATCTGGGGGGTCAATCACGTTCAAGTATTTCTTGTCGCGATAGAACCAGCGCTGCTTCAGTAGATAGAGCACAATTATGTCGGAGATCACCACAGCCTGTTTCAAGGAAGAAATGAAGGTCTCACTGTAGTAGCAAGATGAGTATTGCAACAAACACTGATAAGCTGCAGTTAGCTACCATGGAGACATAATATTATGACTAATCATAATTATTATCCTAATTACAATAGCACCCTTGCACCCTGCTCTAAGGCTGCCCCAGTATCAGAGACAGGATAGGGTACTATGTACGAGTGACAGGGTAACTCCGTTCTGACTCACCAGTCCCAGGAGGGCTATCATGGAGCCTAACTTGAGGACCAGGTTGGTGAAGTCAAACATCCCGCCCTAGGGGAGGAAGGGGCACGTGGTAAGGAGTCCTGCAGTAGAGCGATCACCGTCACTAGTGGAGGTAGTTTCATAAGCTACCTACCAGTGAGCATGCATTTCTACAGCCTCATACCCAGGCCTCCCCACTCCAACTTTTAGCTTGCACTGGAATAAAAAGATAAGCAGGGAGGCCTGGATTTGACAACAGTCTCTAGCAGTGCAACCTTACAGCAGGTCCGAGAGTATAGCCATACCTCTCCTATTACTTCCACTTTGAAGAGGATACCATAAGCTTTGGTCAGTTGGCGGTAGGTGGTACCATTCTCCATCTGGAAGTAGGTAGCGTACCTGAGGGAGCAATTTAGAGGGGTCACTGCCACACACACACACACACACACACACACACGGGCAAGGACAACAACAGTTTAGAAGGCCAACACACCGAAAGTTGTATCCAGGGGAGAGCCCTACTGTGGGGTCATCTAGCCTACAGATGGGACACACTGGTAGTCAGGTATAGAGCTCGGCTAGCCAGCATGCCACAGACCATACACCTTTTGGCACTGTACACAGGATTGCAGTGGCTTATACCCTTTTCCAGGTGGTCACAGTCCCACGCAATCTCTAGACCAACAACACCACCCTACAAACAAAAAGAAAATTTGTGTTGAATTCCAATCCCGGTTCTCACTCCCGTCCCATCCCACCTCTATGGCTAGCTTGTTGAAGTCCTCTTTGGGCTGAATCATGTCCACGATCTGGCCCAGGGAGAGGATGGGGCAGTAGAGGCCAGTCTTACTGGTGGGATCAAAGGTGCAGTCACTGAGGAAGTCAGGGTCATCGGTTGAGAGGATGTTGCGCCTGGAGAAGAATGGAGGGACTGCTTGCTACCACGCCTCACAGTACAGATAGCAGTGTCCCCGTCTCATGGGGTGCACTCACTTCCTCAGGTCCGGTCTGAGAGTGGGGAACTGGATGGAGTTCTTGACTAGAACAGTGAAGTTGGCTGCATTTGTCAGCTTAGCCCCCATCTTCCTGTAGGGAGGAGTCAGTGGAAATGAATATGGGAATGAGACTATAGTACAGCCTGGGAATAGGGCCATAGTATAGGCTGGTCCCTCACGTGATGGTCTTGTTCTCCCGCTCAGTAGGACACCAGGCCTGGATGATGCAGGTCTGTACATCATCCGGGCCAAATGGGTCCGAACAACTGCCAGTGGCTGGGCCACTGCCCCCCACCAACACCTCTCCACGGGTACAATTTGAGGTATCATTGTTGGTGCAGTGGGACTTGTGAACTCCAGGGTCCTGAGGGGGGACAATGGCATGGTCGTAGCAAGCAAGGTCTGATGGCCACTACGTTCTCCAGGCCATACCTCGGGGCATTCACCCATCTCCTGGTGGCATGTGACCCACATGTTGGTCATCACAAAGAAGCTGTTGGGCTCCTGCAAGGACAAGGAGAGAAGATGTTCATGATCCTGGACAGGGTGGGGTCAGCACTGCATAAACACGACCAACACTCTCACTAGGTTTTGCCAGGTGGCTATCTGGTCCTTGAGCAAATCTAACCATGGATAATACTACGGGCTCTATTATCCATGATCTAACTTATGGCACACCATCCAGTACAGCAGTTTTACAAAGAGGTGGCATCTTCCTCAAAGGACACCTGGTATGGCAACTGAAGAGCACACACCACAGTTATGTGGCCAATTATCTTGTCAGACAATCCCTGACAAGTTATTGTGATGCACTTGTAGTAGAACAAACAAAGGGAGTTAATTAGGTACTCCATATTACTGCACCCGTGGAGGTATGATGTAATCCGCCGTGTCGAACACTGTACTGTTAAGTTCCTCGTTATTGCAGTTCTGCATGAAGTCCCAGCCAAGAGAGCCATTGTAGAGGGAGGCCCCCTTGATCTTAGTGGTGACAACGCCATGCACTGGGCCCATCTTCTGGTAACCCTTTTGTACAACGATCCCATAGCTAGTTTGCGTGTGTGTGTGTGTGTGCACGTGTGTGCATATTTATTGCATAGCAGTGATCACATGTACCTACCCTTCCCCCACTCACCCTACGATATAACCGATGATGCCCAGCTGGACCAGCCTGTTCAGCAGCCCCACCTTCTTGTTCTTGATGTGCACGATCTTGGCAGTGTCATACTCAAAGAAAGCGGACACCAATGCATCACACACTCCCTGGCAGGCCTCCGTGCAGCGACCCATTATTGCTTCCTGGCCTTCCAGATAGCTACGACATTAAATGGGGGTGTCGTGTGCTATAGGATCGGAACCGGACAGCATAACGTCTGGTACGCGCAACCCAGCGGAAGCAAGTACATGATTAGTTTTAATTGTTGTATTTATCAGCTGGTATTTATATTCATAATTTATAGTAACTGGACGTCTCTTCAATTCCAGCGCTTTACTTCTGTGCAGAGAATTTTGCAACCTTATCGTGCTACATCTTTCTCACCGCATCTGTACGAACTTGCACTGCAGGACTCAAGCCACCGCTCGCACCGTGAGTTGGCCGGTCTCTCCGAGCTCTGCAACGGGAGATCCAAATGTATTTAATGCTGTAACTTGTATAAAATGAAGTGTGTTTTATAGGTATTAAAATCGCGTTTGTCAACCACGTGTGTTTATATGTTATGTAAAAACAAGTATATAATAATTATGTACTTCAGGTTTGCTTTGCAAGTTGAGCAAGCATAGTGGCTGTCTAGCCATGCCTGCATCTCATCCCACCTAGCTCAAGTGTAGCTATATACCCAGCCTTCCCAGAGTTTTTTCACATGGAGAAAAAAGGCTGGAGTGGCTGACTGGGTACAAGGCTAGTTTAGCACCAGCTGCTTCCTCCAGGTCATGGAGGTCACTGTGAGGGTGGAGAAGGGAGAGCAGCAACCACTGGGGATTGCATTGAGGAACTTACAGAGCCCACCTCACTGCCAGGTATGGCATGGCATGCAATACTGTGCATGGTCTCGTTCCCGGCCCAGCTTTTATCTCAACTGTGTAGAAATTATCTGCTTACAGCCTCTCTAGCCAGCTATGCCCTGGCCAGGCTGCTGTATTACAGCTTCCTACGTCTATGAGTGTGGCGTTATTTCTAATATTTTCTATCATGGATTGATCTCATGAGCTGAGTCCTACCTGTTCCCAGGTTGCTAAATTGGCACCGGAGGGAGCTGCTTCGTCCTCCAGCCAAGTGATCGAGGGAGACCTGCTGCTGTCAGTCAATGGGCAGGATGTGCAGTCCCGCAGTCCTGATGAGGTGCGCAAGCTCCTAGCAGCCCATTCCTCTGACCCCTTCATCACACTCGGCCTGCGCCGGCTAACCATGAACGGTAACCAGTCCAATGGATCTGCTCATGTGCCACCTGAGCTGACAGTCCACAGCAGTACCCCTGAGACCTCCCCAGTGGCTGAACGAAAGATGAAGACACGTCGCACTGGTGCCTTCTCCCAAACAGACAAGCTGCCCAAGATCCATGAGCATTTCACAGTTCCAAACTTCCCAAACCTTGATCTCCCTCCTGAGAAGAGGTTGTCACTGACACCTGAAATGACTCGCAGAAGCCCAGTGCCCCTCACCGTCTCCAAAAGTTTAGACCTGTCCAACCTTCCACAGTGGAGACAAGCCTCCAAGATGGTGCCTCTACAGAACCTTCTGGACAACACGGAGCTACACGACCGGCTACACAACCAGCAACTCAAGGTGGGTGCCTGTGCAACCAAGACTTCATCAGCGTCTGTTTCCTGTCCCCAGTTACATATCAGAGTGTGTTATGACACTTGTCTCTCCCTCTCTCCCACACTTGAAAATTGTCACTTTGTATATATGAGCTCATTATCAACTAATGACAGGCATTTCATAGCCCCAGTAGCTATTTTTCTCTGTTTCCGGTATCGTCTTTCGGGCTGCAGCTCATATGTCGGACTTTGTACACATAATATTATACAATTTCTTGTATTCTTGTACAAATAATGAATATAGCCATATTCTTTGAAGGTTTAATTCCTTAAACACCAGTAGCTGTAATTACTGACTGGAGTAATCAGCTTAGGCTAGTCATTGGTAATGTTGTTTTCTCAATGACAAGCAATGTCAGCTGGCAGCCATGAAATGTCCACACGCTGCTACCATGGCTTTCTCTTCCCCTCCCCTGTGCAGTTTAAGGACACTGGCTGCCACCCGAATCACTGCCTCGGCTCCCACATGTGGCCGCGAGATCATCGCCCCAAGAGGGCCCATGGCGAGCCCCGCCCAAAAGAGGAAGTGCTGCCACTGGCCGAAGACTTCATCAAGCAGTACTACGATTCTAGGAAACAGTGAGTGTTTCAAGTCCGTGGTTTCACGACAGGAAGTTATGTGTAATGCTTATTGTCCTTCGGTCCCCTCACCCACAGTGCCTTGGGCAATAACTATGAGGCGCAACTTCAGAGCCGGCTGGGCGAGGTGCGCTCACAAATTGAAGAGAAGGGCCACTACGATCTGACCTATGAGGAGCTGGTGTTTGGGGCCCGGACGGCCTGGAGGAATGCTCCTCGTTGTGTCAATAGGATAGTGTGGAGACAGCTGGAGGTGCGTAGGTGGGGGACTTCCCCTCAGGGAGGGTCGGTTTGCCTAAGCTGGTGTAGGTGGTACATGTGTGAGTGGTACTACAAGCCTTGTAGGCTTATTGTCATAGCAATGCCTGCTAATGTACCTGCCAATCACACTGACACCTGTTAGAATTTGTGTTATGGAATGTAAAATTCCATGTATAAAACAATTTGCTGAAATGTAAATTTGAAACTAGGGCTTCATCCTATTATGTTTCAGCAATTTGTTACATACATGTACATGCATGCCCCCCTCCTCCTAGAGCCTGGTGTAGCACAGTTCTTGCCTGAGATGTGGTAGCCGGGGTGGCCACTGCTGTCGCCTGGGACCCCATTGCTCTAGAGGTGCCAGTCTCAATTTCCTTTCCTCTCACTGAATTCATTGAGGTCATCTGCTGGACACATTGAAAATCAACACATAGCAGAGTGCATTCATGTGCATCCGTGGCCCATACCAGGCACTTCCTCTAGTAACCCTTGGCCTTCCTGGACACCACTAGCCAGCTGTCTGGCCACTAACTAGCTTTGATAGTGGCCATGTAAATGTAGTGTGGGGGTGTGAGACACTCATTGTGGCCTGTGGTGACCACATAACTCACAGTAGTGTGGGGGAGTAACTCAAAGGTGATGCTTGTGTAGTGTGTGTATGACTTTGTACAGCAATTGTTTTAGGTTCTAAAAAACTAGCCTGGCATGCTATACATAGGTCATCCAATTGAAGGTTGTACTCAACAATAGGTCAGTACGGCTTTTAGCAAAAATACTGACTCAGTAATTTCATAATGCGCTTCCCAAAACATTGCTACCTACCACTTCCCATGTAGACAACATAACACGAACGTACCTACCACTTCACCAGTAGACAACATACAACGAACGACCGAGCATGCAATTTGCATGTGCCCGGCTGGTAAAAAAGCAGAGGCTCCCACCCCGGGGAAGAAATTGTGGCCTCCCACGATTTGCAATTGTGGCCTCCCACGATTTGAGCATGAACTTTGGCAGAGGCCATGGCACCTTAGATATGGCCAGGAGTACTCCTGGCATGGTAATGTCAGCAATGCTGTGTTTCCCTGTTGGAAGCTCGAGAAAATGGTGGTGTTGGGTGGGGTGGGGCACTTGTCTCCACTAGTCTTTTCCCTGCGTAAAGGAAATAGGGTCCTCCCTCCTCCATCATTGCTCCTCACCGCCTCACCCCCTTCAGATTTTGGACGCTCGGGAGGCCAACACTGCCAAGGACATGTTTGACGCCATCTGCCACCACATGAAGTATGGCAACAATGGAGGCAACCTTCGGTAAGCACTGGGGGCCCCTGAACCCTTACTTGTAGGTGCACACACACGCCTTGGAGTGTGTGTGTGTACACAATAGAAAGGTTCAGCTAGTGTCTGGGAATGAGGTCAGAAGTGCTGATCAGGAATTCATTTCCTGCACTTGTAGGGGTATTGCCTAAGGCCATCACCTGTGTGGGCAGACATTATTTTACCTTCCTGTGCTGCTCAAGGCTCTAGCCAACGCTTGCATTCCCTCCAACTGACCCTCCAACGCTTGACCCTGCTCTAGCCAGCACTTGCATTTCCTCCAACTGACCCAAGCGTGGACTGAAGGAACAGTCCTAAACTTAGCCTGTGAGGAGCTAGTCCCAGCATTGGTTCCAGGGGGCTAGTTTGCAGGACTGCTACCTTTGACAGTAGCCATAGGAATGTCCAAACATTGGTATTAGGCTTCCTACTGTAAACACAGCTGAGTGCTGTCATCCCTCCTCCCTCCCTCCTCCCTCCCTCCCTCTACCTCCCCCCACCCCCACCCCCTTCCAGCTCAACCATCACAGTCTTTCGTCACTGTACCAAGCCCAAGTCTGACTTCCGAGTGTGGAATGGCCAGCTCATTCGCTACGCAGGCTACAAGAAGGATGATGGCTCCATCCTGGGAGACCCTGCCAACCTGGAGTTCACAGAGGTCAACGTCTAGTTTTGTGTTTTGGTACATCCTTAACAATGGGCTAGGATGTAGCTTGGGGGCTTATCTCTGTGTCTCTGGATGTCTCTGTGGTCTAGAGACACATAAGGTAAGCCTCCAAGCTAGCCACTAACAAACTAGCGATAAGCCCCACTAACATCCTAGCCCATAGTCAGAAAAGTAGTCTTGTGGTGGTACTGCCTCTGTGTTAATGCCTCAGTTTACTTTGTTACAGCACCCTAGAGTAACTCACCCACTCATGCTCCTTGCTGTGAGCCTCAGGGATGAAACTGGGTCTCTCTTCCTCAGGTGTGCATGCGGCTGGGCTGGCACCCCCCAGAGTCCCGAGGGGAGTATGACATCCTCCCTCTGGTGCTGCAGGCCCAGGGAGGGGAGGCACAGGTGTTCGATATTCCCAAGGACCTCATCATTGAAGTGGAGCTGCAGCATCCACAGTCAGTTCCACCTTTAGTTCTAATGTTGCATTTCATGGATTCCTTCTCTATAGTTCCAGAAACGTCTATAGATCATTGCTTCTGGTAATTTAAAAATTGTAAGCATCTGCCATCCTCCTCCAATGTGATTGTTAAGCTATGTCCAGTTAGTAATGGCACATTAATTTTAACCCTACAGACAAGAGTGCGATTATGAAATACTCACACTCTTTTACAGTTCAGCAAAGTTTCTAGCTATAGGACATGTGATGATATGTGACTAACGTGGAATCACATGGATTCTTGTGCCATTTGAGAATAATTGCACTTGAAACAGGCACAACCTATTGTTCATGCTATTATTCTCAAATTGCACTGGAATCCGTGATTACCCATACAACAGCTTACTGATGCAATTACAGTAAAAGACAGGATGTTGGGACACACAGTTTATAGCCACCAGGGCCATGTCTTATCCCTCTCTCCAACACACATGTACACACAGACACCCATGGTTCAAGGAGCTAGGCCTCCGCTGGTATGCACTGCCTGCTGTCTCCAACATGATGCTGGACGTGGGGGGACTGCAGTTCACTGGTATTCCATTCAATGGCTGGTACATGGGAACTGAGATTGCCAGAGACTTGGCAGACGTTAGCCGCTACAACAAGCTGAAGGTGAGCCCCTCCTGAGGTGCTGTGTGTGCTAGCACCAAAGGGGAGGTGTGTAGATGAATATGTATATCCTAATTGTATGTGCTTGTGTCTGCCTGTGTGCCTGTCTGCCTGTGTGCTTGTGTTGTAGTGTACTACTGCACTAGTAGCCAAAGGTCAGTGAGGTGACATCACTATGACATCATAGCTATACCTAACTGGGTGGATCTCCCTTGGCCTACTTCACTTCCACAAAGACAACATCACCTCCTGACTACAGCACATTCTACAGCAGCTGAAACTGTTTCCCTAGCAAGCTCAGGCACTCGTAGCACAAGCATAGCCTTGTTCCAGGGCTCCACTCCGCAGTTTTTTTCTTCTCATTGTGGAAAACCTGGCCCGTAGGCCTAGGACAGAGGCTAGCACAAGCCCACAGGCACATTTTATGGGGTACACGCTTCTTCCCTCCCTCAGCCAATAGCTCAAGGCATGGGACTCAACATTCAGACTGACAGGCTATGGAAGGACCAAGCAGCCATTTTGCTCAACTCTGCAATTCTGTACAGCTTCCAGGTGAGGGTTGGGTGGGAGAGGGGCACATGAGGGAAGCTGGAGTGTGGGAGGTCGGAGGGGAGGCTGGAGAGGAGGCTGGAGGGGGGTCCCCCGGCCAAATATATAGTTCCCTGGTATATATTCATATTGGCATTGTTGGTGTATGAGCTCAGTCATTCCACTGGGTGCAGACAATCAGGAAGTGGCATCACCCCTATGCACACCAGGCCTTGTGACTTGGCTTGACACCAGATCAGTTTCATATAAACAGATTCATGAGATCTCTGCTCTTACACTAGAAATCCAATGTCTCCATTGTGGACCACCACTCAGTCACAGAGAGCTTCATGACCCATTTGAAGGCTGAGGTAAGTCAAGCAGCTGATGGTGAGGTTTTGCATCAGTGGTGGGAAGGTTGGGACTGTAATGTACTCACTGCTACTTCCTGTCACGCCCTCTTCTGCAGACCCAGTCCCGAGGTGGTTGTCCTGCGGACTGGGTGTGGATTGTGCCTCCCATCTCCGGCAGTCTCACTCCCGTCTTCCACCAGGTGAGCCCCTGTCCTCCAGCACTCACTGACTTCTCAACAGACTTGTGCAGCACTCTCAATTTCTAACAGAAGCATATCTCCCTCTCTCTCCCTCCCTCTCCACCACCCCCCCCGCAGGAGATGCTGCTGTATCACCTGACCCCATCGTACGAGTACCAGGACGACCCCTGGAAGCACTACCACTTTCCTGGCCAGGAGCGGACCCGGCCACGCAGTGGCTCCATCAAGTTCAAGACCGTTGCCAAGTGAGCCAATACTCCAGTAACCAGCTCTGGCAGCAGCAGCACGTGGAGCGTGATAATGTGATAATTGTGTAACAATATCAGTGCAAAGGTTGACCCTAACATCACACCACTAAGTCGATCACGCTCATGTAATATACATGTACGATGTACATGTACGTTCAGTATTGCAGGTGGTTACTATCTGGTGGGCTAGCTAAAGAGTAGCCTTTTGACTGTGACCTCGATTACAAGCCTTCCACCTTCCTTGGCATAGCTTAGCAGCCCCCACAGTATGCATGGGTCACATGACTGTGCTGACCACATGGGGATCATGTGACTGCATCCATGTCTTGTTTATTAAGAGCCTTTTAAAGTGGTACTGCTATGCATGTGTGCTTCCAGGCTGGCCAGCGGAAAGGACTGCCATGGCCCTCACAGCACTTGTCTCTTCTCTCCTTTCCTGTAGCATAATCCGCAGGACGACCGGTATCTTCCACAATGTCTACCAGAAGAGGGTGAAGGCCACCATCGTCTATGCAACTGAGACTGGGCGCTCCAAGAACTATGCCAACATTGTAAAGGATGTCTTTGGGAAAGTGTTTGCCGCCAAGGTCAGTGTCTGCCTCACCACGGACACACAGAGCTCAATGTGTTCCTTTTCTTAGGCAACATCAACCAAAATGGCCTCAGGAATGCCCTACATTTCTTTCCCATGCATGTCTCAGCTACTGTAGTGGCTGAGGTGTGCGGTGGGCAGGCCCATCAGTTGACCAGCTACTGTAGTTCACCCCCTCCCCTTCCCACCCCTCCCCCTTCGTCTCAGGTGATCTGCATGGAGGAGTATAACAAGGCCAACCTGGATCATGAACAGCTATTGATTGTCGTCACCAGCACATTCGGCAGTGGGGACCCCCCTGCCAATGGAGAGGTGATTACTTGTGCATTTGATGTCGTTGATATGGGAAGTTAGATACATGTAATCTTCCCTGAACAAGAGCAGGGGTAATATGAGAAGCCTTCAGGTCACAACATGTTTTCAGATAGTAGCTGCATTTTCTTGTACAATCATATTCCCATGTACATAACTTTGCAGACCTTTGGCCGCTACTTGCTGGACCTCAGGAATGGATTTGTGGTTCCAGGGTAAGTCCTCACTTTGTTTCTGTTGGTCCAGTTTATGATACCCCTTTCTGTCTCTCTGCAGTGTCGTCCCCACACCCCCTGCCCGCAGGCAGCGCATGAGTACCGTGGTGGCTCCTTCCCTCGACCAACTGGAGGGCAGCAAAGACCTGGACAGGCCTCTCACTCAAGTCAAGTCAGTTTTTATCTCTGGCAGCTAATCCTTTCCTTAATCCTACCATGCTTGTGCTGAAATCCTGCACCAGTGGTCATCGCCCCCCCCCCCCCCCCCGTCCCCTCCTCCCTCCACAGGTATGCTGTGTTTGGCCTGGGATCACGAGCTTACCCCAACTTCTGCACGTTTGCCCACACCTGTGACAACCTGCTGCACGACCTGGGGGCAGAGCAAATCTTCTCCTGCGGAGAGGGAGATGAGCTCTGTGGACAGGAGGAGAGCTTCCAGTCATGGCTGCGTGACTGCTACCTTGTGAGTCCCACTGACCTCAGGGCGATGGGGGAGGGGGGGGGGAGTAATAGCCTGTATGGGAGACCAGAACACTATGAAGTGGGGTAAACAATGGCTGTGGGTTTTCTTGGTGAATCAAACAGAAGCCTCCAAGTTACATGCAACCTCACCACAAGCAGCATGCAAACTATATATAGGTTAGACGCCGAGACCAAGGGATCTACGCGATTTAGAACCCCGAAGGCCCGGGGCTGTAGCGTCCCGAGCGAAGCGAGGGCGCTACTAAGGGCCTGAGGGTTTCTAAATCGCGTAGATCCCATTGGTCGAGGCGTCTAACCGATTTAGACTATAGCAACGGTAACTACGCTACCAGTTTTAGTTCAGAAAGATAAACAAACGGCAACCAGCGATAGTAACACTCTCCGTTGCCGTACCCTTGGATCGAGCTATACGAACACGAAGTGGGCGGAGCGACACAGTACGATATGATATACGCGGTCTTGCACTATCTATGAGTCATTGGATACGGTAAGCAGGCAAGTAGCATCAAGATACGCCACATAGAACTTGTAAAACATTCCCAGAAACTGTAGAAAGTACGAAGGACCGCTAGTAGTTACGATAGCTATGAGTCTAGCGCTATTTCAGAACTAAACGGTAAGCCTAGCAGCATGACTACCTGCAAAAACACACGGAAACCATCAAAAGTAGCCCAGACAGACAGCAGTATAGGCTTACCACACTTTACTGTATCCGTTTCCAACAATTTGTGAGCAAAAGAACGCCATACGTCCTACCTAGGATCCCCAGCTTTCTCGTTTTAATGACTGGAACGGGAATCGGGTACCGACCTCGCGCGTGCGCGGTTCAATCTGATTGGTCCGTGCGCAGCGGTATTCTAAGTGCTCTAGGATACTAATACTAGGTTTTCTAAGTGCAGGAAGGCTTCAATACAAGGGTTCTAAGTGATTTAGAAACCTCGCTGTGACAGAATTATTAACAACTATAGTCTAAAATATGGCTATCTCAAACACTTCAGATTGTGTTTATGACCTCATTGTTGGCCAGATACTGAACATTGAAATCCACACTGCCAACTGGAGCTGATGATGAGGTAACAGTTCTTCCCCCTCCCCCTGCAGCATGCATGTGAGATCTACAAGCTGGACCCTCGCATGGAGGAGGGGGAGATCTCTGGCTTCAAGACAGCCTACACCAAGGAGGGCTACCGCATCGTGCACTACAGTGGGCCGACCCCTGAGAAGGACATCTGCCGAGACCTGCGCAAGGTGCACAACAAGGAGGTATTTCCAGCTGTGCTCAAGTCCAGGAGCAAACTACAGGCTGCTACTTCCGAGTGAGTGTACCAGCTCTCTAGCCCCCCAGTGAGCGTGCCAGCTCCCTAGCCTCCCAGTGAGTGTACCAGCTCTCTAGCCCCCCAGTGAGCGTGCCAGCTCCCTAGCCCCCCAGTGAGAGTGCCAGCTCTCTAGCCCCCCAGTGAGAGTGCCAGCTCCCTAGCCTCCCAGTGAGCGTGCCAGCTCCCTAGCCCCCCAGTGAGTGTACCAGCTCTCTAGCCTCCCATGCCAGCTCCCTAGCCCCCCAGTGAGAGTGCCAGCTCCCTAGCCTCCCAGTGAGTGTACCAGCTCCCTAGCCCCCCAGTGAGTGTGCCAGCTCCCTAGCCCCCCAGTGAGCGTGCCAGCTCCCTAGCCTCCCAGTGAGCGTGCCAGCTCCCTAGCCCCCCAGTGAGAGTGCCAGCTCCCTAGCCTCCCAGTGAGCGTGCCAGCTCCCTAGCCTAGACCATTCCTTGTGGGTAGTAGCTGACCATGTGGCCTGGGAACAGGGCTACTTGAGTATTAATCAGGAGACAGGCCACTTTATGCAAACCACATGCATGACATGTACAGCTTTTGGTTTCAGTATGGGGCTGTAGTCTACATGTAGTGGGGGAAGCAGAAACCAAAACAGATCTGCCAATTATTCACTTCACTTCATAAGCATATCGTTTCCTCTCTCTCTCCTCTGTGGCAGGCGCTCCACCATCTTGGTTGTACTGAACACCCAGGCCACACGACTGCACTATGTACCGGGTGACCATGTGGCCATCTACCCCCAGAACAGCTCCAAGCTGGTTGGAGAGCTGCTGGAGCGTCTGGCCCTGCCCTGCGACCCTGATGAACCCATCTTCCTGGAGTCACGGCGGGAATCCAAGTCGACCGGAGTGAACTGGACGGAGGAGAGGAGGATGCCTGTGCCCGTGACTGTCAGAGAGGCACTTACTAGCTACCTGGACGTCACCAACCCCCCCACACCCACCTTCCTCAAACTGCTGTCTCAACAGGTCCGTTACCCCTTGTAGCAGCAGGGAGGGAGAGAGTTGGAGCAAGGCATTGCTTTAATGTATTATGACGGTGGTGAGGGCACTAACCTCAGGAATGCAATTAGAGTATCCACAGATGGCTGCTTGGGGAATGTAATTAGAGTATCCCAGATGGTTGCTTGAAGTGTTTGTGTAAACACCACTAAGCTCACCTCTAACACCCTGTGGTGAGATGCCAAGGTGCAGGTGTGAGCATAAGTTGAAACAGCAAAAATAGTTCAATAATTAGATTCTCATATTTCATATTACATTGGGGGGAATTAGTAGACTGACTATCAGATACCAGTGACTGTGAGATAACTTGGGGTAATATAACTTGTGTGGTTCGATCTGTCTCCTGTTGTAATTAATATAGTACCATGCAACTACATTGGCTTTGAGCAGCCCCAAGGTTTCCAAAGGATTCAGTATGATGTCGTAATGCTGGTAGTTCTGTCTCCTGTGTAATCTGTTGTAAGACTACCAACCACATGAAGAAGCCACACATGGCAAGCAGTGCACCAAAGCAGTGGTGGTTTTGCATGAAGTGCAAGGCCCTTTCACTGTATGGTGCAATCACTACCTGATCTTCCTCAAGGTTTTGGGAGCACACATCACTGCTTCCTTGACATTAAAGCCCTGGCAGCTGAAAGAGCAGTCACAGGGTGTGTCAATAGGCCATTTCCATCCAGCTTTCATCCCAAATATTATAAAGGTGCTGCAGAAATGATAGTTCAAATTAGATTGATCTGTCTTGGAGGTATGCACCAGTTAAATCTTCCATAGAGGTAATGTACTGGGAAGGGCAGGAGTTGCTCCCTGATGCAGGGCAGGAGTTGCTCCCTGATGCAGGGCAGGAGTTGCTCCCTGATGCATGGCAGGAGTTGCTCCCTGATGCAGGGCAGGAGTTGCTCCCTGATGCAGGGCAGGAGTTGCTCCCTGATGCATGGCAGGAGTTGCTCCCTGATGCAGGGCAGGAGTTGCTCCCTGATGCATGGCAGGAGTTGCTCCCTGATGCAGGGCAAGAGTTGCTCCCTGATGCATGGCAGGAGTTGCTCCCTGATGCATGGCAGGAGTTGCTCCCTGATGCAGGGCAGGAGTTGCTCCCTGATGCATTCTCTGTGAGAAATGTCAGTGATGCATATCTCTGAGATGAAATGAACTAATGTTAAGATGTGGTTCAAGCTCAGCAGAGACTAGATTCAGGCTGATCCAGAGCAGTGATGTCACTGTGATGACATCACACAGAAAATGGTCTATTAAGGGTCAACATTCTTTGAAGACAAAACATTAAATATTTTACCCTGTGAAAAATAGCTACAGCAAGACTACATGAATGTTTATATCACGACCACACAAAAAGCTACCATGATGTGAGATGCAAGTCAAGACAGCAACTACATGTCTATATCCTCAGCTATGTGTTGCCTGAAGCTGTTAGCAGACTCATAAGCTCCAGCCATGCCCTAATCCCACCTAGTTCTCCGCGATAGAATGCTGGCCTAGTTATACATGTAGCCTTCTGTCTGCATGAGCAATGGTACTGTGGTCATGCACATAATGTCCACTTGTCCCCCCCCCCCCCCCCGCTAGGCTACCAAGTTGGCTGACAGGCAGAGCATCCAGGAACTGGCCAAGGGAGGCAACATGTATGAGGACTGGAAGTACGAGCGCTTCCCCAACTTGGTCGACATGATGAACCAGTTCCACTCACTCAAGATTCCCGCCACCTTGATACTCCAGGAATTGCCCCTACTGCAGTGTGTGAGTTGCTAAGCACTGTTTGGTATAGGCTGTAGTTGATAACATGTGCGTGTGTGCGTGGGTTGCTCACTGGGTGCATTCCCCTCCCTTCCAATGCAGCGTTACTACTCCATCAGCTCCTCACCACTCGTGTTTCCCGATGAGGTCCATGCCACTGTGGCGGTGGTCTCTTTCAGGAAGAGAGGTGAGCCTCAGGAGTGTTGGGCACGTTCAGAGATGAAGCATTCCCTCCCTCCTTTCCTCCCAGGTGGCCAAGGCCCAAGGCACAATGGTGTCTGCTCTACCTGGCTCAACCGCATGGAGCCTGGGACCGTTGTACCTTGCTTTATAAGGAGGTAAGCAGCAACTGGCAGAGTAATGAGCCAGTCTGACCACACCTGTGGCTCAGCACAGCGGGTGCAGTGGGTACAGAGAGATTGCACCTTGTGTAGCTGTATGCCATGCCCCTACACTCCCAAGCCCATCCCCCATTTGCCCTTTCCCCCCTCCTTCCGACACCTCAGAGCCCCCAGCTTCCACCTGCCCGAAGACCCCCGAGCCCCTGTCATCATGGTGGGACCGGGCACGGGCCTCGCCCCCTTCCGAAGCTTCTGGCAGGACCGCATGTACAAAAAGAATGAAGCATTGAAGTATCAACTGTCCACGCCAAGCCAGAAGCACAGGGTATGCATGTTGTGAGCCCTAGCACACTTGCCTTTATTTGTGGCTCAACTGCATACTGAAATACAGGTGACCCAACCCTTCCCTCTACCTCCTCCGTAGCTGTCTCTAGAAAAAACATCCCTACAAGAACCCAAGAAGCGCCAGAGGAGGTCGACAACCTGGGTGAAGCCTAACCCTATCATGCTGGAGGTCAGCTGACAGCCAGCAGGCACCACCACCAACACCCGTAGATAACTGCACTGTTCCCCCTCCCAGCCAGTGAAAGTGGAACCCAAGAGCCTGACCCCTCTGCCGATGCGCCGCTCCGCCTCAGATGCTGGCATCTCAGAGGAGATTGCCAAGATTCTGGTTGAGAAGAGGAAGGCCTGGGGCAGCATGACACTGTACTTTGGCTGTCGCTGCAGCACCCTGGACCACATCTACAAGGAGGAGATGAAGAAAGCAAAGGTTTCCGGGGCACTGTCTGATGTGCACGTGGCTCTCTCCAGGGAGCCAGGAAAGCCAAAGGTAGGTACCCCACCCCTCCTCGAGTGAGAGTGAGGTGGCTGTCTTGGCCTGTAGGAAGTAGTCCTGCATGACAAATGTCAAAGACATTTCACAGCAGTAGTAGTCGTCACCTGCAGTGAAGTGTTAATTAATGCATGTCCTTCTTGTGCCAGACCTATGTGCAACACCTGTTGAAGAAGAATGCCGACTCCATTGTCCACCAACTGATGGAGGAGCGGGGCCACTTCTATGTCTGTGGTGACATCTCCATGGCTGCTGATGTCAGCAGGACTCTGCAGGTACTAAAGGGGTGGGGCCGTGGAGACCTGGGCCTTTGTGACTACAGCAATTCTTCTTTCTGTGCCTTCAGGGCATTTTTGAGAACAATGCAGCCATGACGTCTGATGAAGCACGTCGCATGATTGACAACATGAAGGATAACGGGTTCTACCATGAAGACATCTTTGGGGTCACTCTCAAGACAGCGGAGGTCACCACCAGGGTCAGGACAGCCGCCAAGAAGTGAGCAGCAGACAGTCTCCAGCTTACCTTTAATAGCAGTATCCAATGACCCCTCCCCTTCCCTGCAGGGCGTATCGTGTCCTGGTGAGTGGGGACCCCTCTATGACCCCAACCACTCCCCTCACCCTCCCTCGCTCTCTTGGCTCGGTGAGTTGGTGAAGTAACTTTGTGTTCATGGTGGTATCGACACTAACTGGCTTCTTCCTCCCTTTTCTTACTCATTCACCTGACAGTTCCGCCCACTCAGTGTAAGTTCCAGCTTACAAGCTTATACACACTGTACTTTACACTACCTTGTCTCTCCCCCCCTCCCCCCCATACACACGTTGTACTGATATGATGTTCACACAGCCCCGTCCTCTCAGTGTAAGTTGTACTGCATCCGTTTACAGAATAGAGGGCTAGCCTCCTTTCTCATTCCTCTTCAGCCCCGCCCATTTGGACACACCCACCCCTTGGCTCTTGAGAGCCACTCACGGCAGATGCCTACAACCAAGCGGCCCACAGTCACTGTCCTCAACCAGGAAACCTCAGACCAGACAACCTCGGACCAGACAGCCACCAATTCAATGGAGCCGAAACAGTTCCGACAGTAAGATATTCCTTAGCATAGGAGAGCTAGTTTGTGATTCAGGTTTAGGTAGCGGTAGTGTGTACAACTGTGCAGTCTGGGAGAGTGGTTGACGTGGGAGTAAGGAACATCTTTAGAGCGTTGAAACTGGCTGGGTCCTCGGGGTGAGTGCTACTAGCGTGATAGTAGCTTGGCTAGTGCTCCTCTGCTCAGTAAAGTAGGACAAATAATGACTGAAATGTTTGCTGATGACGCAGCATTTTCTATCCATAAAGTAGTGTTGTTGTTACTTCTTTTTGGTTGCTTTTTTGGGAATTTAACCGTACAATGTCATGTTTTTTTTACATGTGACTCATGAGTATTGTGTATATCCTAGCTATGGCCCCTCCCCTAACCACTCCCACCCATTGACTTGATCATGGCCCCTCCTCCAGGTCCCTGCCGGTATTTGATGGGGGTAGTGCCATGCAGAAGCCAAAGCCATTTGTGGCTCAGAAGCTCAAGGAAGACATGCAGCTCCTCTCACTGCAAGAGCAGCCTGAGCTGGTCATCCTGAAGTCTCAGGGGACAACAAAGGAGGCTTCACCCAGAGGCACAACAGAAGAGGCTCAGCCCACAAGCTCGAACCACAGGGGTGCCATTGCTGCACCTCCCAACGAGGCTCCGCCCAGAGATACAGCAAAAGCTCTGCCCAGAAGCTCACCACTGTCGAAGCGCAAGGGCACTATTGCCTCACTATGTACCCCTCCCAAACCTCCCCCTCAGCCAGTGGAGATGCGCAAACCAAAGAAGGTGCGAGCCATTCGCACTCGCTCCCTCGTGCAGACCGACGTCTAGGAGCTATAGAATATTCTGTATAGGACTAATGCTTGCAACTTTTCTATGATTGTACCATCAGCTACATAGGTGCAAATACTTAAATTGCGCTAAAATTTATTTATTTTGCCTTATTTTTCAGTCACTTGTTGTCAGCCTACATACACTGCCTTTTCATCACATCACTAGGCCACGTGTACAGTACTCGAAACTTCATGGAGTAGTGTAACAATATGTATTGTGTTCCCATGTTGGCAGTGGCATGCATGTGCTTGTTTTTACAATATTAAAATACTTACATGCTTGCTTTGTTGAAAGAACTGCAATTCACTGTAATATTGTTGACATAATTTGACACATGATATTTTAGATAATTATGATCTCCCTGTCGGTACAGATGTTGAGCTTAACAGAATACAGTCCGTTACCTCAAGTTGTATGGGGATGACAAAACACTTTGGACTATAGTAGCCTTAACGTTATTAGGCCTGCAGCAAGTGGACCTTGAAATAGTCACCTGTCAGTCCTGTCTTTGCAAGAAGTCCTTTGCACTGTTAACAGTCTTCATGATTGAGTCAGACTCAGACTGCCATGGGAGATGATGAAAGCACTGAGCCAGGTGACCCTAAGTTAGCCATCCACTAAACTGACCTTTGTACTCTTAATAGCCACAACCTGTGATTTGAAAGCCATGAGGGTAGACCTGTCTGCCTCTGCTTGGTTCTTCCCTTGCTTCATCCATAATACCTGCTGAGCAATATACCTGCATCAGAGGGAGAGATGTGAGAGAACACCTGCAACATACACATGTATTTTATACAGCCTATAGCAGAGCATGTTACATGTAGTTTGCCTAGCCAATTGCTGGTAAGCACACGTAGCAGACGTTTTTTTCACCTCTCTTCAACTGTGGATTCCCCAGAGAGCCGCCACACATCCTTTGGTGACACTGTCTTGGTCTTGGAAAATTCTCTGTAGAAAGAAGTGATATTGGTATATATATCTTGTTCTTGGTCCATTAGTAAGGCTTCCCTCCACAACGCACTCACTCCACAAGTTTGTCTTCTGGGTAGACCAGTTGGGTGGCCCTGCCAGGCTCAGCCGTGCGGTTGTGCTGGGTGGGCTGAAATGGGGGCAACGCCTCCACCACAGCCAACCATAGTGGCGGCTCCTTTAGCACCCCAGTTCGCAGAAGGGCATGCACTCTACAGGAGGAATGTGATCAGGTGAGTCCACAGTATTGGTTTCAACCATGTTGCTCTTTCTGTGAATATGGTTACAGAGTGGCATTGGTTGAAAGATATTCTATTTTTCATGGCAACTATGGTCCAAGGGATTACCAGCACCACTCTACAGATGCCAATGATATAATTATGTGCCCCGAATTGGCTGGAGGTGGGGGGGGGGTTGGTTGATGGTGGGATACAGGCACTGATGCAAATTATATATGTAGTTTGCCTGGCCTACACACTTACGGTGATTATAAGTAAACAGCACAAACACAATAAACTGGCTGCAGAAAAGTTACAGGTTGTTAAGTTTGATTCCACGACAGCTTTACGACATAACTTTTAACAATATGGCAAGGCCACTTATTGTGTTAATTACTAATAATTAAGTATCCTCGCTTATAGCACCGAAGACAAGGAGCCGGTCTCAAACCCACACTGACATATGGGAGCTATAAGAGTCTCTGGTTATAGTCTCGCGGTGCCAGTCTCTCACGGCGAGACTACTTTGGCTAGACTCTACAGTCCACGCAGTCTTACATCGTATGTGGTAAAGTGTATGCTCACCTGGTGATGATTGTTCCAGTCTCATACACTCGGGAGGCCATCAGCTCGCACACGTGGAGAGCCTTAGTCACATGCCCAGCTCTTGGCGCCCGCCGAGGAACGGGAAATGGAGAAATGGGAAATGGGAAATGAGAAATGTACTTGGGCCGCAGCAAAATAGTTATAAAATTCAAATTAATTTAAAAAAAATTTTTTTGTGGCATTTCTACAAAGAGAACAACTTAACTCTGAGGAAAAAAAGGAGAAAAAAAAATTTGGAAGAAAAAAAAAAACGTGAGAGAAGAAAAAACAAAAGCCTAGGGAGCCTCCCATCCCTCCTGGAGTGTCAGACACCCGGAGCGCTGGATAGGCGATGGCTGGGAATCACAGGAGGCCTTGTAACGTACCCAGTCATCCTTTTAGTTTCGGAGTCCCGAAGGAAGTTACCGACATATTGGCTGTAGGCTTAGAAAGCCAAGAATCAGATTGCACGCGTGCGCCTCGAACACGCGACCCGATTAATGGGGAGGCCACGTTCCGACCCCAGTCTGTAACCGAACGCGCCACCTTGACTTCCCGTCAGATGTGTGCAAATTTTATCCTTATAAACCCATAACGGTGATGTGCGTTAAATGGAATTGTTCCGCACAACTGTGTGTTGCTTAAAGTACAGCTATCTACTATCAGGTTTCTGGCCACTGTGTTTGGTACGGAGGTACTGCTACTAAATATAAGCCATGGCGGCGTCAGGTGGGGAAGAAGCCTTTGCTGGCCTTCAACCAAGTAACGGTAATTGCGGTGATGTGCATTAGATGGAATTGTTCCCAGACTGCATGTCAGCAGCAGGATGGCTACCGTCCCGCTATAATGCAAGCACTGGGGATAAAGGTTAGACAGCTACAGATAGCAAAATTGGGAACCCCAGACTGCTTTGGTTCCTTCCCCAAAGGGGAGGAGCCAAGATCTGGGACAATGATGTGGCCTGGGGAATCGACTAAACTGATGGTGTAATTTAGGCCACAGTATGCTGAGACTATAATTCTTATCTGGTGCTAGCCAGACCCTAATGTGCCAGTCTAAGTACACTATTGGGAATGACTCATTTTCAGTCCAAAATAATAACATCGTCTTCTTCGAAGTCCCTCAAGTCCCCAGCAAGGCAGGCTGCAATGTGCTGCTCAACGTCCACTTCAGTGAACCTGGAGGGAGACACTGCAGTAGTTAACATCAGAGGAGGCCACAGTGCTACATCATACTGCAGAAGGACGAACATACCTGGTGGGGAACTCCATGCTGCACATGGGACAGGTCTCCGGAGTCAGCACTCTTGCTTTACCCTGGCCGTGGTGGACAGGGGAGCACCTGGTCACGGTAGATTCAGAGGTGATCTCAGTCCTGAAGTGTGTGGTGCTCTTTGACTTGCTTTTAGCAGTCCTGTGTGGCCGCTCTACCACCCTGACCTGGAGTGGTTGCTTTACCACCGGAGGTTGCTCGATCAGCCTGGCCTGGAGAGGTTGCTTTACTGCCCTGTTCTGGCATGGTTGCTCTACCACCCTGGGGGTGAGGTCCACCACAGGCAGGCTGGAGTCACTGGAAGAGCCTTCACAGACCAGCTCCACATCCTGACACAACCGATCAAACTCATCGTCTTCAAACAAGTCTAGGTCAGAGCCATACCCACCAGGCTCCTCCCCACTGCTGCCCGCAAGGCTAGCACCAGTGGTAGCCCCAGTTGGTGCAGCCTTCTGGGCCGGGGGCAGCGGGGAGTGGGTGTCTAATCCCCCTTGTTCAGTACCACTGTCAACAATCTTGTACTGTGGTCCGCTCTTCATCAAGTCTGCTGTGGTACCACAACACAGCTCCTCCATGGTGAGGAACTTGGGAGGCTTCTTTGTCAGCAGCTGCATGTTGGGTGGCGGGAGGCTAGTCCACACAAGTTTGTTGGATTGCAGCTCTTGCAGACACTCTGGGGAGACCGAGTCCTCATCTGTGTACTTCACTAACTGGAAACGACAGGTAGAAGACGTGCCACTGAGATTTAGCAACAAATGCCTGCAGCTAGTTTTAGATGAACAGTTTCTTCTACAGACAGTCTCGCGTGGTGGGAAGGGTCTGTCCACACAAGACTACAGGCTAGACTGGCACGACAATTATGATATAACTTTGCACCCAGGCTTTCCTCGCCCGGAGTTATCTCGCAGCTGTGGATAAATCTGAGTGAGGAGAACCTAGGTACGAGCAGCCTTCATCCCAGCCTTTCGTTGCTGGCAGTACAAAAAAAAAACAGAGAAAGAGACTGGGGATGAGGCTACTTGCATACCTTGGAGGGAGGGAGGGGAGGTAGGCTGCACGATAGTTGGGGCTGCAGCAGCAAAGAATACAGCTGCATCCTGTATAAGGAGCATAGTGAACTCATACAACTGAGGAGTAGTACCAAGGACGTAGTCTGGCGAGCCAGCCCACTCACGCTCTATAGCACCATAGATATACTCCGCGTGTATTATCTATGGTAGCACCGGTCGCTTTCAGCGCGTGCCGACACCGAGTCTGAAAGCGATCGGTGTTGCAGAACGCAGCTAGTGGGGTTGCGCATTGCTAATTGCGAGACTATACCACCAATGGCACATCAAAACTTTGATACCTGGTGTGATCACTCATGCGGGCCATAGGCTTGCAATCACCCAGGCTAGACGGACCCTTGCTTGAGCCCAGCTGGCCATCCTCCTCTGGGTGACTCTCAGAAGCTCTTTTCTTCAGTCGCAGGCCTCCCGTCTTTCGCTTCGCCTGCATCTGCATCCTATACCTGGCCCACGGCCACGTGAGCAGCTGAACATATAATTAATTACCGCAGAAATTGCAGCATAGTCCCCATCAGGCCAGCGCTATCATGGCAGATGCAGCTGAAGCTAGTATGAACTCAGAATCTAAATCAGTTACCAACAGCATGATGGCCACAGGCCTCGACGCCCTAAGAGAAGACTACCAGACCCTTAAGGTCAGTCAAAAGTATATCCAGTAGTTGTCATATGGGTGCACAGGTTGGGTTGTGATGCTGTGGTGTTCCTTCCAGGCAGAGTATTATGAGCTGGGAAAACAGCGACAGGCAGTGAAGAAGCTGGAGGGAGCTTGCCAGAAGCGTGTTGACACACTGCTGAAGAGGATGGACGCTCTGCAGCAAGAGGGAAGGTCAGGACACACTCACCTAAGGCCAGGCAAACTACAAACTGCATCAGTGCACACATCCCCATGAAACCCCCTGCCTCTAGATCCAACCAATTGGCACGTGTTTGACACATAATTCATCTGATTCTAACAAAAAGTATGGGCTCTCTATTTGTGGTGGTGCTAATTTATATTCAGGCATCTGTAGAGGGGCGCTCTGCATCAAACGTTGCACAATGCAGTACACAAATGCTGGAATGTACCGCCTTCCCATCCACCCACACGTGAAGTGAAGAGGTGAAACTGTATAATGTAAAGCAGTACAGCTGTGTCATCAGACTGCCAATGCATTCACTCTACTGAGGTTCAGCTCTCAGGCCCTCCACATACACAGTCTCTGATGTACATTTTGGTGTATAAGGGAATAAGTGGTTTGTGTAGACGTTACGACAAGTGGGGCCATACTGTAGCCTCCTTCCAGGCCTACACCCCAGCACTTGCAATACAGGGGGACGAGGCTAGCCATACTGCAGGGGGTCAGTTGCTATGCATCATTTATACAATGTAACAGGCCAAACAGAGGTATACAGGTGGTGAAACACTTTTAAGCGAAGGATAAACGCTAGCTAAGTCATTGCCTGCTAACCTAGTAGACTAATTGCCTTTTCCCACCTCCCTGCTTTGAGGTGTCCAGGACTTAGTACTACATGTCTAGCCAGCCAAGAGGCATGACTACATGTCTAGCCAGCCAAGAGGCATTGTGTGCTCTGGTGTGGCCACTGAAGTGTTGCTCCCTCCCTCCAGTGAGCAGTTACGGGACATGCGTGGAAGCGTGGCGGAGATCTCATCAGCGTTGCCCAAGCCTGCCACGCTGATCCTACATCTCATTCTGGGGGACATCCCCATTATCCTGCCGACCAGGACGGACAAGTAAGGGCCCTGTCTCCCTGTGTAATAGGGAGAGGACCGTCTTGCTTAATGGGAGGGACAAAGTGATGATACAAAGTGCCCCACCCCCCTCAGGGTGACATACAAGCAGAACTACGAGAAGTTCAAGATGATCCACGTGGTGCTCATGGCTGTGTTGGCCATCATCAGCCTCATCTTCTCCGACCAGGTGTAAGTCCTGTAATCATCATAATACTGGTTTCATAGCCTCGTTCCCAGGCCACACCTCCTGGTACACTGTGTGCCTCCAGCTTGCTGTATTCCTTCCCTCCAGCCTCCCTAGTGCCTTGGTACACTGTGTGTCTGTGTGGTACTACTTCACTGTGACCCTCAGGGAACTGATCCTCGTCAGTAATGGCTCCAAGTATGTTAGTGCTGTCTTGCAGCGCATGGCTGAGTGTGCTGACGTCTGCTGATTCCTCCTCCACAGGATAAAATGGTGGTGGCTGACACATCACTACTGTAGCATCATTATAGCAGCACTGCTGTTGACCTGGTGAGGAGATAGCCAGATGTAAGTGTGTCTCTGTGTTGGTCACCCCTCTCCCCCTCTCCCACAGGCCGCCGGGGGAGTGCTACCAGGCATTCAAGAGCCAGTTCATGCTCTTCTCCTTCTGTCTCAGTGAGCCTGCCACGCCCTCTTTTATAGCTGCTCTCCGGCTGTATCGGACTGACATCACATCTCGTATCTCTGATACAGGTCTGGTGATGGCTCTGCAGTTCCGCTACCAGCGGGCCAAGCTGTACCGAGAGGTGGCGATGGGCGAGAAACACCACATGACGGTCAGCCAAGGTGGGCAGCAAGTGCCGTACAAAGGAGTAGCCCAGGCTCCATGGCCTGTTCTTACACAGTGTGCTCTGGGCAGTGGAGCCTGGGAGCAAGAAGCTGATAGCGAATGCCTTACAAAATCACAACTGACACCTCTTCTTTCAGAGACTGCGTCGGGCCTGAAGAAAAGACTAGTGATGTGTCTTTTGGGGATTTATGTAAGCAGTGAGACATCTTCTTGTCCTGTACTGTGTACCAAATTTAGTGTTGTTTTAGTTAATCAAAAGTATTAGTTAAAAAACAATTTTAGCAGAGGCCAAAACAGATTTAATTAGCATACTATAACTGAAAGTTTCCCCTGAGGAATAAACTATAACTAAACTACAAATTTTTGTCCCCAAAATGTACCATTTTAGTTAGTTAACTGAAACTAAAAGGTATTTTAGTAATTGCTTAGACATTTTAGTTAACTAACTATAACTAAACTAATTTTGCACTCTAAATAGAGTTTTAACTAAAACTAGAACTAAATTATATGAAGCCATACTAAAACAACACTAGTACCAATGCCACTGTTCTTCTGCAGGTGTTCCAGCTGTACAATGCCTACGCATTGCTGCATCTCTATTTCTCCACTGACTTGGACTGCTCCGACTGGCAGGTTAGTGGTACTGCAGAAATGGTGTCCCCTCTCTGGCTTTACTCTGCCCCCCCCTCCCCCTCCTCCCCTAGGTGCCAATTCTCGGGATCCTGTTTCTCATTATTGCACTCATGAACAGTTCAACTCTGACCTCGGTTATGAAGTCTAAGAAAACCAAGAAGAAGTCCCGCTAAGAACCCTATCAAGTCAGTTGTGCAGGTACTGAGAGCACGTGCATGCTGTGTGTTCACATTTTGTAAGTTTTGTCCTTGCCGGTGTTTTAAAAATACAGAGTGGAGTATCATTAGTTTTCCTTATTTACATGATATTTTAAAACTTGAAACATGTACACAGCAGCTGTACAGGCAGCATAGTTCCAGTATTCTGGTTCAACGTAGTCTCCCGAGTGTTGAGAAACCTGCAAGATGAAGGAAACTTGACAAACAGTGACTTCAGAATGGGACACTGCTGACATGGACTTACCCCAACCGCTGCAAAATAGTTCAGGCCCTCCAGCTTTGCATCTTGGATGCCTTTGTAGAATTTTACTGCCTCAGGGCAATTCACGGCCCCCTCCTCTCCTGTCAGCAGGCTGGCCTTGCTGAAGACCACCCCTGGGTCAGAGGCCTGCTGGAGAGGGAAGCAGCTGTTGGCATACAGCAGGCTAGCTTTAGCCTGGTCAAGAAGGCTGGCACAAGGAGCTAATGGCAGAACGTCATTCTCAGTAGCACTCCACTGTCCTTGGGTCTGAATGGGAAGAGCAGTGCTAAAGCTCCAAAGTACTCTCAATCCCAGCTGGCTAGCTGCACTCACACTGCCATTCTTCCAGACTTCCTCTGGCTGGGGTACATACTCTCTCAGCCTATGGTTGTCTGAGTGAGGCTTGCTGGCATCCCATGAGAGCCTCTTGAACCACTGGCTCTGCTGCTCCTCAGGAAGCTAAGATAGAATATGGCAAGACCTGTATGTCTCTAGTGTATGTATAGGTCGGCATTTCTCTTGCTTACATTCAGCTCCAGGTAGAGCCTGGCCAGAACTAGCGACTGCTCTGCACAGCTCCACCTTGGCCTCCTCTCTCTGAGGAGGCTGGCCCTCAGCCAGAGGGCCTTCGCCTGCAGCTTCCACAGCTCGGTCATGTGCTGGAGCTCAGCAGAGGTTGTGTGGTGTTGTATGACTGCAATGTCCCCCAGCCGGGCAGTGGTCTTGTCAGCAATGCATGTTCCGCTGAGTATGGCAATGCACGGCTTTGGACGGATACTCCTAGCCAGGACTGACACTGCCGCGGCACTGAAGTGCTCACCTGGCTTCAGGGTGGCCAGGCAAAGCTGCAGTGGGGCAGAGTCCTGGCCGGGTTGGTGGAGGAGGAGCTCCTGGGAACAAACAGTTGTAGTCAGTTTAGTACGTGTAGCTAGCATACTAATACTAGAGATACTTATAGTTTATAGTTAAATTAAATAAGTATGGTGCATGTCTGACAAAGTACCTTGTAAAGAAATCTGTTGGCTGCTTTCATAGGAACGTTGCACTTGTACCCAAAGTGCTCCAAGACTAGGGAAATACTGTCCAGGTCGGCACTAGAGGCTGCCAGCCACAGAGCAGTTTTGTACTTCCCTGACAGCATCAGTTTGTCCCTAACATCAGGTCCAGCTGCATAATGACAACAATCACTATGTCATGATAGGATCAAGGACACTTAGTATTAAGTGTCCTTGATAGGATACACAGGCACTGGCAGTCTGTCTCCTTGCACCCAATATTAATGTGGAGTGTTTGATAGCAATCTAGACAAGCCTACCTCTGCGTTTCAGTGGCTCCCTCAGGTACTCAGCAAACGGAAACAACTTCTTCCCCAGAGCACTATTTACCTCCCAGATAAAGTTGTTGAAACCCAGGTAGCACTGCAGGCTATCTTTCTCCCTCACCATCCTCAGCACCTCCCTGGCCTGGTCTGTCCCCTTGCTGTAGCTGCCCTTCACCTGCTCCCACTCATCCTCTGTCAGAGCACCAGTGGTACACAGCAAGTAGGGGCCCTTTTTACAAAGGCAGTCTTTTAGTTGGGTCGCTGTTTCTTGGCGATCAAAAACCAACCTGAAACGGTCGAGTACTGCTGCCTCATCCATTTTGCCAAATTCGAGTATGGGTTTCAGTATTAAATCTTAATGAAACCGATTACGTGATGTCACATAATTGATTTGTGCCAGTCCACAAAGCAGTGTAAGATGCATCAAGCAAGAGACAGAAGAGATAGCACCCCGAGCAAGGAGGCGGACGGGTACGATGCCTCTTTCCTCAGAACGGTAAGAAACAGTAGCAAATAAAAGTGCTCGTGTCTGCAGCCAATATACCGCCAACCTCTCGCTATTCCCCCGAAGGAGGATGTCATTTGCCTGGTGTGCACCAGCAGTGGGGATGCCATGAAACGTGGCTACCTGGCTGCTGAAGGATTTGGCTCTCAGGTGTGCCATCTGGAGCCCGACCCAAGGGACAAGGTACCCCGGCCAGCTCGAGGCCACGTGTAGCTGTATAGATGTGCAGACTTCCGTTGTTGTAAATGGCTTGTTAATTATTTGTATATACACATAAGATTAAAGCTATAGTGTACTGTTCCTGTGCCATATCCTAGTCTGCAAGCCAAACCCTTGAGGAGTAGGAACTGCGCAGGATGCAACTGGTTTAGAACACAACGAACCCCTTAAAATAATAGCTAAACACGTTCACAAACTAGCTGCAGCTGTACTAAGTGTAGGATGGCAAGGCGAGGCATTGCTGTCAGCACTTTAGTTTACGAGTTGTTGGCTTGCGCTCCGCTTGGTGTAGACTAGTGTACTCTCTCCCTGTGTGCCAGTTCTGAAGCAGTGACTGGCTTGCCCCCTGCAGGAGCCCTGTGAGCTGTGGAAGTGCACCTTCCAGTTGGAGGACGCCCTCTCTGTACATGCTATGTACACCCAGGGGCTGAATACCAGGGACAAGGTATGCATGGGGGGGAGGGGGCGTGTCAAGGCTTTATGGCTGCTCTATGATCTCCACAGAAACAAGGTAGTCGTAAGATTCTCATCTATGGTCATGCAGTACTGCTCAGACACATGAGTGCTAAGAAGGTAAGATCCCGGTACTTTTGCAGGGCCTCATTCCCGGGCCTAAACTGTGGAATGGAACATAGGAACGTGGTTGGTATATTCTTATTTCGTAGCTGCTGCGCTGCCTGACCACCTCACCATCCATGGACAAGCTAGCCTACAACATTGGATTCACGGATCAGCCTGACAACAGTAGGTTGAGACTGGCTTTGGCGGACTAGTCCAGAAGTTGTAACTTGTACAGTGATAGTTTTATAGTCTACCAGCAGTCTGCATTTCGAACTGCTTCCCGTTTTCCTACCAGATTCAGTGGATGAAAGCTGCTGGTTCCGAGTCCATCCTGCATCTAAGCAGCGCTCAGAAGGAGAGAAGGTATGCTCACAACCGCTGCAAGGCCTTCTGGCCTCCGACTGACACTATTGTCTTTGTATAGGTCCGAGCAGGGGACGATGTCTTTCTGGTCAACGTTGCAAATGAGAGATATCTGGTGAGTGGGGCCAAGACCTCTGGTATTATTTATTTTGAAAGGGAAAGTTTGCAGCATATATGCACTGGATTCTGTTGAGCCTGGTACTGTGGCTTCAGACATTTTAGCAATTCTAAAGGGTAACATAAGTCTACAATGCCCTGAGAGCTCTGTGACAAGTGACAAATGTATGTATGTGTGTAATGACTCTCAAGCTCCATTCATATCGTACATCCATATATAGTTACTATACAGAATGTGAAATCGTTTTCAAAGTTATGATATAAGGTCCTGTGACTCTCTTTTGTCCTTCCTGCTGCAGTCCGCCCAACTGTCCTCCTTCAACAATGCCGAGAGTGACTCCTACTTCACCTCCAAGGTATGCTCACCTAGTTGTTCTGCCTGCAGCAGCACTGGCATTGGTTTCACTTGCCGGCCCCTCCCCCTTCCCCCAGCCCCAGCAGAACACTGTGCAGGCATCCTTCATGCAGTGTGTGTGGGCTCTGCACATCGTGTGCTCCGGCAGTGCAAAGGAAGAAGCCATTGGTGTGTCTTGCACTGCCCCCCAGTACCCATTAATTAATCTGGAACCGGTGATCAACGCATTTCTCATTCCATCGTTATTCTTCCTCGGTATATTACTTGGTGCTAAAATTATGGCAAATTTGTATTCCCCTTCCCCCACCCAGGGTATGTGAATGGTGGTGACACTGTCCGGCTGCTGCACCGCCATGGGGGAGAGGACTGCCTGGCTGTAGGTGCCAGGACCTGTGATAGGAGCATCAAGGCGGACAGATCTATACCGTGAGTCCTCTGGCCTCTGTCCAGTAATTGCGGCAGTGGTATTGTCTCCAGCTGTGTTTGTTTGACCCCCGCCCAACAGCCTGACAACTTTCACATGATTCCTTGGTTCCTACTGATCATATTAGCTTGTGATTTCCGCTGTAGCAGGTTATGCTATTTGGTACTGTACGTTAGCTCATAGTCATGTAATGCAACAATTGCCAGCATTCTGATTGGCGTATGTACTTACAAGACTGCTGTGTCATGAAAGTAACCATTGGAAAGTGAATACATCTTGCAGAAGTCTAGTTTAAGTTTAAGAATGTGTACACAAAGTTATACTCACTCCTGCACTCAGTAGACTGGGAGTGTTGACTGAACTGACTAGCATTGTGAGGCTGTCACCCTATAGCAAGGAGCCAAAGCCCTGACTAGCATTGTGAGGCTGTCACCCTATAGCAAGGAGCCAAAGCCCTGTCTGCTGGTGACATGACCCAGCCTAGCTGGAGCTTGTCTTCCTTCTTCCCTGCAGAGAAGTGTGCTACGAGCCAGGTGGCCATGATTCTGGCTTCCTGCTGCGCTCCCTCTGGAGAGTGGAGCTCTTCAAAATGAGGTGGGGATGTCAGTTTAGTGTAACTAAGTAATTTAAAAACTACTACCAAATGAGGTGATGAATGAGTGGGAGGAGTAGTAATCTTTCCCCTCTCGACTGGACAGGTTTGGCTGGGGGTTTACCAGCTGGGGGCAGTGGTTCCGTCTCAGACACGTCGCCACTGGCAAGTTTCTGGGAGCAGTGAAGGTCCCCCACACCAGTCGAACCGGTAGTATTTCTGCAAATTACTTTACAAGCTTACCCTCCAATGTCTTCTCTGGGCCTTTGAGTATGGAAGCCACACATGTGACAGAGGGCAAGTCACCGGGGGAGCGCTACACCGTGGCCCTGCTGGACCCAAGCGAGGCCTCTGTGGACGCCGCTGCCTTTTGCTTCTCCAACTCAGTGGTGAGTGCATTATCAGGTCCGACATCACTAATTGCCACTGTGAGAGTGGGTGAAGTAATTAACAGCTGGCATTGTGTTGTACTATACATTAGCCTTGTACCCAGGCCTGCCATCACAGCTTTTTTCACAGTCTTGGGGGGGAAAAACGTTTTCTTTCACCACTGCAATAAAAAAAGCTGCAAGGAGAGGCCTGGGTATGGGGCTGACTGCAAGGAGAGGCCTGGGTATGGGGCTGACTGCAAGGAGAGGCCTGGGTATGGGGCTGACTGCAAGGAGAGGCCTGGGTATGGGGCTGACTGCAAGGAGGGGCCTGGGTATGGGGCTGACTGCAAGGAGGGGCCTGGGTATGGGGCTGACTGCAAGGAGAGGCCTGGGTATGGGGCTGACTGCAAGGAGAGGCCTGGGTATGGGGCTGACTGCAAGGAGAGGCCTGGGTATGGGGCTGACTGCAAGGAGAGGCCTGGGTATGAGGCTGACTGCAAGGAGAGGCCTGGGTATGAGGCTGACTGTACATAACCATGGATAATGTGTATCAGTAAGTACTGATACAAAATGGGTTTTGCATAATACATGCATACTTTCATTTCATGTGTATGAAATTATCTTGTTCTCAGAATGGTCACCTGGGTGGCGATAAAATGAAGGAGGACAGTATGGGTACTCCACAGGTCAAGTTTGGGGACTCAGAGGTCTACTTGGTGCACTGTTCATCAGGGAAATTTGTTGGAACCATCGTGTCTGAGCGTGTGAGGTACCGCAACCTGCGAGGGTTGAAGAAGGTGATGATGCAGGGAGAGCCCCACCAGAGCTTTGTGTTCACTGTCACCCGGGCTGCTGAGGAGCCGGCCAAGGCTGCCTCCATCATCCAGCTGACTGAAGGCATCATGAGGAACTATGTGCACAAGTGAGAGTGGTTTGCTGGTAGTCTGTGTGGATCACATGAGTGGTTTTCTGGTGTTCTAAAAGTAATTTGCCGCCTTTTTATTTTCCCCGCCTGTTTTTGATTTTTTTTGCAGCCGTTTGTGTGTTCACCTGCATAAAATAGTGAACTGAGAGTCAATTGGCTGATTTGAATATTGAGCTAGAAGACAAGTCTGCACAACTCACTCAAGCTTAAGGCTCTCTCCCTCTCCTCTTCCCCTGCTTCCCAGGATGGTGTTGAGTACTTCTGAGGTGTCCAGTCACCACCTACAGGACAAGCTGTTGTGTGTACTATCTGACCTCTGCCACTACTTCAGGATGCCCCAGCCCCAGTCTCTCTGTAAGTCAGCCATGGTACTGTAACTATCTAGCTGAGCTTAATTATTATACATGTAACTTCTGTCTGGTCATAGCCCATGATGAGTACCAGCAGCAGCTGTGTGTGCTGAGGGAGAGGCAGAGCCTCTTCCAGAAGCAGGTTGGTACCTCTACTCCTGCAGGTCCTTAGTAATTCCAACCTTGCTCTTTCCTCCTCCCTCCCTCCCCTCCTCTCTCTCTCCCCCCATCCATACCCCCATTCAGGGTATGCTATTGTTGACATTGGCAGTAATTGTAGAAACTGGTAAAATCTACAAACAGTGCAATGAGACGACACTGAAGATCCACCACAAGCTGTATGCACTACTTGGTGAGCCACTAGCCCTAGAGAGGCCGTGGCCTGACAGTCCTGATCCCTTCTCCATCTCCCACCGCTTCAGCTGCCATGATCCGTGGGAACCATAACAACTGTCGGGAGTTTGCCACACGTGAATGGCTGACCGTCTTTATCCAACAGCTGAGCATACCTGTCTTCACCCATGGTAATGCTGCATTGTCACTTGCCTGTGTGTTCTAGTAACCCCTGTCCTTCTGCATCGTAGATGTGCTTGAGGTGATCCAGTGTCTGCTGACGGACAGCCCTGAGGTCCTGAACATCGTAACGGAGGACCACATACGGGCCCTTGTACGTCTGCTCATCACCAACGGCAGAGATGCAAAGGTATGTGTATACATGTACTGCCAAACCACACACATCGATTTCTGAAGCTAAACTTCCATCCATTTACTTGTATACTCTTTGCTGTCTTGCCTTGTTTGTCTTAGATATTTCTTCTAAGCCGCCACCCTCAATAGATTAGGCTGTTCTCTCTCTCTCTCTGCTCAGGTGATGAAGCTGCTGTCCTCGCTGTGTGTGTGCCATGGGGTGGCCATGCGAGACAAGCAGCGCCTCATCTACAACCACCTGCTCACCTGCAGAGACCTCCTGCTACAGACTTCGCTGCATGACTTTGTCCACTGGTGCGTTTAGTCTCATTCCCAGCCCTCCCCTGTGGTTAGTCTCATTCCCAGCCCTCCCCTGGGCCTTAGAATGAAGCTAGAGTATCTCTGCCAGATCTAAGTTAAGTCTGTGATAGATTTAAGTTGCTAAGCTTTTGTTTACAGTTTGTTTTCACTTCCTCTGCAGCCTCCATCCTAATGTCTATGTCGGTGTATGTCAGGGCAGTGCCATGTACCACCGCTGGTACTTTGAGGTGGAGGTCATCCAGCTCTCTGCTCGGCCCAAGAGGTCGCCCCACTTTCGTGTCGGCTGGGCCCATGCCTCTCTCTTTCACCCACGGCCCTCCAGCAACAGCATCATCACCACCTGTGGGGGCGTAGGGGACGACATGTTTTCCCTGGGCTGTGATGGACAGCTCATGTGGGCCGGGGGGCACAGCCATGAGCCTGGCCAGAGAAGGAAGCTATGCAGGCAGGGCACCATCGACGTCAGACCCGTGAGTCAACGATGGGGTGTCATCACATTCACATCACTTACACTGCAGTACCCCTCACAATTGCAAGCAGGGCAAGTGTCTGAGTGTGGAGGAACTTGCATAAGTCCATATCATTATGTGTTTCTTTATACATATACAGTGACTGATCAAAGGTGCTGCTATTCCGCCATGTAGTTCTTGAATATCCTATTGTGGAAGAACCCTCTTTCAGTGTGTCTCTAGCAGGCTCCATCATACCACTGAGATTCTTGCTCTCAGCTCTCAGCCATCATCTCCCACTCATCCTCCTGCAGGTGTCCCCTATGTGCAGCGAGGGCTCGGTGTCTGTTGGTGATGTCATCGGCTGCTGTCTGGACCTGCAGCAGGGCCAGGCCTGGTTCACACGGAATGGAGAAAAGCTCCATGGCCTTCTGAAGTTTGGCCCATGGCAGGACATGATCACCCCGGCCATCAGCTTCTCTGCTGGAGTCAGGTGTGTGTGCACGTGTGTGTGTGTGAGTGTGTGTGTGCATTCCTGATTCTCAAGGTCAGGCATCCAGCAGTAACTGGGTATGGTAACTAAGGGATAGTAGGAATGGTTGTAGTAATGATTTCAAATACCCTAGTGCCATCAATAACATAAGGGGGAAAGAGTGTAGGGGACAGTGTTTCCCCGTAATGTAAGGGAATGTGAGACACAATATCCCCTGAATAATTAAGCTTTCCTCTTATAATAAGGGGAAAACAGTGTAGAGGGTATACTGTTATTCTCCCTTAATATAAGGGGTAATTAGTAAAGAACGTAATTCCATATTTATCAAGTACAGGATGTTAGTCTGTTGCTTGCTCTCGCAACAGACACACATACCATAAACGTATGAACTTCTATTGTGCATTAGGTGCATTGCATGTAAGTATCGGTACCCCTCAGGCTATATATTACGTATAGCTTTGCAATTAGCACTGCCCACTTAGTGATGGAGTTTTCTTTTATCCAGTGCCGTCATGTCTCTGGGGGGCCGCCTGGGTAAACTTCACTATGCCCCCCCAGTGGGTTTTGCTGCACTCCATGAAGCAGTTGACAAAGGTGTGGAGGTGCAGCTGCGACCCTTCCTCTGCCAGGGAATGGCGACAGAGCTGCTGGTGACTGGGCCAGCCATCTTGGCCGACCACCAGGGCTTCGTTCCTGCTCCCATTAATACCTCCAAGGTGTGATTTCTGTAATTAGCCATAAGTCACTGTACCAATTTATAACCTATTACGTGCATCATTTGAAACCTTTCTTTACCGTGTCCTGAAGTTATGCCTTCATGCTACCCCAGGTGGTGCTCCCTGACCCAGTGATGAGGGTGAGAGAGAGCCTAGCCAGGAACATCCACGAGGTCTGGGCCAAGAACAAGATAGAGGCCGGCTACTCATATGCTGAGGTGAGCTGGCTGTCCCTTAGTGAGAGTTGTTCTGAGCAGGCGATTCCATTTGATGCTCATGTTGCCTGCTCTAAGGTCCGTGACGATAACCTGAAGCAGACGCCACTCCTGAAACCCTTTGAGGACCTCTCCGAGGGAGAGCAACGCTATGACTACAGCATGGCGCTGGAGACGCTGAGCACGCTGGTCGCCCTGGGCTACCAGATTAGCTTCCGAGAGGGAAACGCCGCCCCACTTCAGTTCATGGAGCTGTCCCCTGAGCGATACCTACAGCCCAATGGTTACCTGCCACGCCCACTTAATCTGGAGGGAGTGATACTCAGTGAGAGGCTGACGGACCTGGTTGAGAAGCTTGCAGAGAATGCCCACAATGTGTGGGCTGCCTCCAGGATCAAGGAGGGCTGGACCTACGGCACAGCCTCTGTGAGTTCAGCCCCTCCTACTGGTGTAGGCTGCTATTGCCCATAAGCCATGAAGGAAGAAACAGCAGTGTGTTTGTTGGTCACATGCTCATCACATGCTTGTCATGTGCCCTCTCCCAGAACAATGAAGCCAAGCGGAATCCCCTTCTTATGCCCTACTCCAAACTGGATGCGCCCATCAAGAAATCAAACTGGTATGAACTGCACACATCCTGTTGGCTATTCCACATTTATTGCCCCTCCTACCCACTGACAGGGATACGGCACGCGAGTCAGTGCGCACCATCTGTGCTCTGGGGTGCAGCGTCGAGCCGCCCTCTACCCATACGCTCTCTTCCATCAACCAGCTGACACGAGAGTTCTTTGATTCCCATGCGAGGACACGCACCTTCAGAGGACAAACCTGCTATACCCTCAAGAAGGGAAAGTGGTATGCAATGCCTGCACAATACCTCCCAGCCTGTGTGCAATGTCTGCACAATACCTCCCAGCCTGTGTGCAATGCCTGCACAATACCTCCCAGCCTGTGTGCAATGTCTGCGCAATACCTCCCAGCCTGTGTTAATGCCTGCACAATACCTCCCAGCCTGTGTTAATGCCTGCACAATACTTCCCAGCCTGTGTGCAATGTCTGCGCAATACCTCCCAGCCTGTGTTAATGCCTGCACAATACCTCCCAGCCTGTGTGCAATGTCTGCGCAATACCTCCCAGCCTGTGTTAATGCCTGCACAAGCCCCTGGCCATACCAGAGTGGAAGTCTCATATGATAGCTGCTTTCTGCTCCCCACCCTCATATCTTTATCTCCCTTCCTTTCTCCTCCCCTCCCTCCCTGTCCCTTCCTACCTTTCTTCTGGCAGGTATTATGAGGTAAAATTGCTTTCCGATGGCATGATGAGAGTGGGCTGGGCCACACCCACCTTCCCTGCGGGGCAGCTGCTGGGCTCTGATGACCGCTCCTATGCCTTCGATGGCTACCTGGTAAGTGGAAGAAGCTGTGTTGTCTTAATTGCTGAGAGTATTAGCAGTGGATGCCTTGTTTAAGAATCTCAGTAAAATTGTGTGATCAAGACCCTCCCTCCCTTCCTCCCTCCCTTTCTCCCTCCCTCCATCCCTCCCTCCTTCCTCCCTCCCTCCCTCCCTCCCTCCCTCCCTGCCGTGCAGGCCTGCAAGTGGCACAATGGTTCAGAGAGCTTTGGCCAGCGCTGGAAGAAGGGGGACATTGTGGGCTGTCTGCTGGACTTCAATGAGAAGACTATGTGTGAGTGGCAGCTACAGTTTGTTAGCAATGCCTAATGTGGGGTTCCAATGTTCAAAGCAATTATGGGCTTCCTGGTGGCCTACTCATTGGGGTAATTTGCCTTTCAAGTTGCTCCCTAACCTGAGGACTCAGTAGTCAGAGGTAGATTGTGTGCTCCCCTCTCTCAGCCTTCACCTTGAATGGGAAGCTTCTTCAGGATTCCTTTGAGTCGACGACCGCCTTTGAGCAGGTCAGTGCTCCAGCAGGTCTTGTGCCAGCCATCACTCTCGCAGCTGGACAGCAGGCACAGCTGAACTTTGGCAGATCAGAGGTGAGCCTCCCACTGTCCTTCTAGCTCAGTAATCAGATTGTTACAGTAGGCTAGCAACAACACTTGTGACCTCTGATGTTTGCTCACCACCAGGAAGCCCTACACCATGACTACACGGACACAGGCTATGAGGCTGTGTGCAGGTGGGTTGACAGACATAGGCACTATATCCAATTTGCATTCTTTTACGATGTTTCAATATCAGGAAGTGACACCATCTTCTCACCCCATAGCCCCGCCTCCCTACACTACAACATCCCCCTATGGTACTCCTCCCTCAGTGGAGCCTACCTCGCCATTGACTCCACCCACCCAAGGCTAACGGTGAAGCGAGGCTGGTCAGAACGGCAACCACGGCCAGGCCCTCCTGCGGTGGTCTCGGTCAGCTGTATTGACTGGGACTACAGCAATCACGCCTACCAGGAGTGCCTCAGGCTAAACTTGGGTGTGACCTTTCAGATGCCAAACACCTCCCCCACCACCCCCACTATCCACCCCCGGCCTGGGCCCTTCTCTCCCTCTCCCACGGCCGAGATGGACCTTGGCCAGGTCTTTTCTCGCTGCCCCTCCACTGCTCCTCAGAGGCTGAAATCATCTTACTCTGTGGTCATCCCTGCTGGTCAGGACCCCAGCACTGTGTTTGTTGGGTGGACAACAGCTGGATTTCGATATGTTGAGTCACAATTCCAGTCCAGAGCCCATTCTAGGAGTCCCGATGCCATTCCACCCTGTCAACAGTATGGCCAGTGTGTGGAGGTATTTGTCACTCACCGGCCCTCCCGCAGCAGCCTGAGATCCCAGACCAAGCCCTCCCCTGTGGTCACACACTCCACTGCCTTCCTCGTCTGCCTGGCCAGCCTCATGAAGAAGCCTCCTTCCCACCTAGCTGTGCCTGCAAGGTCAGTAGCTCAAACCCAATGCCCAGACTCCCCAGACCGTATTCCAGACCAGAAGTGTATTGCTGCTCATACACACGCTTTTGGTCCTACCTCTCCCCCACAGGATGAGCTGCATCATAGACGCTGCTTCTGGTGAGATGACCTTCTCCTGCACTACGTCTGTGGACCCGCCCCATTCTGAGGACAGCCCCCCTCGTCATGTAGTCCTAATGGCCCAGTATACCTGTAAACTCTTTCCCACGGCCATCATCACCCCCTCCAGTGAAAAGGTCATAGATTTTGACTTTTTTCCCGACCCTGGCTGCCAGTCCCTCATATCCCTGCTCTTCTCGGAGCAGTTTGACAAGAAGCTGCCTTGCTGCCTTCCTCGAATGAAGCTGATGGCCCTCAGCCCCTCCCGCTGGGTGCGCCGGCCAACCCACATGGCCAAGTTCTCTACCCACACTGCCACTGGTGGGGGCCTACATCTTGCGGCCAACCGAGAGCCGGTGTATTCCATCTATGCCACCCTCCCTGAGGAAGAGACCGTGATGGACATCCTGGAAGTTTCTGAGGAGCACAAGCTGCTGGAGTTTTATACTCAGACTTTAGAGGCCTACAAGGCTGTCTGTTCCCATGGCAACATGGAGCTCTCAGCCTCCATCGGACTGATCCTAGACCCGGAGCAGCTGGTGGAGAGCCTGCGGTTGGTGGGCATGCGCTACTCCCTACGGGGAGCCTACTTCAACCTCCTCTCGATGCTCCACCTTGACCCTGAGGTTCGGACCAGACTGATGATGCGGGGAGAATTCATCCTGCCTCGTTCCGAGTGCACACGCTCCGTATCCCTCTTCCGTATGGCTTCTCAGCTTGATGGGGAGAGGCAGGGGGGTCGGCCTCAGGTGCGTCGCCTTGCCATGGCCCCACTTCCTGGACTGGATTACTCTCGGAACAACCAAGCCAGCATCAGCCATAACATCACTAGTACCTTCTCACGTGTACCCCAGTGAGTGGATCAAGACTGATAATCTAGCATCCTGACTCCTCCCTCACTCCCTCCCCTGCTCCTCCCTCACTCTCCTGCTCCTCCCTCACTCCCTCCCTCTCTCCCCTGCTCCTCCCTCACTCCCTCCCTCTCTCCCTGCTCCTCCCTCACTCCCTCCCTTTCTCCCCTGCTCCTCCCTCCCTCCCTCCCTCTCCCCCCACTTCTCCCTCCCCCTCCCCTCCCTCACTCCCTCCCTCCCTCCCTCTCTCCCCTGCTCCTCCCTCACTCCCTCCCTCTCCCCCCCACTTCTCCCTCCCCCTCCCCTCTCTCTCCTTTCCCCACTCAGTGATAGCACGGGTGGCTTTGCCCTGGAAGAGCTGAAGGAAATTGTCTTTGCTGACTTAGAGGAGCTGTTGAAAACCGGCTACTACAAGGGTCAGATCTTACCCTGCCAAGGCAGCTATGAGATCTTTGTTCCCTTGCTCCGCACACTGGACCAGCTACTGGTGATGGGTGCTGTCCAGAAGGACCGTGATCTCCAGCGGCTGCTGCACCTGCTTGACCCTAAGGAGTTCACCTCAAGCAAGAAGAGTGGGTACACTTAGTATCGTTACCATGGCTACCATGCAATGGGGATTGTTGGGTCAATGATAGATACTTAGCCTTTTCCCAAGGATATGAAATTTAAAAGGATTTGTGGCCCTAAAGCACTTTGGTTCAATTTCCAGTTACGAGGGAGTAATGTAGCCACATCTGAGGGAACTCATGGCGGGTGATTGTTGTGTCCTGCCTTTCCCCCCAGAGAGCCTCCCCCATGGCCTCCTAGCGGCTGATGTGGCAACGGAGGAGCCCATTAAGCTGGTGCTCTGTGACCTACTGCAGCACCTTTGTGATTGTCAGGTGAGCTGCTGAGGCGAGTGGTGAACGGCAAGAGCCGTTGTAGCGAGGCAATATCTGTGGCCTGTGCCGAGTGTCCAGGGCTACTGTACATCACTTAGCAGTAGTATGACCAGTTTGTTGGAGTATCAGTGTGTTTGCTGCCCTTAGGTCCAGCATCGTGTGGAAGCCATTGCCACCTTCACCCACGGCTTTGTGGAGTCTCTGCAAGAGGAGCAGAAGGAGCGATACAACAAGAGCTTTAAGAGCAAGCCCAAGGAGTTCCGCACGTCCCCTGAGAAACAGGTGTGTGGGAAGTCAATTTAAAGACTGCTGAAGCCATTTTAAAGTAGGCAGAGAAAGGCATTGGCAGACCAGTACCTATCCCATTGGGAGGCCCCACCCTGTAGTCCATCACGATGCCCTGTATCATGATGCCCCTTTCTCCTCAGGTGAACGCCATGCTGTCCTTCCTGAGTGGCCCAAACCCCGACTGCCATTTGGGGCTGCAGCTGCAGAAGACCCTCAGAGCCTTCCACAAGGAGCTCAGGAAACACTGTGGCTGTACAGGTGGCCCCTCCCTCTCCCAGGGAAGGCTGCAGGAGCTGGACGTGAGGGAGAAGCTGACCCGGCTGGTGCAGCTGGTGGTGGCCATGAAGGAGGAGCAGCAGCAGAAAGAGGGTGGGGACCATGTCACCACACTGCAGCAGCTCATCACCCGCATCATGCTGGAGTGGGCGGGGCAGGAGGTGCGGCAACCTCAACTCATCCAGGAGATCTTTGCGCTGCTCTTCCGTCAGTATGATGAGGTAAGCCCTGGGTGGCGGTGCCTGTGATTGTGGTGTTATGCTGTCCGAACTGCCTCCTCGTCCCCCTCTCCCCTCCCTCCTCTCTCCTCCCTCCTCTCTCCTCCCTCCTCCATCCTCCATCCTCCCTCCTCCCTCCTCCATCCTCCCTTCTCTCCCTCCCTCCTCTCTCCTCCCTCCTCTCTCCTCCCTCCTCCATCCTCCATCCTCCCTCCTCCCTCCTCCATCCTCCCTTCTCTCCCTCCCTCCTCTCTCCTCCCTCCTCTCTCCTCCCTCCCCCTAGGTCCATGAGGTCATGCAGACACTGAGAAAAACCTATATCATTGAGGTGACCAGTAACAGTGGGGGTCAGCCCAAGTATGACATCGCCAGTTTCCGGCGCAGCCTGGGCATTCTGCGTCTACTGCTGAGGGTGGGCATGGGCAAAGCCGAAGAGGACCTGCTCAGGAAGGAGCTCCAGTGAGAGACAGCATGCTCTGCACTGATAGACACCTACTTGAGCAGAGAGAGCATGCCCTCCTAGGTAGCCTCATTCCCAGGCCAGGAAAGAGCTGGGAATGAGACTAGCCCACACCTTCTTTAACAGCATTGGTATGTATGTGTCAGAACCGAATACTTCAATATGGCAAGGAAGAATCTTTGCCTAGGAAAACAGCTTTGGTGGCTCTCTTCAGCATGAATAGCCAAAGTGCCAGCCACAGACTGGGAAAGGCAGCTGTTGCACTTCTGTTTTCTCCTGTCCATTGTAACTGCATTGTATCATTCCCCCCCTGCAGGTCTATCCGCAGCAGTGACCTGTTCTACTGCCACCCCCACCTGATGCGCTCCCTGGGTGTCCACCTGACAGTGCTGGAGCTGATGAGGTCGTATCTCGGCATCTCCTCCTGGGGAGACAGCAAGGTGCTCTCCAGCCGCCTCAAGCAGAAGCTGGCCATGTCAAAGGTGGGAGGGGCTTCAGTGTGAAATGCCAGTTGTTGTATAGGAGGGTCTACTTTAAGAATACATATATCTGTACAGTACATGGTTTCTGTGGCAAAAAATTGCAAGAAATTTTTTTAGCGTGGTATTTGTATCAGATTGTAAACCACTATCTCCACACACTGTATGCACACCACAGGAGGACCTGCCTGCTCCAGTAGAGGCCTGCTGCCAGTTTCTCTGCAAATTTGCCCGCATCAGTCCCGAGAACCAACGGGCGTTGTTTGACCACATTGGCTACCTCCTAGAGCATTCAGAGAAGCACCCTGGTGAGTCTCCCTCTGAGCCTGGGGACACTACCCATTGTGCACATGTTCTAATTATGTGTCACACCTTCTCCCAGGCCTGATGACGTACCAAGGGTCCACGCCCCTGGATGTTGTCACGGCAACCATCAAGGACAACCAGGAACTTGCTTTGGCATTGGAGGAGACCCACCTTGAACACGTGGTGTCCCTACTTGTTGCCACGACGACCAGTATGAACGATTCAGACATGGATGACCCCTTGGGCACGGTTACCGTTGGAAGCATGTCATGTGACTGGGCCCCTAATGGAGGCGAGAAGTGCCTGGAGTTCCTGCAGTCAGCCATATGGGTAGACAGTAAGTGTCTTTGTAGCTAAGCTGCTTAATGGTTAACGCTAACTCCTTGTTTGATAGCAACAGTCACCAAGCACCCTCCTCCGGTCTTCTCCTCTCTCCTCCCTCCCCTCTCCTTGTTAGATGAGCAGATCCTGGAGAATGCCTATGTGGTGGTGCGATTACTCATTCGGAACTCGGAGTGCCTTGGTCCTGCTCTGGCGGGAGAGGCCCTTGGGCTGTGTAGAGTGTATGAGGAGGCCGTCGAGCACATGGACGAGACCTCCTCCCACCATCTCACCAAACAAGAGTCCATAGCTCAGACAGCTGCCGGGTCCAGTGTACAGGGCTTACATCACTCCGCGTCCTTCCTCAGCCTCTCCCTGCTCAACGCACGTCTGGTATTGTCCTTTTACACCAGCCTGGTTCGGCTGCTGGCCTGCTGTGCTCCCACTCCCACCCGTGGTCCTGCCCAACCTAGCCCCGCCCCCTCCCAACTGGGGGCCTTCAAGCAGCAGCACAGCAATGCCGAGCGGACCCTCAGCATCCTGCAGAATATGGTGAAGGTGGAGGAGATTGTGGGCATCCTCTCCATCCCCTTCTCCACCGACAGTCACAAGGGACTGCTCCCGACACACAAGGAGGCTGCACTGCTGTTCCTGGATCGGGTCTACCACATGATGCCCCAGGAGCTCCTCCTGCGGCTGCTCACTGACGCCTTCCTCCCAGACATCAAGATGACCCTTGGGCTCACTGAGGTCAGCCTACATATTCTGTTCACCATCTCGGGGTTAGGTTGGATAGTTTCCACTTCACAGAATGAGACCCATCATTTGATACAGCCTGCAGGCTATCTTATGCAACCCTTCCCTTCCCTTTTCAGATGAGCTCCCAGCAGGAGTTGTGTGCGCCCCTCTGTCGTTACATCTGCTGTTCTGTGCTGCCCCTCCTCACCCGCCATGCTGCCGTCTTCCGCCAGCTGATGAGCCACCTTCATGTAGTGGACAGCCTGCTGGCCTGCTGTCTGCGCTTCGCTTACATCACCCAGCTCTCATATAACCAGCTGGAGGCACTGGCAAACTTCCTCATCACCATCACAAAGTGAGGGTCCCATTCCAGTCAGATTTTAAGTCTTATTTTCAGACCCAGCATAGCTGAGAGTATAACTGATGGTAACAAGCTAGGTATTTGCAATAACCTCAGGCAGCAGTTTCAGTATGACTACAGCTCATTGCATGGTGAAATGTAAGCCTATGGATTCTTCCACCTCCACAGAGAGCTGCATCCTAAAGCCATACTGCGGTACATGCCAAAGCTAATAGCCAGCATAGACAACCTCCAGCCCAGCTCCATTGTGGCCCTCAAGGTATAGCTCACACTTGTGACCACTTTAAATGTACAGGAAGGGGTGATATCTGCTACTCCCCTCTCCCTCCCTCCTTCCCTCCCTCCCTCCCTTCCTCCCTCTCCCTCCCTCTCCCTCCCTCCCTCCCTCCCTCCATCCCTCCACTCCTCCAGCTGCTCACCTCGCACTATAAGCACTTTATGCGCTACTACGAGAGTGGGATGCTGGTAATGGGTCGGTCATGCCTGGGGCTGGCTGGGGAAGAAGAGAAGACTTGCTCTGCCATCATTGTCGACCGACTGCTGAATGCCCTCAGCAAGAAGGTTTGAGGGGGAAATTCCCATTGCATCTTTAAGATAAAAGATTTATAAACACACATACACATGCGTACACACACACATACATGTACGCAACACACGCACATGCTCAGCTTCCCTCTGACTCGCAGCAGCTACAGTTGACATTCAACTGCCTGTGTGCAGTCTCTTGTGCCATGGGACCTGACTCCCTCATTCCAAGCCGCCCCCTCCTAGCAACCATGTACTGTTCCAGCTCTTCCAGTTATGAGCCCCGCCCAGTGAACATTGGGAGAGTTGTACTGCCCCCAGAGCTGCAACTCTTCCTCAGAGACTTTGCCTCCTACCTGCATGACTGCTGGATCTATGAGAAGGTAACCCTAGCCCTAGTGTGACTGATGCCTGGGCCCACAATAGTGGACCATGACGTACTGAGTATACTGTACAGAATATTCCACCAAAATGGTCATAAAATTTATTATTGTAGTGATGCATGCTTTGTGAAAATATACAGTGGTACCAGTGGTGCCAGTACCACGTGCATGCAGTATTGCAGACGCTTTGCTATTACTGTAGTGAAGAAAAAGCTGTTGAGGACCAAGGAATGATGTACAAGCACTCCAAGCTGGCAGTGTGTAGAACCAAATATACCTTCAGTGTCTGTCTCCTTCCCCAGCAATCTGTTGGCTGGGTCTACGGCCCTGAGCTCAGTGAGGATCAGTGCCAGCACCCCAACATCAGGTCCTTCCACTCCCTCCCTGAGCAGGAGAGGGTGGGGCTGTTGAGGCCGGCTGAGGAGGCCATCAAGTACCTTCTAGCGCGACGCTGGACCCTCAGCAAGGTGCGACCTGTGGAGCTGGACACCCTGCCCACCAAGCCTCAGATGACTTGTATCCGCCCAAAGAAGCGTAGGGCTCAGTCCCTGGGAGGAGAGGTTGAGGGCCCCTATCAGCCCAAGGTGGTCGACCTCACCAAAGTAGAAATGCCGGTGGAGCTGCGGGTGAGTTACCAGAGTGTCAAGTCCCTGAACTTCCTTCAGCCCCTCCCTCCCCTCCCCCTCCCCCTCCCTCCCCTCCCCCTCCCCCCCCTCCCCCCCCCTCCCCTTCCTCCACTAGGCTGTGGCAGAGCAGATGGCAGAGAACGCTCACGACAAGTGGGCCAAGGAGCTCAAGAACACAGACTGTGAGTCTTGTCTCTGTGTGGTAGCACTCTCTGGTAGAGTACTCATTCCCTATACCAGGCACACACTTTGAGCCGGCCAAGCCAGTGAGGGAGTGTGTACCTACACACTTGCAGTACATGATGACAGAGTATTACTAAATATAGCAGTATTGTCCCCCCAACTAGTTGCTCCAGGAAAATATGCTTTAATTGTTCTTTGGCACTCTCCACGTGTGTCTGAGCACACACATACGGCTACATGTACAAGTCCATATTTGGTAAATTTGTGACCCTTTCGCCATATTTGACTTTGCCGTCTATGGTAGTCACATGTCCTCTCGCTGCTATCACTGGCTCAATGCTCTCCTACCTATACTGTATAGCCAAACATGGTAGCTGTCTTTTTCAAATATCCTTGCCATTTGCCCTTAAGGCGAGAATATGCTTTTTCTGATTTTGTAGGAATTACGCATTCCCTGCTTTGTAGCAGTGTTTATTATAACCAAACTTTCTGTCTGTTTGGTGCAGCGGACTACCTCAGCCACACCCATTTCCGCCCTTATGAGCTCCTGGATGAGGCTGTGATGGAGGAGCGGCGGTGTTACGCCCTGGACCTCCTCCGCTACCTGCGAGTGTCTGGCTTTGAACTGAGCCTCAGTCGTGTCTCCCTGTCCTCCCTGAGTGAGGGGACACAAGCCACCACATGTCGGGAGAAATTTGCCCTTCAACTCTTCCAGAAGTTCCTAGACCTGCTCACCCAAGGCAAGGGCTGTGAAGTGGGGAGGGAGCATGGGGTCCAGGAGAGGGGGCGAGGGGTCCAGGAGAGGGGGCGAGGGGTCCAGGAGAGGGGGCGAGGGGTCCAGGAGAGGGGGCGAGGGGTCCAGGAGAGGGGGCGAGGGGTCCAGGAGAGGGGGCGAGGGGTCCAGGAGAGGGGGCGAGGGGTCCAGGAGAGGGGGCAAGGGGTCCAGGAGAGGGGGTGAGGGGTTCAGGAGAGGGGAAGAAAGCTATAAGTGGCTTGGGGATGTGCCATAATTAAAGCAGTATGCATAATTCCTGCAGGCCTAAACTCGGACTTCTACCTGAAGGTTCTATTCCCTGTCACCACCAGCTACCTTGCCCAGCATGCTGGCTACTTCATGCCCTCCAGTGAGCAGCGTGGCCACAGCTTCGCCTCCAAGGAGGAAAAGTTGCTAGTGCTAAAGTGAGTATCTGCCTCTGTTGTCCCCAGCTCTCTGTTTGCCAGTTGTCAAGTGACAGTGGTTGAGCAGGGGGTGAGACTACAGTCTCTGCTCTGTTATGGCAGCAGCATGTGAGAATGATAGGCATTACGTTTGTAAAAGTGGCAGTTAGACATTTTATAGCGTAGCCACTGTTTGAGTGTGTTGCTATGACATCATCTTTTGCCTCCTCGCCTAGGCTATTCTGCCGTGTGATGGAGTTTACCCGCCGTAATCTAGCTGACCTGTTTCCCAACAAGACACACTCAGTGCAGTTCTTGACATCTCCTCAGCATCCTCGAGGTCCTCTGGAGTCTTCAGACTCTGATGCAAACTACTGTACAGCCAGGGGGATCTTCAGCTTCTTGGAGAGCTGTATCAGGGCCCTTGATGCTGGGTGTGTGTGTGTGTGTGTGTGTGTGTGTGTGCGTGTGTGCGTGTGTGCATGTGTGTGTGTGGGTGTGTGTGGGTGTGGGGGTGTGGTGTGTGTGTGTGTGTGTGTGTGTGTGTGCACGTGCGCGTGTTTGTGTGTATGTAAACAAAATGTGTCTCCTCTTTCCTGGCAGTGGCCTTGTGAAGTCACCTTGTGGTTCTGTGGAAAATTGCAAAGAAATAGTAGATTTCTTCCGAGAGGCCACCAGTGGTGTCCACCTCACGGCCCAGAACATTGCCAAGCTGGACAAAGTGAATGACTCCTTCCATTTCTACTGCATGCGTGTGCTCATCCCCACCCTCAGCACCCTCTTCACACACCTGGGCTTCTCTAACACCGGCAGACACCTCATTGGTATTTGGATTAGAAGCAGGGAGCGTTGGAACTGTTAGTAAGTGTCTTCTCCCTCTTTCCCAGTGGGCCCAGTGATGGAATACTGCAAGGACATGTTTCGGGACCTTGTGGCGATGGCCATGGGAAGTGGGCCAGTGTTTGTGGGCAGGTAGGCCAGTCATATGATAGCCATGTGATAATCATGTGATAGCCATGTGATAATCATCTGATAGCCTCCTTCCACTTCCCTCCAGCTCTCCACTGATAGCCATTGGCAAGTGTATGGGTGCGTTTGCTTCAGCCTATCCTGAGCCGTTTCTGGATAAGAAAACTTTTGATGTGGGCACAGAGTCCCTGATATCCCAGCTTGAAAGGGCCACCTCGGAGGGAGTTACTTGTGGGAATGTGCTCTATGTAGTTGACGTCATTGTCCCTGTCCTGGCCAGGTGTGTAACCCCAGGTAGTGTATGTGTGCTTGCAGATACTGCTGCCTCCCCAGTTGAGAATGTACATGTAGCCCAGCAACTTGTAGCCTCATTCCCAGGCCCCACTCCCCAGCTTTTCTTCACTTTTGTGCGAAACAAAACCTGGGGAGTGGAGCCTGGGAACGAGGCTAGCGACTTGAGAGTTAAAGTTGAAGGTGCTTACTCTTTTTCTTCCCTGTAGTTACATCCTCAGGTGGTGGGAGAGCTCCGATGAGTATGTGCTTCTTGCGTCACTCCACTCTCTCAGAGACTTAGTGGCACTGGAGCTACTCATGACACTATGCTCTCTCTCTCTCTCTCTCTCTCTCTCTCTCTCTCTTTCTCTAGGGGCGTGTCCAGTAGTACATTGCAGCTGCAGGTGGACCAAGTGCTGACTTATGTCCTGTCACTTATGGCTGCCCACTTTGGGCAGAGCAGTGTCAAGTGGATATACCGCATCATCGGTGAGTGAATGAGTGTGTGTGTGTGTGTGTGTGTGTGTGTGTGTGTGTTAAGGGTGCTGAGTAAAAGGAGATGGATTGTCTTGTCATTTACGTTCTCTCTGTCTCTCAGAGAGCACACTGATGCTGTCCACTAAGTGCTCGTTGTTGATTCTGAGTTCTCACTTCATACCTCTGATGGACGAACTGCGGGAGAAAGCCATCAGGCTCTGGCAGGACGAGCAGTACCTCTCTGCCTCATGGAGCTCTATGCCAGAAAATGACTCAGCCACTGACCGCCTGCAGGAGCTGGTGGAGGTACACACCAGACATGGTCTTCAGGGTTGCTTTCTGGGCCAGTTATGTTTCTCCAGTGGAACCTACAAGTCACTTGTTTTTTCTATTCACAGGACTACCGCATCTATGTGCGAGACCTGCTCTGCATACTGCCCTACCTGGCTATCTTCTTGGTGGCCCACACCGAAGACATCCGAGAGGACGCCTGCTGCCATTCCTTCGATGCTGAAGGCTGCGAGGAACCTATGAGACAGCTTTTTGTCTCCATAGCAGACATCTTCCACTGCTGGTTCTCCTCCAAGGTGAGTATCACAGCTGTAGTGTCCCCCTTCATCACAGCTGTAATGTCCCCCTTCATCACAGCTGTAATGTCCCCCTTCATCACAGCTGTAGTGTCCCCCTTCTCCTCTGCTACCGTGATTGGATTATATGCCTACAGTAATTAAGTGCCATACTTCAGTTAGTGACACCGGGGCGGGGGCGGGGGGGGGGGGGGGGGGCTTGCCATCATTCAAGCAGGGCAGCGATAACTGTATCCTTTTATTTACCTCGTATTAGACTTCTCAACGACTCAGTAAAGACAGAATTCAGCTGTTGTTACAGTGTGAATATAGTCAGTAGTAAGGGAGACCGAACAGAACTTTATATAGAAAAAATGCCGGGGGAGACATACAGCATGTATTCTGACTGGACTAGAATTATCTCCTTCCCCCCTTTCTCTCTCTCTCTCTCTCTCTCTCTCGCACACACACACACACACACATCCACACATACACACACACACACACACACACACAGTACTTCCGCCGCGAATACCAGACCAGCATGCAGTGGCTATTCCAAGGCACTCGTACCCTTCGCTACCACCCGTTTCTGGTAGCCATGAGGCGGCCAGGGGAAGTGGGGAAGGGAGGGCAGCCAAAGAAGACCCTCAACCTCATCACGAACTGTCTGGAGCTGCTGCTACCCCTCAACAACCGGTTCATCTCACAGGAGGACCGAGACCTCGTGGAACAGTACCGCATGAAGTTTAGGAGGGTGAGAGTGTATTAGTGTGTATGTATGTATGTGTGTGTGAAGAGGACGGGAGGGGGACAGTTAAAGTTTGAGTGATCTTGTTGCATTGCTATCAGCCCTGTGTTATTCCTGACACTGCTCACAGAAAGGAGCAACTTCTGAGGACCTGAAGGTGGAGCTGGTGAAGGACCTTGAGAGGAAGGTCAGTAAGACTTAGGGTTAGGGTTGGGGTCAGAAGGTCAGTGTGGCCACAAGTGTCTGCAGTTCACTGGCTAATGGCTATTGTGTGCAGTACCACTTGAACCTAGTCTCCATTTAAGATGGAGATTGGAAACGGGTCTAGCTATCTCATTTCATCCGGGAAGTCACACACATTGTCCATCCACCATACCCTTGTCCTGGTCCCAGACAAGCCCTCATGTCTCCCTCTCCCCCCCACAGGCCATCTATGCCCATGTGCCCTTAGCCCATAAGGTGGTGCGGCAGATCTCCCGCACATTTTCCAGCACCCTCCTCACGAAGGCAGAAAAAACACTGCAGGAGAGAGCTCTCAAGATCCTCAGCCTCGCCACTGTCAGGCACCGCATATACCAGGTTATAACCATGAAACCTGGTATGAATCACTCAGAACTCAGTACTAATGTGTAAGGTGCCAGAGCCTGCTGTATTACGATAGTTTCTTCTGTCCAGGCTCTGTTCTTGTTGCATATAAATGAGCATGGAGGTGGTACCCAGACTGACCCTTTATCTCTCTGCAGTTGGAGAACCCCAGCGTGGTTCAGAGACGCTGGAAGCAGCTCTTCTCTCAGAGGAAGAAGAACGCAGTCATCAAGTGCTTCCTAGCAGTGCCATTCTATCAACTCCCAATGTAAGTTCGAGTGACTGTAGTAGCAGAATAGCAACCTAGTGACTGTGCTGTTTCGATCTCTCTCCTCCTCTCTCCTCCCCTCCCCTCCCCTCCAGGCCTCGAGCCATCAACCTCTTCCTGCAGGCCTACTGCTCCACTTGGCTCATGAACGCTGAGCATGCCAACCACACGATGCTCACTGAGGAGCTGCTGGTAAGACTAGTTGTGGATACAGAGCGCATCACTAGAAATCTTTGTATTTCTGTTTTCATTTCACAGTATTCGTGTGACTGTCACATGATATCACATGGTGGTCACACTTTTCTTTCCCTCCAGGACCACCAGGACTTCCTGGCTCTGCAGCGCAAGGTGGCCACTCCAGACCCTCTCTCCCAGCTGTTCACCATGTTCAAGAGGACGGCCTCTGCCAGTGGACAGTGAGTGGTAGCCATCACTTCCCAGCTGCTGATTAACCTCCCCCTAGCTCAGTGGACAACGGTTGCAGTGCAGTAGCTAGCTCAGCCATATAGATGTTTGCAGGCTGTGCATGCAGCAACAGAGGATGCTGGTTACTACATCCCTGAAATTGCAGACCACTGCTCTTTCCATTGCCCTCCGCAGCATCAATGAATCACTATACACTGCATACATTGATGTCATCAGCAAGACTGTCATTGGGTTCAGTGAAGATGACAGCAGAACCGATGACGACAATGTAACAAAGGCCTATGAGGTATATCACGTCTCATGTGATTTTTACATGACTGTCACATGACTGTCATGTGGTCTTTTGCTTCCTGGCAGCTGTACTATCAGCAAATGGCGGAGTTCATGGTGAGGCAGGGCCAGCTGGCCAAGAGAGGGGCTCCTACCATGCTGCTCCAGGTCATCACTGCCTACAACGGTGAGTCTCTCTTCTCCCACTGCTAACTCACGATTCACTGGACTGCCTCAGTCACAGCTGTAATGCCGCAAGTCAGGATTAGTAGCCATACTGATCTGGCCTTGTGAGACAATCATATATTACACACACACACACACACACACACACTCACAGGCAATATATGCCCAGTAGTACACTCCACGTTGCGACTAGGCATCGCCCTGCTCAAGGAAGGCAATGAGAAGATACAGCACGTGAGACTGGAGCCACGCTGCACACTACCCAACCTCCCACTAACTCAGTACTTTGTCCCCTCCTCAGGAGATGTTGACAGAGCTGAAGGGAATGGATGTTGGCTTTCTCTCCAGCATCTCCAAACTTATCACCTCCTGCAGGTATGCAAGGCAAGGCAAGGGAGTGGCCTCTATTGGCCTCCAAGCCTATTAGCCATATCTTGGTTGGCCATTAGCATGAGTAGCCAACTTTGAGGAGCCATGATTCATGAAAGGTATTCCTATTAGATTATCCCTTTGGGACAGCATTTTATTCTAGCACAGCTGGTCCTAAGTAGAGCAGCAGTGTTCAGATGTTAGTCCTTTCCCCTCATTCCCAGTGTCCTGAACTGGAATGCATATGAGCGCTACAACAAGTCTGAGCCAGTGCACACCTCCAGCACTACAAGTGAGTCCCACCCCCTCTCTGGAGCAACAGCTTGCCCACAGCCTTCAGCTTCACTTCCCTGCTCCCCTCAGCCTGCTCCAAGGTCCTTCCTGAGTCAGCATTCACCGTGTCCCTCTTCCGTTTCCTGCAACTGCTCTGCGAGGGACATAACCAAGGTCGGTGCCACCCAGTCTAGCCAGCTTGGGGGCGCATCATAAATTCCATGTTACCTTCTCTTGCAGCCTTTCAGGACTACTTGCGGACACAGGCAGGCAACACCACCACGGTGAACATCATCATCTACACAGTGGACTACCTCCTTCGTCTACAGGAGTCCATCTCCGATTTCTACTGGCACTACTCTGACCATGACACCATTGACCTCTCTGGTAGGGAGAACTTCCTCAAGGCCTTCAAGGTGGCCAAGCAGGTCTTCCGGACGCTGACAGAGTACATACAGGTGGGTGGGGTTACCATTATTATGGTTAAGTTAATGACTACTGAAAATTACCAGGGCTTACTTGGCTATACTAAGGAAGAGTGTGTTCCCTTGCCCATGGTGAGCTACAGTGCTGATGGGTGGGTGGTCTGGTTTCAGTTGATGGTTAGGGTCTCTCATTACCACCCACCATGGCTCGTTATGATTGGGGTCTCTTTGGAGGGAGAGATTTTACCCGTTGGCTCCTAATGGGGCTCTGATGGCACAGTCGTAGCGAGCATGGGTTATCATGACCAGACTGGAGGTTGTAGCGCACTGCCAGTGTTTGAGATCTTACTCATTAAGTAGCATTGACTTCTATTAGGTACGTAACCGGGATTACTATGGTAGATTCCAGACTTGGTAGCAGATGAGGTTGGTGTACACACTCACACACCTGCACCCTCCCCAGGGTCCCTGTGTGCGGAACCAGGAGGCCCTCGCTCACAGTCGGCTCTGGGATGCAGTCTCTGGCTTCCTGCACATCTTTGCAGAGCTGGAGCGCAAGCTGTACAAGGAAACCAGCCAAATGGAACTCCTGAGGGAGCTGCTGGGATTGCAGGAGGAGATGTTCATCTTGCTGCTCAGCATGCTGGAGGGTGTGTCTGCCCACATGACTAGCCTTTCCAACAGACCATGTTTGTTTCCGTGACAAGAAACAGAGAGTCATAACATCATAAATACTAGCGGGTTACTCTTGCCCACTGTGCTACCTAGAGTCCTTACTATTAATTCTGTACCCATTTGAAGTCCATTATCTTATTTTGTATGATCTCTGGCCCCCCAGGAAGTGCCATGTCCAGCAACATTGGGAAGCTGATGGTCGACATGTTGGTGGAGTCAGCACAGTCAATTAAGGTCAGGTGCAAAACTATTTAAACCAAGACTTTTGCATCTGTTTTGAGTACCTGTCCACGGCCCATTGCATTTGATGTGCATGGAATTGTGTAGTGTGACTGCTGGACTCCTCCCTCTCAGGACATCATGTCTTTCTTTGCCATCTTCGTGAAGCTGAAGGACGTTACCACCTCGAAGGCCTTCAAGGTGAGCCCTGAGGGGGAGGGAGGCAACTGGCTTCGGCCATACCATAGAGAGCCAACTTGCATGGCACAGCAGAGTGTGTGTGTTAGGCCCATGGATATCACCATATCCAGACCAGACCCATCTTTCTGTCAAATTCAGCCGTATCCCCCTCTCTTTGCTCCAGGAGTACGACCAGAACAAGGATGGACTCATCTCTTACAGGGAGTTTGAGATGGTATGGGTGTCAGAATTTCATGTAGAAGCCAGTTTCATGTGTAATCACCTCCTTCATCCCCCCAGGCCATGGAGGCACAGCAGAGCTATTCCAAGTGAGTCACCAATAGCTATTGGGATTACTGTATAGTGTAAATTATCCACACACACACACACACACACACACACACACAGGGAGGAGATAGCCTACCTGATGGAGTGTGCAGACACGAACAAGGACGGGCTGCTGGATTACAGCGAGTTCACAGAACGGTTCCACCAGCCGGCGGAGAGCATAGGTAAAAGGAGAGACTAAGCTAGCGATGGTTTCAGATCTCTAGAGTGCAGCTCTCTCCCTCCCTCCCTCCCTCCATCCATCCATCTCTCCCTCCTCCACCCCAGGGTTCCACCTGTGTGTACTAATTGTTCACCTGTCTGATCATCTGCCAAATGACCACCGCCTGAAGCACTTCAGGGAGTCGACCCAGGTGTGTGCTGGGCTCTCTTGGGAGGCTCAGGAGAGACTCTCTTCACCTCATCCTTCCCTCCCCCTTGACACCCTCTCCCACCTCCCACCTTTACCTCCCCCAGGGCAAGGGGTTGATAGACCACTTCCAGCAGAGTATGGGCTGCATCGAGATCCTGGGCAAGAGTGGCAGGATCGAGAGGGTCTACTTTGAGGTGAAGGAGTCCTACCGCAAGCAGTGGGAGGAGACACAGATACAGGTAGGACACACCCACTAAGTCACTGACCAGAAGCTGCACGTTTCTGGCAGAGTGAAGAGAGATGAGATTTAATCTTCTGTACCTGCTCAGGAATCGAAGCGAGCTTTTCTGCGCTCAGTGGAGACTGGAAGTCAGAAGTCGAAGCTACAGGGCTTTATCAACTTCTGCGAGGACACCATCTTTGAGGTCAGTAGGCTGGAATGAGTATTGATACTCACTAGCAGACCTTGGTGTGGTATCAGGGCAACCTATTGGCTTGGTACTGAGACCCAGCACTGAGAGCTGTGGCCCCGCCCCCTGCAGATGGACTATGCTGATAAGATCAGTGGGACAGAGCAGAGGGAGAAGGAGAGCCGAGCCGAGCAGCACCGCAGGAAGCACAACAGAGTGCTGCAGCTGCCCTCACAGTGCGTCTAGCCCACCTCTCTCAGTAATCCATCATCCATGTGCTATTGGTCAAGGATTTTAATGTGCTTATTTTTACAGTTGTGTCTCTGCTCCCCACTCTTTGTCCCTACTCTGCCCCCAGGCCATTCCTCTCCCGCATTCGGGCCCATGTGCAAGCCTTTCGTCATGAGCTTGGTCCCCTCCAGAAGGTCACTTGGCTGCTACAGAGGGTCGTCTCTTGGCTCACTATTCTCTGGACCTTCATCCTCACTCGGGTCCTGCCTGCCTGCAAGGCCATCTTCTGCGTACTCAGGTAGAACCATGCTTGGTTTGACTACTGCATCTCTTGCAACCCTCTTCAGGCAATGTTTAATGCACACATCTCTTACAACCCGTTTAAGGCTTATATAGGTCTGCTACCTAGCTAGCTACCAGTCTGCCAGTCACTAGTAGCCACTCCTCCTCTACAGATCCAAAGCCTCCTCAACCTACACCTCCTTGCGGCAGCACCCTGTCGAAAATGTCTCCTCTTCTGGACCGACCACCCAACAGGGCAGTCTCCGAAAGAGGGTCCCCCTCAAGATCAACATCCCAGCAGCACAAGAAACTGCAACACAGAGTGCTGGGGTCAGTCGTGATCGCAGAAGCAACTCCTTTGATCCAGCCGCTACCTACCGGAAATCACCTGTCACCACCACTGGGGATTCAGGGTCAATGCGTAGGGGATCGTATATCCCTTCCCCACGAACCTCGCAAATGCGACAGCTGAACTTGGCCTATGATCGATCCCGCATGAAGCCCCCCTCGGGCTACCTGGACACAGCCAGCCCCCCTCCTTCCAGTGGCCCACTGGGTGCAGACAGAACTGAGTCATACATGCCCAAGATCAGGATAGCTGCTCGAGGCTGGCAGTCCTTTCTGGCCCGCCACTACTACCGGCTGGACTATGCAAAGCTCATCCTCACTTTCTTTATCAACATCCTGCTGCTGACCTTCAGGGTGCCTACCTATTCCAAGACAGGCGAACCACAAGAGACGGATGAGACCGTCCTTGAGCTGGGGGGCTCATTCTGGAACCCCCTCTTCCTACGCAGCTTCTCGGTCCTCCACTTTCTGCTCTCAGCAGTACTCATCATTTCATACTGGCATCTCAAGGTAAGATGTACAGATTGCCATATTAAACCATAGTATATTATATCGTATAATCTACCTCAAGGTAAGTGTATGTATAGAGCGTGCCAGCCATGATGCTTGGTACATGGACGGAGTAGAGGATATGGAGTGTTTAGTCGATGTTCGTAGCCGAGCTCAGTAAAATCTGTTGCTATGGTAACATATACCAAAACATGCTGGTACCTTAAGGAATATGTACTAGTTGCCATGGTAACTGCACCTACTGCATGGCTTTGCTGCTCAAACCCCTCCCTTTTTGCAGGTACCACTCATCATCTTCAAGCGCGAGAAGCAGATTGCTCGCCAGCTGGAGGACAAGCTGCTGTGGGTGAGGAACTCCCCGAGCAAACCCATTGAGTACTGGGATGGCATTGTCATCTCAGCCGCCAGCTTCCCTCACAAGTACTGGGACAAGCAAGTCAAGCAAAGGGTGAGAAGTGCCAGAGCAGTTGCCTCTGATATAGGTAGTGCTATTGTTCAGTACATCAGAAGAGATTTCAAAGACTGTGATAGTTTTTCATTCAGTTGTCTAGCAGACACGTTTTGGTATCAGCCGTTAAGCAGTGACTTCTGCCAGACTTCTGCCTCTAGCGTCTACTGTGGCTACCTTCTTTAAGGCACCCTGGCCACTTCTCGTGCCCCTCTCTTTCTCAGGTGTGTAATCAGTTCCCTGAAGACAAGCGGCCCACGATTGTCCGTCGGCTGGGAATGGAGGTAGCCAGCAAGTACGAAGAGAGGTCCACATTAGACATTTTTCAGGAGATACTGTGAGTTACTACACCAGCAGCTTGTGTGCTCCCCAAGCTCCTCCCATCTCTTGAAGCCCCTCCCTTGCTCCCCAGGACCTCTCTGGTTGATCTCCGCTACAAGCTCTGGATGTTAGGAGTGGTACTGAGCAACAAGGTGGGTCTCTCTCTTGCTGCTGATACTTTGCCGCATTTCCTAACCTTCCTGCCCCTCCCCCTCCCCTCCCCTCCCCTCTCCTCCCCTCCCCTCCCCTCCTCCTCTCCTCCCCTCCCCTCCCCTCCCCTCCCAGCTGGTTCTCTACCACATCCTCTACTGTGGGCTCAGCTTCATGGGGCTGCATTGGAACTCCTTCTACTTCTCCATCCACCTGCTGGACCTGGTCATGAGCTTCAAGGTGCTCCAGACTGTGCTGCGCTCTGTGCTGCATAATGGCAAGCAGGTATGTGGACCGAAACATACTAATACTCTATTCTAGCACTGGGTCCCAACATGTGGGAGCCGTGGACATCATCAGTATGAGCCTTCACTCCGGTTGTAGTGATACGAATGGTGAAACAGCCATGTACACACCTGCTGTTCTCTTGCACAGCTCATCATGACAGTTCTGATGACATGTGTTGTGATCTATATCTACACTGTCATTGCATTCAACTTCTTCCGCAAGTTCTACCGGCAGCAGACACCCATGGGGGAGAAGGTCTACCAGTGCGAGAGCATGGCTAGGGTCAGTGGGCATAGCTGTTTGAGTTCAGTGGGTGATGCTAATGGTAATGTTTGATATGAGTAGATGCCATCTTCGGACATGGAGGTTTTGAGGTTTTGTTGACTGTTGTGTTTATTGCCAACTGTTGACTGGCTCACTCGTGGGTTTGCTGATGTTGGCAACCAGCTTTGGGCCTCAGCTAGCTGTTTCTCTCTGCTCTATAGTGTTTCATTTACCACGTTGACCAGGGACTGCGCTCTGGGGGAGGCATTGGTAAGAGCTCGTGTCCCATGTAGCAGTAGTGTAGTGTATGAGGCAGAGACCCCGCCCCCTCTGCAGCTGATGTGCTGGAGTCAGCCACTGGAGACCCAAATGAGTTTCTGCGGCTCTTCTTTGACATCACCTTCTTCTTCTTTGTCATTGTCATTCTGTTGGCCATCATCCAAGGTGGGTGGGGCAACAGAATTGTTACCATGCTCATTCCCATTCTCCATACCGTACTCTGACTCTAGACGTCTTCCTGTGTCTCTCTTCCAGGGCTGATCATCGATGCTTTTGGAGAGCTCAGGGACAAGGAGGAGGCCGTCACCACGGAGATGCAGACAAAGTGCTTCGTCTGTGGCCTGCCCAAGACCGACTTTGACCACATCCCCCATGGCTTTGACAACCATATCTCCAGAGAGCACAGCATGGCCCACTACATGTGAGGAGAGGAGGGGTGGACGGGGGAGCATTTGAGGAGAGGAGGGATGGACGGGGGAGCATTTAAGGACAGGACCTAAGTTTGGAGCTCTAAGCCACTATAGTAATATCGCTTGGTGAAAGTGTACAGTAGTGCCAATATACCCTTGTGGGCTGTGCATTGCTGAAGGGGTTGCCATGGCTGGGAACCTGGTTGCACCGAAACAGTGGGGGGCTGGGAAGTAGGCTAGGTTGTCGGTGGTTCCATTGCTCCCTTCTTTGGCCCAGGTTCTTCCTGCTCTACCTCATCAAGAAGCAGGAGTCAGAGTTTTCCGGACAAGTGAGTCTTTTGCTGTGTGACTTGTTAGCACAGTTGTGCCCATGCTGTGTGGGTCGACCGTCCAGTGACTTTCACACAATGTCTTGGTCTTGTGAGTGGACAGTCCAACCAGAATACAGCTATTTGCTAAATTATTTCCAAGCCTGTAATTGGGTGCTGGTTACAGTATCCGCTTACCTACCCCCTGCACTACGGTGGAAGTTACGTAACAATCATATGCTAATATGAGCAGTAAGCCAAGGAATTACGTGAAAGTCACCAGACCATTCAACGTGTGTCCCTGCATGGCATAGAACCAGACGTTGTGTCTGTACTTTACCACATGCTTCGTCTGTGGAACCTCGTCTGCAGGAGTCGTATGTCTGGGAGCTCTATCTTAAGAGGAAGTGGGATTTCTTCCCTGTCGGAGACTGCTTCCACCACCAGGAGGAGGGTCGGAAGCACAATGCCCAGCAGAAGGGCAAAAAGTCCTCACATCTCCCAGGCATGCCCAGGAAAGCACTCACAATCAGATAGACAGGTTCTGTGCACTAATGATCATCTACCTCCAATCGGTGATTGTAATTTCATTGCTGTCAGAGTTATTTTTCGATCATCATAATGTCATTGCAGTTCACCTTCTTGACTGTGCTGCTGTAAATTAATTTTTCATGTCTGAGCCATCATGTAAATATGTATGCAGCTGGCAATATATTGTGCGCTATGCACATGGCTGCTTGTTATAGCGGTGGAAAATCGATTAAGCCACGCCTCCGAGAATAGCACGTGGCGTCAAGCGGAACAGATTATCAATGGCCAGTGAAGACAGCCCTGGCCTCGCGAAGGCCAGCTCTCCTGGTCGGCTGGAAGAACAGGATGTGCTCGTTGAACAGCTCAGGAGCGAGAATATCCACACAAACAACATTTGTACACACTCTATTGCTCTGTCAATGTAATGCCATAGGTAATGGTGTCTATGGACGTGCATGGCCTACCACAGTATGTGTGTAGGTCCATATTGAAACAGTAGAGGCATTAATGTCCTTGACTGAGTCTAACTCTGCAGACTGAAGGAGCAGCTACACTGTTTGTCGTGTCTCGGACAAGGGTATGTGTACCTTTGTCACAGCACTGTTTCCAGCTCGGTTTTGATTTTTGACCCTCCCTTCTTTTCTGCAGCCATGTGGCCACCGGGTGCATGGAGGATGACGACCTACCTGGACCAGTGGCACATGTGTTTTTTTTCAGCAGTAAAGAGTCACTGTAAGTTTTTTTATTGACTTCAGCACCCACACTGGAATGTCTGCCCTGATTCTAGCTGCTACAGAGTGACCCCATCAGAATGAACCACATGTGCATGGAGGTCCCTGGGTCATGCAATGATGCAACCTTGGTATCCTAGCTGATCCACCAATAGGACGTATGACCAGCTTCCCAGTAGCCAGATATGATTGTGTGTCCTGTTCTGTGTGACTAGCTGCAGCCGCCAGAGGATTGAGGACTGCCTTACTGAGGTTGCCGGTACTGCCTGTGAGTCTCAGATGCAAGTGGAGGTGCTGGGCAGACACTACCAGGTAATGGCTACACCTGTGCCTCCTGCACAGGTGAACATCTGGTTATTTCGTTAACCACCCTCTGACTAAGCTCTATATATGGGTGTGTCAATGGCATAAACAATATCACCGTTGCCATCTGGAGTTTTGAATGACCATCCTTTCTATGGAGTGTATGTAGTTCCTGTGAGCTAGTGTTGCGATGCTAAATTCTCTGTTTGACTCATTAAACATTTGTAGACAACCAGTCACACCCCAGTGGAGACTGGTAAGGGCATCAAATGGGTGGGGGTATCAGTTTATTGGTGTATCTACTCTGCAGCCAAATGCAGTGGAATTAACCACTGGAGGTTGCCATGGAGACATGGGAGAGTGTAGCTGTGAGAAGACCACTCTGAAGGTTCGGAGTTCACAACTACCTCACATGACAGCACTCTACCCCTCAGTATCCTCCCACCGGTACTTACGTCCCACACCTGTACTATATGCAGGTGGTAGGGGCAGTGGAGTACTATCAGCAGTTCTGCCTGGATCACGCTGGGTGGCCAGTGTCTGAGGTGAATGGGGAGTGGCAGTTGGAGGAAGGCTGCAGGGTTGTGTATCCTCAGACCGGTGTGTCTGCCTGCTTGGCTTTCAACTAATTATCAGTTGCAGACATATACAAGATCCCCAGTACTTCATTTTCACTAGGCATAGCAATAGCACATGTACATAGGCTGGCCTTGAAGTGGCTTAACCAAAGCTGTCATGGGCACACGTGGGGACTGAAATATTGACCTGTTAATTTACACTTAATGCTCAAACCATCTTACAGTATTGACAGCTCTTAACCCAGCCTGTTAGCTACCCTCAAGTCTATTTAGAGCCATTTTGGATGGACAAGCTGTCTGAGAACGAGGACAGGAGGTGAGCTGTGCTGGCCACATGGCCAGTGTGTAGAGCCTGTCTTCATGAGCCTTGCTCTTTGGCAGGCGGAGGAGGATGAGCATCAAGTGCTTCAACTGTGGGGAGGACCACCACATCAGAGACTGTGAACAGGTACTGGGGACCACCAGCACTGGAGGTAGCGGTGTGGCTGGCTTGCATGGATGGTGGGGTAGCGGCTATGATAGATAAATACATACAAAGTCATGTGATGTCATGTGATCTCTTCTGGCTCCACCTTTAGCCTCGGAACCCTGCCAGGATCAATTTGCATCGCCAGCAGTACATGGACTCTCTGGGAACTCCTGGATCAGACCGGAGGTAATTACCCTTTGACCTTTGTCTTCATTTGTTTAATTGCTCCCACGTCCATAACCATACCATGTTAATTTACTTAGCAACAGTCTCTTACAGAGCCAACCTAATAATTATTATACTCACTCTCTTTTTGGCCGTGACCGCATTTAGTCCACCTTTAATGCTGTGGCATAGACAGGTGTATACAATACTCAATAAGGTATGATTTGGTTGATCGGTGTGTACTGGAAGAAAATTTCCATATATGTGTGCAGCTGGAGTTACAGAAATGGGATAACTTCATGTTTTGTGCTTGAGTACCCCACCAAAGATCCTAGTGCTAGCCTTCACATATGCTTACACATACATAATGAGGTATACAATATACACAAATATATACAAAGGTATACAAGGTATGTAGAGGGTGTACACAGGTAAATTTTATCATGTAGTGTGTATTCACAGAGTACTGTCAGTCGTACGGGTCGTATATTGCTAATGATGGCCTGTACTGGTCCCTAAAGAGCAGACACTCATCACTGGTATTTTACTGGAGCACTAGAGAGTTATGCATTATAGTGTTATGACCTCACTCACTTCAAAGCATGCTTCACATACCTGAGTGCTAACGTAATCTCAGGAAAGTTGCTACAGATGTCGCTGGGCCCAGGGCTATTGGGAGGCCTTTGAGTTATTATCCTCTGCTCGTGGTTTGACGAGACTTTGATTAGTTTGTGAGGAGCTCCAGGTTAATCAAACAAGGGCTAATCATGCCATTGTGAGAGTTATTCCCTCTGAGCTGCAGTTGGCAACGGGCCCACACACTACAAGCTTTCGTGCGGGCTAGTCCTTAATTCCAACTGGGCGGGTAATTGACCAATCACATCTCTTTGATGAGCAATTCAAGCTTAAAATTGATGGACCTTAATTAAGCATTCCACAGTACTGAACCCTAAGGAATGTTACCATGGCAATGGAAGTACGCACTATTGCAGACAAATTTAAATATTATCACCATCCACTAATCCTCCCTCAAGGTAGGAAAGGAGTGGACCAGTTTTCATGCTGTACATGTAGTAGTCACCTCAAGAAAGAGCTAGCCTAAACAGCTGACTCCTTCTTTCCTAGTCCTGTTGAAAGACCACCATGTCCTGTGTACATAAAGGAAGTGGTATTTGTTCTGGTCAAGGACAGCTGTGGGCATCCTCTCTCCCTGCAGGTACCATGTGTCAGCTGACGAGGACAGGTTCAAGAAATTCAGCCCAGGAAAAATAAGGTACACGCCTACAAGGTCATTCAGATTTCAGTATTGCGGGTAGAGTGTGTGTGTCCACATGTGAGGCGAGTATATACCTGATTCCTCACTCAAACCTTGTGGTTAGTGGCTAGTGCTTGAACAGTAAGCTACTGCTCTCTATCTGTGGCCAGTTTTTCCACACATATTTGTACATGTACTGTTTGTACTGGAGTGTCAGGCTGGACTGGTAGCTACTAGCTATGCAATATGCAATAGGGAGGTACGTACACAGACTAATTATGTCACTATGATGTCACTATTAAGTCATTCAACCAAGTGGATGCTAAGTCGACTGGCCATGGCACCATGCCACCAATGAACTTGGGAATTGGTTTGTTGAAAGTACAGTAGATGTATTTAGGCCCTGTAAGGGGGGGGGGACAATGCCCCTCTAAAGCAGCGCAGAGAGAACCCTGCTACTAGCAGTCCTTTATCCTGGCTACAGTTACTGGGAGTGGTTCGCTGCTTGGCTCTAACTTGCCCTGCTCTTCTTGACTTAAGACATACCTTGGAACAGTTTGTGTGGCAACAGTAAGTACAGTGGGAGGGTGGCTGCATGATAACTAGTACTTAATACCCGTTTTTGGAAGCCTCAGAAGTGTCTTGGTTCGCCCCACCTCCTTGAGGGTCTCCTACTGCACAGTGATCCATCTCCAGGCAGCCCCAATGGGCCGCTAGAGTGTACCTAACAGGGTAGTACCTAAGATGATAGTACTCATGACTAACCCTCCCCCTGCTCTTGGGAGGCAGGGTACATTGATCAGCCATGGTTTTGCTCGATCAAAATGCTGGAATCTGTCATTCACATATCCACATCTTTAGTCAGCCATGGAAAGCCATTAATTTACGGTATAAACTAGCCTAAGGCGTTTGTAGACTACCGCTGTGGCTGCTTTAGGGGAGTTCTCCCGCTAACATGGAAGACAGTCTTGCGTAACACCATAATTAATCTAATTTTGCACTGCTATTTTAGGATCTTGCTGCGCCAAAAGCAGACTCTGACTTCACACAAGGCTAATTCAATGTTTGGGTGAAGTGCATATACATATGCAGCACTAGACCCTGTGGTTGGTTGACAGACAGAGGTGTCCGCTGCATTACTGCTTGTGCAAATCGGTGTCAAGTAAGGGCATTCAACCCCCACCAGCCAACATATTGCTACAGCACATGCTCACTTCTGATGGCCATTTAGTGCAGGTGCGCTCACAACATTGGTCACTATGGGGACATGTAGCCTCTCCCTTAGAAACACACATCACTGCATGGCAGGGTCTTTGTTTTGTTTGGACAGCAGCACAATCACATGGCTACTTCGCAAATCCCACCCAGAAGCTTGTTCCTAATCCAATTCACAGCCACAGCCATGCCCACACTCTCTTTAGTGCAAAGTGTTTGAAGTGGCTGGTCAAAGCTAAAGTACTTTTTATGTCAACTAGTGTTATGACAAGAGCTGGCCTGTACTCATATACACACAAGTGCTTCTCTCCTGTCTGTTGATCAGCAATAGCCCAGTTTGTGATTACTTTCATAACCCAGTTGGTTAGTGGCCATTTAAATGGGAGCTTACAGATATGGAGAAGGGTGAGACAGAAGGACTGAGAGACTAGAGTATCACTAATTTACTGTGTACTGCTACTGTAAATAAACAATTGTGGAAGAGTCATGTGCAAATTGGCATTAATTGGCGGAAGATTGTTTGTCACAAGTCGTTTACTTATTTTGGAAGCCAAATCCCACACATGAGCGGTAGTGCAAATTTCCCCCCCAAAAGAGTGTTTAGCCACAACGAGAATGGCCCACAAGCCTTGTCCTAGTGCCTAAGATGCATACCAGATTAAGCTGCAGAATTCCAGGTATTCCCTTGGGCCATGGGAAGTTTACACAAGGCATTAGCCATAACAAGGTTCAATTAATTCTTTTTGTGATGAGCGATTGAGTTAACAAGGGTCCAAAGGAAGATAATGAACGAATGAGATTTGATCCCCTCGCCATGTGTGTGGTAGGGTATGCTGTAGAATCTGCTAATAGAATAGTAAAGACATGAGGCATGAAGTTAAGTTGGTGCCCAGTACTACTACATAAGGGGGTATGTACTCTGGATTAATAACCCTAGCGTCGACCCCATATTTTATCTCACAGCCATGGAGAGAACTCAGTCCCCATTTTTCTCCACAGCTGCGAGATAAACATTAAATCTGGGCAAGGAAGGCCTGGACTTAACCCCTCAGTGAGCTATAAGAACAGTGAAGGGGGGGGGGGGGGTTGTACCTTGCTTTCTGAAAGTACATGTGCTGAGCATAGCTAGTAGCGTAGAAGCAGCCTCGTGCCCATGCACAGGCTCTTGTGCGTGTTTCACTTACGTAATGTGCTTGCTGACTAAAGGCCTGTACTTCCTACGAGGTTGGCATCCTGTGCCCACCTGTACCACAGGTGGCCTTACTTCGCTGTAGTGGTCACCATTTCAGCAAAGCCGTGATTTATAATGTAGAGGCTTTCGCTGTTGTTTGAGCTGCAGATCCCAGCCACAATAGCAAACAGAGTGTGTGCCAGAGTTTGGGAGGGCAGACTGAAGGCTACTCTTCCAATTCAGTGAGCTTGCCATGTATACAAATAGTAAAGCTTTGATCTTATGACACAGTGAGTAGCGTCACTTTGTAACCATGACAACATTGTCACTAGCTGATCTTTCCTGCACCTTCTATTGAACAGTCTGTTCGAGTGGTGATACACCTCTTGCAACTCCCCCTCTCCTCCTCACTCACTCACACACACACACAGTGACAAGCTACGCAAAGCCCTGGGTATTGGGGAGGGTGACTACCCACCGCATATCTACCGCATGAGGGAACTGGGCTACCCCCCAGGCTACCGGCTGCTGGTGCTGGAAGAGTCTCTCACCCTCTACCAGGACAGCAGTGGTAGGGGACCAGCAGGGCTGCCATGGTCGGCCAGTTGTCTAGGCTAATTAATTCTCATGGGTTGAGCTTTCAACCATTACAACCCCTGCTGTTCTCTGAGGAAATGACAACAGGTGGGGCGGCCTTGACAAATTTTTAAGTCCATAAGTCAGTCCCAAGGGTACGTTCTTGTTCACCTCTTACGTGAAGTAGTATATGGCCTGGAGGCTTTCCTTTTTTAGGCAATCAGAGCTGAACACAGTTGTCATTAGTAGACTTCATTAGTCCCACTGGTGTAGCTGTTAGCTGAGATTGGCACTCAAGAAAGGTGTTGGCAGGGACATTGCCTCAAACGCTTGCTAAGTGTCTACACAAAGGGTTAATGCATTCACTCTGGCTCTGGCTGACAAAGGTGACGTTCACTGCAGTAATGTGTTGGAAAGTAGCCCATATTTCACTAGCCTCACCCATTCAAGTGGACTACAGTGATAGCCAATAGTGCATGCCCCATACACAAACACACAAATACTCTCATGTAAAACATTTGTAAGTGCAGAAGCAAGCGCAAGGAATGGGAGTAGCCGTGTTTACCAAGTGCACCTTTTAGCAGTCTTTCAACAGAGCTTCGTTAGCAGGTGCAGCATCATGCAGCCTCCCTCTCAACAGGGTATCCACTGGCAAATATGAGAATTGACCTCACTTTTACGACACATGATATATCATTCTACACCTGAGGCACCGCTTGCTGCTATGCCAATGGCAATAGTGATACCCTTATGTTCCTTTCCACAGAAACCGTGACTCCACCAGAGATCAAAGGTATGAAATCTGTTGGCATATTCAATTTAGAGACCCCTCGACCTTAATCTGCATATCCAATTTCAGAGCGAAACTTTTCTGTCTGCATACTTCTGTTGTATATGTTATGAGCAATCATGCCATGCCGTGTGTCCTAATTGAGATTAAATACTGCTATTGGAAGGTTGGGGGGCTAAAAGGTCAAGAGATCTAGACACCAAAGGAGTTTTCATAGTTGTAGAACAGGATTTGCCATTTGTCTCACATGTTATTCATGCCCCCCATTCCTCCAGAAATCATCATTTACCCAGGATTTAACGATTGCAGCAACAGCAGCAGCAACAGCACAGGTGGGGGTGGCGCTGGCTCCAGCCACCTGCAACAGGTGAAGGATTATTGTTTTGTATAGTGAGATCAAAGGGAGTCCTGGCACAGGAGAGTGAGCAGGGCTTGTGAAACTTGTTAAAGCAAAGGCATTTTGCAGTTTACTGTCAATTCTGTGTTTCCTTTGCTGCTATTATCCTACACTGCCAGCGCAGCATGGTGCTTACAGGTTTTACAAGCAGATAAAGATCAGAGCTGTTTTAGCCCACACATCTGCACATATCCAACAAGATTATAAGCATTGTTTTCTTGCTGTGTGGTATGTGTGCGGCTCAGATGAAAAACAATTTGTTGAGTCATTATGGACAAAGGCATGTTCGGAAGAAACTCACAGCATATGGAATGGCAGACACTCTGAAGCTTCTTGCTGCCATAATTGACAAAGGACATGCCATTTTCCAAGTCACTGTTTACTAATTAACAAAGTTGTTGCCTGCATCTAATCCCTGCTAAATTTGACTGCAATATCTAGTGCCATTTCAGAGATATGCATCACTGAAATTTACCCGTTTACCATAGGGGGGACAACTTCTGCTCCTAGCTAGTACACTCTCTATGGAAAATAGACATAATTATTTCATTGGTGCATACCAAGTCAGTTGCAATCATCATTTCTGCGGCACCTTTATAACATTTGGGGTGAATATCGGCTAAATTCGAAAAAAAGTTAACAAATTAGCACGTACTGATGACATCAGCAGAAACCCGTCTGTAAAAATAATAATGCTAGTGTTGCAGCTGTCAGCAGTGTGAGCAATGTCCTCGTACCCAGGCCACGTGATATTTTTCAACGGTGTGGCCTGGGCACAAGGCTTTGGGTGAGGTATATACACTGCAGTTACAAGGGGTACACACTACAGCCATGACGCTGACATTAAATTCTACTTCTCACAGAGTCCCGGCATGGCCGACCCTGCCCCTTCCCTGTTCCCTACAAGTGCCAAGAACAAGAGGACTGAAGAGTTTGGTGACTTAGGGAGTCTCAGTGACTATGAGTTTGGTAGGTCTGTGTACATACGGTAATTATAACAACAACAGACTAACTTAATATTCATACCAAACAAACCACATAGTCACCCAGCTGAACTACTTCCATAAAGGGTCAGGGGAAAAAAAATCATTCCGTATATGGCCTCACTACTCCCGCAGAGGAAGGTGAGGAGGGAGCAGGAGACATGGTGGGGTTTGGGCTCAAGAAGCTACTGAGAAGCCAGTCTGCGTCGGAGGAGCCAGAAGGTTGTACCAAGAATGACAACACTGAGAACGAACTGGCTAAGCCCAAGAAGGCCTTCTCTATGGACTTCCCCCCAGGGCTGGTGCACTGCGAGGCAGAGTGTGAGGACTCGCCAAAGAAATGGAGTACTCTTAAGAAAATACTCAGTGCAAAGAATCCACAACAAACATAGCTTTGTGATTCTTCCGTTTTGTGGATTATTTCTGATTCCTATCTTTATCGCTAAGGCCACACTGCTTTCATGATCATGTAGATCACATGTCCTGCTACATACTCTGTTATCACAGCCCATAATGCCCCAGTAAGGAATTCGCGTATGTCCTGTGCATTCAGTATTAGTAATCTGTATATACTGTACTGCAGTATACAGTTGTGTGTACGAATTTCACTTGGGCATGCAAAGCATAACATTCGGGTGCACCTGTAGTAACAGCTGTTAGAGCTGGACAAGCTTCAGTTTACTAACCAATATGGTAGTATCCTCCCCAGCGGGGAAAACTCAAATGGAGTTGTTATTGAGACATTCATAACACTTCTGTGAAGTCAGTTTTTAGTTTGCTGGGTGATGTCTGTACGGCCCTTTTGATCAAAGAGTTTTATTATTATTTCTGATTGAGCAGTAATACATGTTGCTGCATAGGCAGAGCTGCACTTAGTACAGCATCTGTGGATACTGACAAGGATTACAGTATAAATACATACTGAGAAAGTGCTTCGACAACACATGTATACATACACATAAAGAATTGCTGTGAATGCTCTATAAATTGTGAAGTCGATTTGGCAAGATGTCCTAACATGGTGACAGTGAGTAGTCAAGCAGTCAGAAGGTTAATAAGTTGATGGAGTGTAGTTCATAAAAGTGAATATGTCCCAGTAACTGTGCCAAATGGTCCCAGACCAACAAACTATAGGAACATGCATACAGAGTACAGTCACATACACAGATACATACATGGGCTATATTACGGGCTACAACCGGGGGTACGACAAGAGAGATAGGCACGTAGCCACATTTATCAGTTCTGGGACAGAAGGCCCATATCCTCTCAGCTCCAGTCTGCTTTAGGACATCAGCAAAGATGGTCTCCGCAAATTCAATACTGAGTTCATCGTCCTGGGTGGCGGTGTAGTCCATGAGCACTATCAGTTTTGAGCCTACTCTCTTGATCTCGTCTTTGTCCATGCACACAGGATTCTGCGGGTTCTTTCTTAGCTTGGCCAGTTCATGGAATCGTAGTTTGGCCTGTGATCTTGCTTGCTTCGCAGCCTGTTGCTGCCTTGATCGGTCGTAGTAGTATCGCCGTGCGTGTCTGCTTCTGTCTGGCTGTCTGGAACCAGGCCTCCTGACATTACTCTGTAGCGCTGCAATGGGAGACAAAGAAGACAAAACGGAGGTCATGAATTTGTACCACTAAAGGGAAGTTCAACTGGGCATGGACAAATACCATCGCTTTTGCCTTTGAACCATCCCACCCTCCAAGAGTTTTCCAGACTCAAACAGAATGGCCAGCCAAAACTGTGGTTTGCATATGAGACCCCCTCCAAACTTGCTTTCATGTCCCAAACCACAGGCATACACTGGACAGTACCCACTTCCCAGCAGGAGTGGGTGGGTAGTAGAATTATTATGATGATGTGCTTATTGCCATCAACATGAAAGGATGCACTATTATTATGTCTTGGCTCATTCAGAACTGGACTGATAAAGTCTTTGAGAGGTGGGGAGAGGTAACCAAAAACAATGGTCCATTTCACCCCCAATCACTGAATAGTTCCCAGGATACTTTGAGAAACTTTGGGCTACTCAAAGCTGTGACACAAAAATGTTTAAAGTGGCAATGAGTCATAACAAGTTAGCTACCTTTGGATGAGCAATTAACAGCCCTTTGAGGGCAGGCGCTAATAAGAAAGAGAGGGCCAACTGTAAGTCAAACTTTAGCACCCAGCTAAGGGTGGTAGTTTGAAGAAGTAACTATAAAAAAGAACGTTTAAAATGCCACAGAAGCTCAACCTTATTTAGCATTCTTGGAACAAAAGCATTCCAGAAGACAGGCATGCAGTGAATGCTCTTGAGAACATCACCCCTCTATGCTCAACCTTATTTAGCATTCTTGAACAAAAGCATACCAGAGGACAGGCATGCAATGAATGATCTTGAGCACATCACCCCTTTATGTAAACAAGTTCACTTTAAGTTTGTCTTAGCCTGGCCATGAAACTTGATCCCTCAGGTATATACACAACACTATACAACTCTGGGACTGTTGGGAGCCTCCAGGATTGTGTGTAACCAACTAACAATTTTCAATTGGAAATTTAAGAGAACAGAACTAGGGGGAAGACTGAGAAGGCAATTTCAATGGCTAAATATGACCATAGATTACATTGCTCAGTCTGGAAACTCTCAGGTATGTGCAAAAGTTTACACTAAATAAATTATTCCACTGAAGTGGTAGACATATGATCTTAGGCTCTTGTCCCATTGCCCACTTAGGCAGATTATCCCAAACCAGGTAGCAAAGCCGCCAGCAACTCCCCCTAACTGAAATCATGGAACGGCAGTAACCTGAGCCCTAGCGTGTGAGGGAATTCAGAGTGAAACAGGAAAGCTATTCAAAGCATTCCTCTCCCTCAGCAATGCACCAAACAGCTCAACATAATGCACCATGAGTAAGAGCAGGGTACGCAGTAGCTGGACTTACAAGGATGGTTTCCCAAGGAGCAGACAGAGCGGGGAACAAAGCCCTCATCGCCAGGGGTCGTCTCCACCCACAGCCAGAAAGCGTCATGTGCATTAAGCACCTTTACCCTCTCCCCTTTCCCTACGAACACTTCGTCCTCCTCTTGTGCCTCAAAATCATGGATCACCACCAGCTCTTCAATGAAGTTCTTCGTAAACGAGTCAAAGTCCGGTTTCTGTTCTGTCGGTCTGATGACATCGTGTGGCGGGGAAGAGGCGTCGAGTATGGAATGGAGGGACTTGGCTGGTCGGGGGCCGTGGTGGTGTCTGAGGTAGCGGGATTCGGGTGAGTGTGGGTACTCCACAGCCGAGGTGTATCCACTGACGTGGGACCGCCCTGCTCTTTCCAGGTAGGCATTGCTGCCATCCCTGCGGCACTGTGGACTCCTGGAGGTTGGGCTACCCTTGAACCCTGTGTGCACACTGTAGGTTGGGACGACGTCCCCAATCTGGTTCCTGTGTCCTCTGTGACGGCTGACAGACATGTCTGTGTCATAGCCACTCGGGTAGACATCATTGTCGTGATAGTACTCTGGCTCGGACTGGTACCCAGCGTACTTACGAGATGGCCTTACAAAGCTGTAAGGAATGTACCCCGCCTCCCCGGCCTTGGTCACTGCGTAGACCCAGTCATTGTTCTTGTACAGTACTTTGACTCTTTGGCCTTTCCTCACCGTGAGCTCCTCGTGGCAGCAAGGCACGTAATCTCGGATAGCAGTCATGCGGAGGTTGGCTGGCCTGTCTCGAGTGGCTCTCAGAAGCATCTTGCACTCAAAAGTACCGTCGTCTGTGGCGTAGCCGGACTGGTAACCAGAGGTCCCAGTAGAGTGGCTCTCGTTGCTTGCTGAACTCTGCTGCGAGTCGTTTTCTCCGCCATTGTAGTGCGACTGCACCTCCAGCTGGTGGTGGGCGTGCGGCCTGCGGCTTGCAGGCACAGGAGGAGACAAGTGCTTGCGAACAATGGGCTCCTGTAGCTCAGCTATGGCAGTCATGTTGGGCGACACCATTCGGTCAAACATCTGCACGGCTGCTATGGAGCCATCCCCACGGTGTTTCTTGGACTTCCCTGCAAGAAGGAAACACACCAGCTATTATAGCTGTAGAACGTACAAACTAATAATTCGTACAAACATGCAATAAACAGTGGTAGTCATCCAGCTACAGCTATAGTATTACCTTTCTTGTGGTGCTTGGGACGCTGGAATGGAGCCGGACATATGGCCAGAAACGAAGACATTCTCGATTCACTGTGCAAAGCAGGTTACGTCCAGAAAAAATGCTATAGTCTGGACGAGAGTCCTTTACGCTATTACCTATGGTATAACGCTATAACTCGCCAATGCAATAAATGACTACCAAGTGGCTGAAATGAGAATTACACGCTTGGCTGCAATTATATTTAGGAACAATCTGCAGTGCTTGCTGTTATTGCAATGACGCAATATTTGGCGCGCTAGCGCTTACCGCGTACTTCCGGGTACGGGTATAAGCGTAGAGCCTGCAGTGTGTGACGCAAAAAGCAGGAAGTGCGTAGGATAAATTTGTATAATCAATGTGAAAGTGCGCGGGTTTGTATACAGTAGACACATCATCGTCAACTCTCTTCCTGGAAACAGCGAATCATTGTCTCTACATCACCTCTCTTCCTGGAAACAGCGGATAGATAAAATTTAATACAGCAGAAATTACTGACAACATACCCCCTGCTGTAAATATTAAAATTTACCTGAATTTTGACCTCTTGGTGTTGCTGTGATGATTTCTTCAATGCTTCAATATCCTTGAGGTGCTTTAGCCTCACCCATGCTGCCTGGCACATAGAAATTAGCTGGGAAGGGAGAGGGGGAAAATTACTACATGGCCTGGAAAGCTAATTTTATTCCCAGGCCTCCGCTCCAGTCTCATTCCCAGGCCTCCGCTCCAGTCTTATTCCCAGGCCTCAGCGTTAATAGCAACAAGAACAATGCAACACTCCCTGTCATGTGGCAAGGCAGTGATGTGGCAGAGAATTGCCTTTGAAGTTAAGCAGGTGGAAACATGAAAATAGTTTGGGTTAGTGACAGCATACACGGATGGTCTCCCTTAATTGTATCATCAGTGAATGAATACACGTACCATGAACTGGAAGTTTGATCTCATATGGACATTAACATTGTACCTACCACCAACGTCCACAATGGGCCTGGGCAAATTTTATTTAATTACATGTATAAACCCACAGTTCAGAATACACACACACCAGGGTAGAGTAACAATGTGATGGTGCATGAAGTTTGTGAGTGTAGGCTGCCAACAGAGTCAAGGGAATAGTGTAGAGGGCCCCACACACTTCACTGCACACATGCCAGAGTGAAAGGCCCGCCACCTCCATGTTACAAAGACTAGAGCAGTACCTTCAAAGTGCTATGAGTGGAGGCTGCCAAAGGTAGCCAAGGGAACCCACTTAGGACAAACCACTGAGAAGAGAGGCAGAATGACCAAAGCAGCAGCATGCCAAAACCCAGCTAATGAGGTAGTTATTGCATTACAGCTGCCTGGCATTGAGAGTAAACAGTAGTCTTTATTGAGTTAGCCACCATCAAAAGCTAGGCTACCTTAAAGAATGGCTGGCTGACAAAAGGCCAGGGAGTCACAGTTCTGAGTTTGGATGGGAAACCCTCACCATGAGGGAGTTGGTTAAAAGACATCAATACAGCCTGCAGCTGATTTACAACTCCCGTGGTTTTATAAATATATGTATACTACTGCTGCTCTGTATTAATCCTTACCAAATTAAATTTGTTGTCAAATAAGTGGCTGTTTTTAATTAGGTTGTTGTTGGTCTCCAACAGACACCAGTCACTCCATAAACAGGAGCTCTGATGGCCACGTTTGGACTCTTCACTAGAAGATAACCTATAATTTCACTATACAACAACATATAAGTCTTGTCACCTGAGAAGTCGGCTATTCTTTTGCCAATTATAAGGTAATTATTTCTCCCCATTTGTCCTTGGCTTCCCAAGCAAGCACCGACTCTAATGGGATGGATGACTATGAGCAAATACCACAGCCGGTGTGCTGGCACTAATTCCATGGAACTAGTACACTTCCCACTGTCTGCTCAGCACACCATACCTCAACTCTCTTCGTCATTAACCATGGAATTTTCAAAAAGCTATGTTGGGAAACTTTGAGCTTATATATACAACTGTATGCTTACATTGGTCAATCCATCCCACGCCAAGAGCAACCCTGCCTCCAAAATAAGAGATTGGTTTTGTAGCACTGGCACAGCCAGGCAACACATTAATTCCTCCAGCACAGAGAGGGTATGATGGAGCAACACTCGCTGGCCAGGCAAGAGATGTACGTGGGAAGATGCTGTAGATCCAGTGGGCATGGTGACCAAACTTGGTCTATTTTCCTCACAAATTTACCCAGACTAGGTCAGGGAGTCAGCCTTTGGCAAGACCACTCCAACTTTTTGAAATTCTTTAAGACAGCTAGTGTATACAGCTGAACCACAGCAGGACACACTATCAAAATTAATTATATAGTGAGACAATAAGAATACCTGTTTTTCTCCCATTGCTAGGGCAACAGTTGTATCTTCCTACTCATGCTAACAGAGATAGCACCCTCTCCATCAGCTAGCAGAGCTTTCTGCCTCATCCCACATCCTATCCCATGGGAATAGGTGCCTGGAGGTGTGGCACCTTGGGGGTGTAGCTAATATAGCTCTTTCCCATGATGGAAGAAATAGTGGTGCCTGAGGGGCTTGTCTGCCTCCTATTGCATACACGGAGCATTCCAGTCAATTTGTAGACTATTACCCCATAGTTCATGACAAAAGTCAGTAGCCATGTTCGGTGACTGAAATATGAGGGCAATTTGAAAGAAAATGAGAGAAATCTTATATCGCCAATAACACAAATACCAGATGTGGACACCAATTCCAGACACCATTCCCATGATGGGGTAAACAGATGTGGGCGTGGCAGTACTAACTCATGATACCAGAACATAAACTTCTCATCCTGGTACATGGTAGGGATGAGAGCAAGTGAGAATCCACCACAGGAGAGGGACACCTAATCAGGACACCTTCTCTACATGGACAGCTAAAGAGGACACCTTACCTACATGGGTGGCTGCAGAGCACAAAATTCCGGTTTAGCAATTGAAATACAAGTCTTACAATGAAGTGCTTCAGTGCTATAAAGAAATCACACATGGTGTGTACTACGCTAATCTAGCTCTGTAGTTATTATCGAACCAGCCTCACTATTCAGATAATTTATGTTCTCAGAAAGTAGCTAAACACAAATTCAGTCTCAAGAATAATCAGGGGAACAGTAGGGACATTTGTTGGGTATAGTGGAGAACAGTAGGGACAATAAACCCAAAACAATAATTGGTTAGTGCCCACCATATGCTTTATCATAATGTAAAGAACACCATCGTTACAACAGCCCTCCGCACTGCATTGCTAATACTCATCCCATTGACCTAGCTACCCATCCAAAGAATGTCTCAGAGAAATAGGAATACTTCGAAGATCCGAAACTGGCTGTGACTGGCTACACCTCAAGGGCTTCACTCAAGATCATGTTACAGCTGGTTAGCCTCACACACGGCAGTGGTTATGGTGACACGTAAAGCGGAATCCCATTCCAATCCAACTCCGGTCCCATTCCGGTCCCTTGTCTTACAGTTAACAGAGAGTACGACACTGCTAGCCACTGTCACGGTGACTCTTAGCACCAACACACTGAGCAACTGCCATCCCTTAGCACCAGCACACTGAGCAACTGCCATCCCTTATCACCAGCACACTGAGCAACTGCCATCCCTTAGCACCAACACACTGAGCAACTGCCATCCCTTAGCACCAACACACTGAGCAACTGCCATCCCTTAGCACCAGCACACTGAGCAACTGCCATCCCTTAGCACCAACACACTACTATTTGCAGCCATTTGGTGCAACATTATCCCACTTAGCGTATTTTTTCACTTTTCCTTAAGAGTGTGCAATGCAGGGATCAGGCTTCAAAGGTAGGCTGTGGCCACATCAGAGGACTCAGATGAACTTTACAGCTGTAACTTGATCTCCCTTGGAGAGCACTGGGGGGTGAAATGATGTCTACCAGCAATTTGGTAGCAGATGGGCTTTGAAAGAAACTGCTAGGGAGTACGACAATGATGCAGCAACTTCACCAAAAAAAAAAACAGCTCATTCCTTCACACCATCATAATAATAAATTTAAAAACTGCAAGATGTCGGATAGCAGCTAGCATTCGAGAGTGGGGTTCCTCTGAGGCAAGAGAGTAGTCTCCAGTGGTTACCCCTAGTGACCTTGTGTCATAAAACATGTACAAGTCCAAGAAAGAAAATCTGTACATCTTCTGCAGTACACGTAATGACCAAATTATCATAGCCATGAATGGCACTTAGCCCCAGTGAACAATTGCATTGCAAATTCTATTATTCCAACTGCCTTGTTTAGTATAGCAAAACACAAGCTACTGGCCATCTAGGGACAGATAACTGTGTTGCTAATCCAATTACCTATAACAAAGCTAGGAGTGACCGGATTATGCTAAAAAATCTACCTATTATGCTCTGCTGCACTGCTCCAAAACTGTACCGATTACGCTCAACATATGCCCCTACTATGCTCGTTAAATTATCAACAAAACAGCTGCCCTGCAGAGACTGTGAATGATCCGCGCACTCCTAAGCAAAATACAAGTGACTGACCATCTAATGGTAGGGCACACATAATTGTGTTGCTAATCCCATTATCTTGTTATAATTATTATGGAAGAGCACAAGCAATTCTAATTGTAGGTACAGAAAATTGTGTTCTATTATTCCAATTACCTTGTTTAGTATAGTGAAGCACAAGTAATTGACCATCTAATTGTAGGCATACACCAGCCAATGCCAATATAAATGCTACCAGCAAGACATGGCTATAAGCAGGCGCTGCCCATCCTCAGTCAAGGAGAACACTTCAAGACTCCCCACGTTTGTAGGCTACAGCAAGCTGGATGGCGGCTGCTACGAACCCGGAGCTATAGAGGTAAGGATCTGCCTTGATAAAAAAAATTGGCCTGAAAATTTATTTGCTGTAGTAAAGTATCTATCTAAAAGCCTTCCTTCTAAAAACCTTCCTTAGTACAGAATGATCATCTTGGAAGTATGAGTACTAGTCACTTAGCAGCCTTTAACACGTGATGGAAGAGGTCAGCCAGTCTGTGATAAAACAAAGGGAACCATGGTAACAGATGGGTCAGTTTATGCAATTGGATGACCTTCACTGAGATAGCAAGAGCGGGTTGTGTGATGGGCTAATGTTAGCTGTAAAATGGCACTACAAAACCTCAAGGTTCCTTACACCTAGGTTTCCACAGCCACAGCCAGACATGACCGCTCTTCCTCCAGTGCAGACATAAACAGGTGCTGGGCTGGCTACAGGCTGAAGAGGCAGCATTGAGCTCTGTGTACACAGTGGGCGGACCTAATCTTCAGGTGTCCTTAGAGAGCCCTTATAAGTCCCACCCAGCTCTTAGGCCAGCTGTATTTAGCTACACACCACACATCTCATTAGGCTTGCCACTAGCTAACAGCTAACACCTGCAGAGCAAGCAAACAAACAGCCTTCCTGCCCAGACCTCTGCTTGCTCACCACCGAAGAACGGTCTGGGGACAATAGAACATTTGGCTCGGCCCTATAACGTGGATGTCTGGTACGTGGGATGACCAATCAGAGCGAAGCTCGAAAAATTATTACCTCATAATACCACGTGTGGTACATGGCAGTTGCCAACGATAGCTTACTTGTAGCGACAGAAATTGTCAATTTCCAGAAGTTCGGATTGGTTGTACGTAGAAGCAGTGCAGAACCTCTGCTCCAGCAGAACAGAGAACCACAGTAGCCATCCAGGCGGTCGTTTGCAATTGCTACATTATGTCACTTTGGTCACGCCCCTCAAAGGTCGGGCAGCTATTGTTCTCAGACCAATTCTTCGGCAGCGGGCGAGTAGAGGTCTGGGCACGAGACTAGCAAACAAAGGGGAGAGGGGCAGGGTGTGTCTGCACTTGAAAGAGGCTAGCTTGCAGGTTGCTGAGCCAAGTTCTGCTCACCCTTACAGCTGAGGACCCAGTGAATGAGAGTAGCAGACCACCACGGTCCATCCCATGTTGGCACACCCTTACAGGATTGAGGCAGATAGGGACACTACCTCCATGGGAATTGGAAAGACATTGTGTGAGAAGCCACACACCCTAGGGAGGTCTAGGTATGCCTCCCAGAACATTTTTTGATACTCTGAGGTTGCTTCTAGTGTCCCAAAAAGCTGGAAATTAGCTACTCATAGATTAGTGATCAGCAAAAAAATTCTGGAGGGCAAGAACACATACTTCACGCTGTTCTTATGACTGTAATACCGAGACACATAGCTGTCCATGTCAACAGTCCAGCTATGTAACACTCCTCAGGCATTACTTCCTGTGGTATACATGCAACACCCATGGACCTAAAGAGAGCTCTGTATTAGAACTTGCTTGCATACAATATTTGAAAGGTGATATGCAACATGGCATTGAAGTCTCCAAATTGCTTCAGTCACTGTACTGGAATGCTACTGAGCATGAGGGGGCACTGTTTGCAATCTCCCTGGAGCTTGGCACAACAGCAGTAGCTTCCCACACACAACACCAGTGAATGCACTCACTATAATTATGTCAAGGAGAGGCTAACAGAAAGAATGCATCATTACGTCTACACCCGACAAAAAGTGTATGCACCTTAAAAGGGTCTCCACCCCACCTGTAGAACCAGCCAGCAGACTGAGGCTGGTTGCAAGCGACAGGAATGCAAAGAATGCTCTTTCCAATTTCAAAATAGAAAACACTGTAAATAATCCAATTAGTGATGTACGGCCTACGCTCGACACTCCACTCCCAAGAGCAACACATCCAGCAGAGAAGATCTACTAGCAACTCCATTGCAGGGCATGCACATGACTGATCCAATTAGTTATGTAACAAGAGCTCACCTTCGGGTCTCGCACAACTGCCTCTTTAGTGATAAACTGGTACTGCTTCCTAATAGGTTAAAGGAAGAACAGGAATGATCATAATGCGGCAACCCAATCGAAAACATCGCTAAATTGGTTTCACTGGAGAATGTGAAGCTGGCTGGCATTAGAGTTTTAGTAAGGAATGGGATACCACCAGGAAAGCCAGTGCTTCAGAGCATCGGGCCATACACGTAACATGGCACAAGATTCTTCACTCACAATTGTATTTGTACAGCGTCATGTCTTGTCATGACTACCTGATGAAGTGGGCGGAGTCTACACTTCAATTGGGCATAACTTTTAAGGGCAGAGGTACCATGAAGAACTTATAGTGTAAATAGCTGGACTGAATTACATTTGTACAGGGAAGACATTGTGAGTGCAGTTATAAACTGGAAAGAAAAGGTGTAGCCAAAGTTTCAGTAATATTTATAAGTGAAAACATCCATGATGCAAGAACGACTGCTTGCACATTAACATGAAGGCTAGGCTCAAGCTGAAATGCACAAAATCCATGACCCAGTAAAGGCTTTACCCTTACCACTCCACAATATCCTTACAACGGATGGAAGTACAGACAGCACAGATGCAAAGAATTGGTCATTCATTGTATAAAGCCGCTGTATACGCTGCAATCTACACAAATGACCACCAGTGGAGACCACAATGAAGCCTGGAATGGGGTGTGAATTAGAATGGATTTTGGTCTACCTCAGAGCCGTAATATGACGTGTGCATCTTCAGCTAGCAAGAAAGGCAGCTGGAAAGCTCAAATATCAGAGGAAGCTGCCGCCATCATGTCTCCACAGCGATGACTGGTCAGTGTTTAGGCACAGAAATACGCAATACGACAAGTGGGAGAGGCTATAATTTCATTTTCTGTGTAGCACCACGCATTTGGTGAGAATCAGCCACTTTAGGTAGTTCAACCTAAGTTGAACTCTCCGTTGGGATTCAGTTAGAAGCAAGAGTTATGAGAAACGAATGCCATGGTGCATTTTTAAGCAACCTTGGAGATCCCAGGCAGAGAAGTTGGTGATGTGTGCGTATTTACATGGAAATCAGATTAGTAACTAGTATCAGGTTAAGGAAAGTATGTGTCAAATTAAAATATCGACTTGGCATCCACTATCTAATTATGTGAGGCTGTAACAAATATTGAATTATGGTCAATTTGCATCCATCTTGAATAGTGTGAGGTTGGGTATTAACTTTGTATCTGGTATCAATTTGGTATCAAGTATCAAGAGGTATTGTCAAACTACCTCTTCACCCCACCATTGCCACGAGGACCCATAGCATTGGGCAACTCCTCGCGACTGAATGGCATTAGAGCAAGGCTAGGGCCGAAGCAGGAACAAGATTTCTTCTGGAAATATGATATAACAGGGCTTGGTACAGTAAATGATTTATCACTTGCTAGAATGTGCATACATGCACCTCCCTGAGCTAAGGGAACCGCTCACATACACTCCAGGTGCACTGTCCATTTCAGTCTTATTCATACACATTATCAGAGGCTGCTCAGCATTACAAAGCTAGTCGATAATAGCTGGCTGCACAAATTACAACCAGTTTGCAATACAAATGGCAACATGACCGTGGAATGTAGCTACTATCAATTTGGGATGAATATGAGGATCAAAGGCAACCATCAACCACCTGTGTAAAACATGTAGCGTACATGCATGGAACATGTACATGAAATCAGATAAGAGGGGAAGCCCTTAAAGTAGCTACAAGTTAAGTGTGCACGCTTCATTCAGTAAGCTATGCAATTAGGCCTCAAATCTGATGTTATGTTCCTCTGACCTCTGCAGATGTTGCTAATCATAACACCTGATATGCTGCCACTGAACAAACTCTGCGCAGCTGTTTTAAAGCAGGCTACAAGTGGTCATGTGGCAAACTATACCTAGCTCTATAAACTTAGCCAATCAAGTTTGCACAAGCTCTGGGATGCACCCAACTGCTATCCACCCTGCTGATGTTCAGCAGGCAGGCACTGTAGCTCCTTGCACTATCTAGCTCCCAGCTTCTTTCTCCAAACAAAGCCAGGGAGAAGAGAGCTACAACAGTTCCTACAAGACAAGGTAGTTTCAGAACTACCCGAATGGTATAACACACACACGTATAATTTCTGTCCACCCAGCTCTTTCTCCTTGGTTCACTCTAGCAATTCCTTTTAGCCAGCTCATTGAAGACATGGAAAATGCTACTGACTAATAACTACCAAGACCCATCTAAACTGCAGCCTACCAGTCCACATAGCTACATACTTTATAGATATAGCTTGAAACCATGGTAATATAATTGAGTTGGATTCAGCCTCACCTGATGATTCTGGCTGCCTGCCTCCCCTTGCCTCTCTGTAGGAGGCTGAAGGCTGCATAGAGCTTGCAGCGGACAGCCATTAGAGGGTCTCCCATCTCCCCAGCCAGCACAAGTTGCTGCTGCGAGATTACACCAGCTTGCTTTGCCTGGAAGGGAAGAGAAACACATCTTGCTCACTCCCTGCTCAGGAGAAACACAACTTGCTCACTGCTGGCTGGCTCAGGCCTCTCAATAAACATTCTAGCTATCATAGCAGTAACTATGTGCAGCCCTAGCTGCCAGACCTACCCTGTAGGCATTGCCAGAACCACCAAAATAACTGCTACTGTAACAGAGTTTCACCAAAATAAAACAGCTGAAATTAAATTTGAAGAAAAAGAGCGGGAAATGACATCACACTCCTTACACCCTTATAAAGCCCAGATACAAGGCTACTCTTATGCTTTATCTTTTTGCAGCTGTTCATACCTCACTGTCACTTTAGTAGGAGTAAGCCAATCGCTGGACCTTTTGCTGCTGGTCCTTGTTCCCAGGCCGCATGGGAAAAGGTGTGTCTTTGGAGCAGCCTAGGAAACTATGCTAGCCAACCTTGTTTGTAAAATACCCATCATAATTTGGACACTAGATTTGTATGCTTTACATGCATGATAAGAATCACTGTGTGCAGACACAGCAACCAAAGAACTGAAATGGAACATCTGTTCCCCCAAAGGGGGGTACCAGGGTGCTCCCCCCCCCCCCTTTCCTAACTTGTTTTCCTTAGATGTATATAGTCATTGATTTACTTTGATCTCATGAAAATATATCCCCCCCCCCCCCCTTCCTTTCCTGACTTGGGGGAAACACTGCAGAAGCTACAGCTACTGCTGCCAGTCTACGTGTACAGCCACTGAAGCATGTCCGATCTATGCCTGAAGTAGTATGTGGTGTGATGCAGTACTCTAGCCACTTTACACTTTCTTGACAGTACTCACGTGGGTTGCAAATTCCTCCCCCAGTGAAGAATGGGCCCCACCCAGTGTGGAGTACCAAGCCATCAGCATCCGCAGCCGCCCACATACCAGTAGCAGTGAATGAAGGCGGAGCCACCTGGGGAGAAAGTGGGAGGGGCTAAAGTAGAGAAATATCATTTCATTGGTTGATGGCAACCCAATCTATACAAGGCGGGGCAATACAAGCAGTCTCTATCTGGAGGAGCAGCTATGTATCTGAAATCATCAAGGCCATAAGACTCGAGCCACTGACAGTAGTTGCCGTACATATGGCATAAGTTACTTCAGGTCATCTTTGTAGACCACATTACTGGTCCCACTCCCAGATCCTCTACCCCACGTCCTTTGTAGGCTACGTTACTGGTCCCACTCCCAGCCTCCTTTCTGAGCGAAAGAAAGGAGGCTAGGAGGGCATATGGGAATAGGACCATTATAATACAAGTGGCAATCCCACAACATACCAAGCTCTGTCTGCCGTCCATGACAGCTGTGGCACTGCCTCTCTGGAGTAGACTGCAACAGTTTGACATAGGGTCTCAGAATTGCCTCTTTCTGTATCAGGGTCTAATCGGACTGTGATGATGCAATCATCACTATGTTCTAATCTATCCTGTGCTGTCTCATCTCTGACATAATTCTCAGATTCAGGCATGTTTACCCTGCCCCAGGGTTTTTTGTCTTGGTATAGTATACTGGAAATTTGAAGTGCATGGTCAGAATTTCCATTTAGTGCACACGTACTTGGTTGAAGGCCAGCAAAGGCTTCTTCTTCCCCACCTGACGCCGCTACGACCGCCATATGGTTTATATTTAGTAGCAGTACCTCCGTACCAAACACAGTGGCCAGAAACCTGATAGTAGATAGCTGTACTTTAAGCAACACACAGTTGTGCGGAACAATTCCATTTAACGCACATCACCGTTATGGGTTTATAAGGCGAAATTTTTCAACCATCTGACGGGCAGTCAAGGTGGCGCGTTCGGTTACAGACTGGGGTCGGAACGTGGCCTCCCCATTAATCAGGTCGCGTGTTCGAGGCGCACGCGTGCAATCTGATTCTTGACTTTCTAAGCCTACAGCCAATATGTCGGTAACTTCCTTCGGGACTCCGAAACTAAAAGGATGACTGGGTACGTTACAAGGCCTCCTGTGATTCCCAGCCATCGCCTATCCAGCGCTCCGGGTGTCTGACACTCCAGGAGGGATGGGAGGCTCCCTAGGCTTTTGCTTTTTTTTTTCTTCTCAAGTTTCTTTTTTTCCCTCCAAGTTTCTTTTCTTTTCTCCTTTTTTCCTCCAAGTTAAGTTGTTCTCTGTATAGCAATGCCACAAAAATAATTAATTTGAATTTTATAACTATTAATTTTTTTTATAGATATGCTATTGGCTGCTAGGCTTTTTTCCCTCCAACTTACTTGGTAATTTGTTTCTCTTTATAGAAATACCACAAAATCTGTTGATCGTCCAGGAGCTATAGGCTTCTTTTTTTCTTCTCTAAATAAAGTTGTTTTTCTTTATAGAAATACCACGAATAGCCACCTATCTATCACTACTAATAGCCTCCCAAAGTACATTTCTCACAATTTTCCTATTTCTCCATTTCCCGTTCCTCGCTTTAGGCCCACCCGAGCTAGAGGAGGTCGGCCATGGTTTATCTTCACATGACATATGCAATCAAAAAGCATGATCGAGTATTGCAAACACCCAGCAAGACGTACCCGGTACCCAGCGCAGATTCCTTTTCCTCACGTGCTTTAGCCCCGCCCATACACGTTGCAGATATCCTGCTAGTAGTCGTTTGCCCCGCCATGCCGCTCTTGAAAATCACCACCAACGTCCCTCGGGCATCCATTCCCGACAACTTTCTGGCCGATGCAACTACAATGTTTCAAGCAGCCATTGGAAAGCCACTGGAGGTACTTAGTTAGAATCCATTAGGGCCTATTGCTATCACAGCCCATGGCATAATACCCTTTCTCCACCCCCCTCCTCCCCCACACACACGCAGTATATCTTCGTCCACCTCCTACCAGAGCAGCAGATGATGTTTGGTGGCAAGACAGACCCATGTGGGCAAATTGAGGTGATATCTGTTGGCCATCTGGGAGTGGACGAGAACAAGGTCCTCGCCAAGAAAATCTTTGATTTTATCAAGGAGAAGCTCAAGATTGAGGAGAACAGGTATGCACTTGTTTAATATTTCATGTCCATTCCACTTTAGCAGCCTTCCATCCTGATATCAAGTGGGGCTCAATTGCAGTGTCATCATCAGTGACATCAGACTCTTGACCTCAGACTCTTGACCTCAGAAAAAACTTCTCGTAGCGTCACAGGTAGTCTTCGGAGTCCGTAAAATCAACCAACAGACAAGACTAAAACTTTCACCCCTTGTACATGTAACAATACTAGTAAACTACCAACTTGCTTTGTATTTACAATTCTTACCTTGTGCTATGACTGCTGCCACCATAGATAATGTAGCACTCTGACATTACGTTCTCTATTATCTATGCTGTTATTCACCATGTTACTGCTCTGTCTACATACACATAGGGCCTACATTAACTTCTTTGATGTTGCCGCTCAGGACGTGGGCTTCAAGGGGACCACCGTCCACGAGATACGTGCAACCGCTAAACCAACATGAGCAGGAAGAACTGCTGTTTGCACCATATTTTTGTGACAAAGATATCGTGTTTTTTGTGTGCACATTGGTTTCCTACTATACTGTGACGTCTTTCACCCTCTCAAAATGATACAGGCAGCCCTGTTCCCAGGCCCCAGTGTGTGGGGCTGGGAACAGGGCTAGCAAGTCCTGGAATTTGTGTCCTTACGTCCAACATTCCTTGGCCACGCAAGAGATTGTCCTTATTATTCAAGGACTCCAGCTCAGTTGTACACTAGCTCCCTATATAAGCCTAGAGACGTGCCGGGTGTAAGTCAAACAAGAGCTGTAGCTGCTGGTAAACTTCAGGTCTACACATACCTAAGAGGTAAACTCTTGTACATGAAAAGTTGTTAATTTGGAGCACGATGATAGATGTTGAATGTACTCTAGAGTTGTGAGAGTTAGTGTACAGTCTCCAGTTGTTCACGCACTCCTTCTCCGCAGCACATACTTCCCTTTGGTCAGCTGGGAGAGGTAGATGCGGAGCTTGGAGTTGTCAGGCAGTCTCTTCACCCAGATCTGTGCCAGGACAAGAGAAAGTGGCAGCTGCCGCTCTAGTTCAGACACGACACAAACTGTGGTGCAGTGGGCTCACCTCACTTTGCGAAATGGAGGTAATGATTCCACTGTGTCCCAGGAATGAGATTTACGAAAGAGAAGGATAACACCAACAAATTAACAGGCTGAGCACAAAGACATCATTACTAACTCACCTTTCTTGTCCGTGTTCCTTAGATTCAATAAACACATGCTGCCCTTTGTGAAACCTACAGGAAAGCCTTATATGCAAAATATTCCCCCTAAATAGACCTTATGATGTAATGGGGGTTAAAAGTGAGCACTAAACAGAGAAAATACGGGAGAACATGTGTAAACAAGCATGTTCTTATTTCTCGTACAAGCAACTACATTTGTGTTTTCTCCATTTAGTGCTCACTTTTACCCCCACTACATCACAATGGTAAAGGTCTATTGGGTATATAGCAATTCCTTATTAAAAACAAGTGCACCAGTCTTACCATCTGTTCTCATAAAACACTCTTCCGTCCTCTATCCTGGCCTCATAAATGACCCCACCCTCATTGTTCGATACGGGAACTACAAGACAAAAGGAAAGGAAGTCTGATTCCTGTTTCTAATGTGGTCTGGGAATGATACTACACCCAGTATCACACACCTGGAGATGAGAGGTTTTTGGAGTTGGTAGATATTTTGCCCTAAAGAGTTTCAAGATAAGTAACACAGTACAGTACCTTCTTAATGAGCTTTAGAGTGAGGTCCGGCCACCCACCTTGAAGATGACCTTCAGATCCTCGTCCACTTCACTGTCATCCAAGACATAGACCAGTGAGGAGACTGCAGGGAAAGGAGGGGAGGGGGGAGAGGGAGGGGGGAGATTGAGGGGGGAGGGGGAGAGATGGACAACTACTAAATCACTACAATACACAGCACAATAAAGGGGTGTGGCACAGAGCACTGACCTGGAGTGGACTTCCTTCTCTTCTCAGGAAGGGGGAGGGGCTCGTAGTGCCGCCGACGCAGCTTGCGGGTCACCATGGTCTTTGGTTCAAAAGAGTCCACTAGGTGGGAGGGGCAACATAACGTAATGCAAGAACCAGCAACAGTGATGGATACTTTAGATAAAACCTCAGCTCAAGGAGCTGCCAAGGGTACCGTAATCAATTACACGCCCAGTGGAAATCCACGGCATACCTATAATATCACAGAATATGTAATAGAATGTCAATAATAATATGGTGCAGTTGCCTACCTCCTGCCCCAAGTTCTGAGGTATGTCTGTAGTTCTCGTAGGCCTTCTTCTTGTCCTGCAGCTCATTGACCAGGCACTCCTTTAGCTCCAGCTTCTTCCCCTGGAGAGAGAGAGAAGGGAGGGGATGAAGGCAGTCAAGGAGTTTGTAGTGGCTCAAACTGAGGCCTTCCCACAGCAGGAAGGCTATGTAGTGCTCCATAGTGCATAAGAGCCTCACTATAACATGTGTCTTTCCTAATTAGGACTAACGGCCCATTCCCCTGGTCTCAGAATGCTACACTACCTCAAAGCACTGCAGAGCACAGCTCTTCTCTCTATCATACTCCTCCTGGGAGCACTGAAGCTCGTACTGCCGGAATGTCTCAGCCATGAACAGTCGCTTGTCTCGTAGGTCCTCCACCTCCCGGACTCTCCGCAGGTACTCGGGATCCGAGCCTGGGGAAAGGAAAAACAAAAGGGATGTGAGCCAAAACCCAAAGATTCGTTAATATCAGTTCCAGGGGTTGCTTCTTCCTAATTGGAACGTAAATTAAAAATACGCCAACCTTTGCCTGTTCATGGTTTGTTTTTATTTGCCCTGATTATATTGTACTTTTAGCTTTCCTAGTATACTCTACATTGCCTTGTATTGCCTGTTCCTGGGGTCCAAATATCTGGACCGGGGGAAGCCATTTTAGAGCCCAGGGTTGCTGAATGGTGACGTCTACCTTGAAGTTATGAGCCTGCACGGACCTTTGTTATAGAGTTCTGCACTCACCATCTTCTAATTGCTTCAGCTGTGCCTTCAGGGATGCTATCTTTTCCTCAAATGAGCTGCAGGTGATGGTGTGCTTTTATTAGAAATTAGCTGCCTAACAAAGGTGCTTTCTTAGTTATTCTGACAACTTACCCACTTTTCCCGTTATCATCTGCCTCCGGTTTTATCTCCGATTCACTAGCATCTTCAGTATCTGCAGAGAACAGACACAGTTTCTAAAAAGGAAAAACGTAGCCTAGGCCTATGTGCCTAGCTAGCTAAGAAGCCTATCATCCTGCACAATTCATATACAACACATAAATAACCTTCGTCTGATGTATTTTCTCGAGATGGATCCCCAGATCCGTTTGCCAAAGCACAGCTTGCCATACCGGGTAATTTATGAACTCGCGCGCCACAACCTGCACAACGAAACCAAAACAGTACGTAAGGGGTTAACTTCACCACAAATTGCGTCATCGGTAATCCAGCCAGCGCTAGCCATCAAAATGGCACAGCATTTTAGGACTGAGTTCATGGATATCCCGGTGGTGACTCGGGTGTACACTACCGCCTGTATACTCACAACTATAGCAGCTGTAAGTGGTAGGATGGAATGAACATATAATTGGCTATGTCCTCTTGTAAGCGCCCATGGGCCCTTATGATGCTGTGTGACTTCTCCAGTTGCCTGAGGACCAGAGATGCTCACTAGAGGACTTACAGTTAATGCTGTCACAGTTATGATAGCTTTTATTCTTTCCCCAGCAACTGAACATTGTGTCTCCGCTTCAGCTGCTCTACCACCCTCAGCTAGTGCTTCAAGGGGAGGTACGTTGTCAGGGAAGTGGCGTAAATATTTAATACCGTGAGAACTTTAGTGTGAGTGCAAATCTGTGGAATTATTAATGAGTTCATATTTCAAAGGCTTTGTAACAACTAGCCAATCAGATTGCAGCTGCACACATTCCTGCAGTGGTTATGGAAAGTTGCAGAGAGTCACCAGACTGTTCTCCGCTTTTTACAGTCTGGCTCGCGAGACTATGTCATCATCTTGGCCTCTGTCCCTCTACAGGTATGGCGACTGGTGACGTGTTTCTTCTTCTTTGGCTACCTCGGGTTTGGCTTTCTCTTCAACATGATTTTCCTGTATCCTGATCGAGTGATGGGAATGGGAATGTGACTGAGGATGTGACTGGGTGGATGGTGTTTACTGACAGGTGGATGGTGTAGCTTTGTTTGTATTTCCTAACTCCACCCCCAGATATCGCTTCTGTCGTAAGCTGGAGGAGGTCTCGTTCGCTGGCAGCACTGCAGAGTTCATTGTCATGCTACTCTTCGGCTCATCTCTCTGTTTAGTATCCTCTGTCCTGCTGTTGCATTTGCATTCTCTAGACTACATATGCTTTCTTACTATCCAGATTCTAGAGCACTCCATTCCCTCCATCATCATTCCAACCTCCATTCTGCACACCTGCATTTTTTTTACCTTGACTGCAATTCCAGGTGGTCTCCACGGCACTGATTCGGATGATGTTCCTGGGAGAGGCTCTGACCACCATGATTGTCTACGTCTGGTGTCGGCGCAACCCCTACGTCAGATACAACTTCTTTGGCCTGTTCACATTCCAAGCGCCCTACCTGCCCTGGATCCTGGTCCTGATATCGGTGCTCTTCGGAGGGTCTGTAGTTGTGGACCTCGTGGGTGAGTGGGTGGTGCAGCTCTCTGGTCTGAAGCTGGACATCTACCTAACTGTCTGGCAACGACCGATCATGTTAATCAAAGCTAGATCCGATTCCAAACCATGGATGACTAATCTTTATGAGCACTGGTGTGTAATGCACACCACTCCCCAGGTGTAGATATAGCCTGTAAGATCTCCAGTCGGAGGACCAGAGCAACAGCTGCCAGAGATTGCATTATCCTACATGTAGTCACCACATAATTTCTATATTTCAGGTATTGCAGTCGGTCACGCCTACTACTTCCTGGAGGATGTGTTTCCTAATAAACCTGGTGGAATTAAACTACTGCAGACACCTGCACTCATGTGAGCACACTAGCTAATCATGTGAGCACACTAGGCGATCATGTGAGCACACTAGATAGACATGTGAGCACACTAGCTGGTCATGTGAGCATATTAACTAGTCATGTGGACACACTAGCTAATCAAGCAGCTGGTCAATACACGCTTGTTGAAACCACACCCCCTTCTTTCCCTCTCTGGCATTTATTAGTGTTGTCTTTCACAGGAAACGTTTATTTGATGGTCCGCAGGCAGAGCCTGGCTACCAACCACCCCCAGAGGACAGACCAGGAGGGTTTGCATGGGGGGAGGGTAGACCAGTGGAGCAGCAGCCACAGCAGTGACCACGCCTGTACTCTAGGAGGTTTTTTTCATATTGTACATGTATACATGTATTATCATCACACTCATGTTGACACACTGCTCAGTACAATGTCGTAACATGCCCAGCAATACCCTGTGTATGAGTATGAGGCTCAAGTATGAAAGACTGTGCAGGATGTGTTGTGGAAAATGCATGCCTTATATGGCATGTGTCCCCATGAAGTTCTTAGTTCTTCCAGCTTGGCTGTGTACCAGTCTGTCTCTTACCGCTCTGGTGGGTCCTTGTACTGGTACTAGCGGTGCCACGAGGGCTAATGGTGCTGCCTGCAGTTCGAGATTTCACTGTCTTGGGAGGTCTGGCTGTGGAGGTAGACACATTGCTGCCCTTCCGACTTGCAGCTGGGGTCACGGAAGAACGGAAGAAAATCCGCTGCTAGTGCGACAAGCAGGTCTTGGACTGATGCTAGTGGGAGGCTTTGCTGTCGAGGCCAGTTTAGGGCTTTTTGCTGACTTTGTCATCGATGATCTTGGCTTAGGTATTGGAATCTCTTTTGAACTCTGCACACTAGAGTCTGATAATGGCTGTCTTACATTCTTGAGGTTGCCTGATGCTCTGGGTAGCCTTGGGCGTGGCTTGGGATGGGCATCAGACTTTGATTGTTTCACACCATGGCTCCCTGTTTTCTCAGCAGACAGACCCTTCCTATCAGATTGGTGTAGAGTGAGGCCGGCAAATTGAGTCTCCAATCCTTTAGGAGCCAGTTCCGCCTGACGACGGCTCTGGAAAGCTGAGCCACTCCCTCTCCCCTGAAGTAGCTCACTTTTTACTGCACTGGCCATAGGGTCATGTGATACGTCAGCAGTGAGTGGTATGTAGTGATCTCGAGCAATGGCAGCGGTGTTGAGAGGAGCTGGAGGCGTGGGCACACTACCAGTCACCAAACCACCTCTATAGGATGTGGTAGTCGTGTAGGATGAGGGATGGTCTAACGGGGCAGGCTTGGGAGCAGCTCGTGGCAGACAATCTGTCACACTTGTACTAACAGAAGCAGGAGCATTGTCATGCAGACCGTTGCTCAGATGAGCTGGATTATGGGTGATTCTCAAAAGAGAACTCAACTCTTTCTCACTGCCCTTTTTCGTCCTGCTTCCATCCTTGGAGTATTGGTCAGCTTTGGAGTAGAGCCGGTTGGCAGAGGAGCTGGGTTGGGTGAGCCCTCGGGTGCCGGAGGGTGAGAAAGCGAGAGAGTTAAGTGGCCCAGTGAGGATGGAGGGGTAGGTCTCTGAGGCAACGGTGGGGCTTGGAGTGGAAGGAAGGGAGCCTGTTGTCAGCCCCTTGGTTGGGATACCGCCCAGAGCTGGTCTGGGGCGGTTCAGGATGGAGTCAAGGTCTGCCTCTGATGAGAGATGCTGTAGGTGGCTACCACGTGCACTGGAGGTCTGTTGTTGGCCAGTTGTGACGAAGGGCTTGGTGACCGAAGGAGCACCGTATACGGGTGACGATGGTTGGGTGAGGGGCGTGCCATGTGACTGGACCGACGGTGGAAGAGTGAGAGGTGTACTATAGGGCTGGGCTGATGGTGGTAGGGTGAGAGGCGAGCTGTAAGGCTTGGCTGATGGTGGTTGGGTGAGAGGCGAGCTGTAAGGCTTGGCTGATGGTGGTAGGGTGAGTGGCGAGCTGTAAGGCTTGGCTGAGGATGGTAGGGTGAGTGGCGAGCTGTAAGGCTTGGCTGAGGATGGTAGGGTGAGTGGCGAGCTGTAAGGCTTGGCTGAGGATGGTAGGGTGAGTGGCGAGCTGTAAGGCTTGGCTGATGGTGGTAGGGTGAGTGGCGAGCTGTAAGGCTTGGCTGAGCTGTAAGGCTTGGCTGATAAGGCTTGGCTGAGGATGGTAGGGTGAGTGGCGAGCTGTAAGGCTTGGCTGATGGTGGTTGGGTGAGAGGCGAGCTGTAAGGCTTGGCTGAGGATGGTAGGGTGATCGCTGTACCATATGGTTGGGTCAGTGGTGCTAGGGTGGTGGGTGTGTGGTGCTGGTTGAAGGATGAAGAGCCGAGGTAACTCAACACAGATTCTGTACCAGTAGGAGATGAAGACCCCGTAGTGGTATACCTGTAGCTTTCCGAGGACTGTGACTGGGCGATTGCGGATGTACCATAAGCTTCATTGGAACTCAATCTTGGCATTTTACTCCCACTGCTGGCTGGGCTGAAGTCAGAAGGAGGGGTGAGTCTCTTCCGAGTTTCCACAACCCTTGGACTGCTGGTTGCCTGATAGGAGTAGGTCAGCGAGGTGGAGGCCTGGCCCGCCCTGTGCTTCGTGTGGGGGTACTGTGCCGGGCCCCCTAGCGAGATGGTGGTGGCGAGGACTGCAGATGGGACTGTGGATCTCGGGAGAGAAGTATGGTCGATGGGAGATTCAAATCTCGGGCTTAGTTTGGTGGCTGTAGCAAGCTGAGGAGAGGAGGGCAGGGTTGGTGGCTTCAGGACGGCTGGGTGGGACTTGTTCTGTCTGGCTGCAGGCACAACACTGGGGTAGGCAAAACTGACAGCTGTGTGGCTCGGACTAGCAACTGTGTGGCCAGTAGCTGCGTAGTGGGTGGGGCTGGTAGCAGTGTGGTGGGTGGGGCTGGTAGCTGTGTGGTAGGTGGCTACATAGTGGGTGGGGCTGGTAGCGGTGTGGTAGGTGGGGCTGGTAGCTGCATAGTGGGTGGGGCTGGTAGCAGTGTGGTAGGTGGGGCTGGTAGCTGCATAGTACCCAGTAGCCTTGTAGTGGGTGGGACCAGTAGCAGTGTGGTGGGTGGGGCTGGTAGAGAGAGGAAAGGTACTCTTGGTCTTGACAAGAAACTGGCAGGTAGCCTGCAGGGTGGGATGGAGTTTGGTGTTAGTGTCGCTGGGTGGGAGCCACTAGCTAGAAGGAAACAGACATCCTCTCTCCTTACCTGGTGCTTCACCAGTTCCAAGAGGGGCAGCAGCTGGCCACAGAACTCACATGGCCCCCTCTCCACCCCTCCTGGGAGAACTGCCTCTGCTGCTGCAACCGACCTCTGACTCTCCCCTGCTCCAACGAACCTTTCTGACCTCTGCACCTTGTAGCTAGGGTTCTGGTGACAGACGGGCTGGAGGGAGGAGGAGGGGGTGCAGTCAGTCCAGACTCTATGCATCTCCAGCCTACTAGGGTTGCTCTACCTGGTGAGCATGTATCACTGCAGCCTTCAGCTTCCTCCCACAGAACTCACATGGGATCTCAGCCTCTGAGGAAAGGGTCAGCGACTTATTTATAGAAAAGGGCTTTGCGCAATAGGTCTGGTACTGACACACACACACACACACACACACAATGCCTGTCGTCCCACTCCTGTCATATATACATGTATGTACTCACCAAGTTTAGAGGGAAGCGGGTTTCCAATGATTCCTCCCCCTGTCCCACCCACTGGAGGCCGAGGGGGGTTGGTCCGTGGGGAGCGATAGGCATCCTTCAAGTACTTGTCAGGGTTCCCCTCACACAGTGCCTGGGGGCATGGCACACAACACTGAGCCACAAGCCAGCTTGACTGGAGGACTAGCTACCTTTGTCTCTTGGCTCACAGAAAATTGGAAGTGAGAATGATGCCTCACCACACTAGCTTACGCAACACTATGCATACAACCCCACCTGTTATCCCTCAGTATAGACCCCCCGCCCCCCCCCTTTTACTTGGTGTGCAGTACCAGGATTGTGGTGGCCAGAGCCCCACATATGGTTAGCAATCGAATGTGTAATCACCTGGTGAGGCATAATGCAAGTACTTGGGAAACTGTGTCCACAGTACTGGCAGGCAACACTTGTGCCTGCAGAGAGAGAGAGAGAGAGAGAGTGAGGGTGTATGTGTGTGGTCAGCGGGTGGTCGTTACACACGTCACATTTAGCTGGTCCATTTAGCTCATGTTACAGCTAAAGTTTCAATTAGTTCCCGGCCAACAGCTGATGCAGTAGCCTCCTACATGCTCTGAACATGCTCTAGCCAGTAAAGTGGAAGGGAGGACCATGTGTTCTACACGTGACAGCATGGAGCTACATGGAGCTACCTGAGGATTCCTCCTCGGAATCTGAGCTCTCTTTCAGGAGGGCTGCCACATCTACTCTCCTCTGGTCGCCATAGTAATCGCTACTGGAAGAGGTGGATCTGGGGTGGACCCGACCGCAGGAGCTACAAGGAGTAGAGTAGTCAGCCGTGCAGTGTTGCTATGGTGATGGTGGGAGGAATAAACAGAAGACAGTCAAGCCAGCACCAACTCGGACTACTGCACTAGCTTGCCCCATTACCTGGTGGAGCATGATCGCTTCAAAGGGAAAGAGCTGGTGACAGAATTGACAGGGGATTTTCCCTTCGCTTTCCTCCGACTCATCATCAGCAAATGAAGGATCTCCAGAGTTTGTATATGGTGTCCTCCTTTTAGAGCCGCCCTTCTTTGGGGGCGGGGTTTTAGGTCGGGGCTGTTCATCGTCATGGTATGCGGTAGTGGAATAGAATGCAGAAGTACCGGAATGGGGGTCGTATGGACTGGAATAGGAAGTAGGTGGCTCAGGATAGGGATCTTGTGGGATGGAATAGGAACTACGGGGATTGAAAGGGGGACTATCTCTGACTCTACGTTCATTATCTGGCGGATGCACTCCACTCTCTCTCTGGTACACCTCCTCATTGTCTGGACCGGGAACCCCGCCCCCCTCGTTCCTCCGGTGTCTCTCCAGCTCCTCCTCTTGCAGACGCTGGGCCAGTTCAGCATCTTCCTCTACTGAGGGAGTGCGATAAGTAGTTGGAGCCTGGTAGGGAGGGGGCGGGGCCTGGTAGGAAGGAGGAGGGGCCTCCTGCTGCAGCTGTTGTGCCAGCTCAGCATCCCTCTGTTCCTCCAGCTGACGGTTGTCAAACTGGGTCTGCAGCTGCCTGGCCAGGTCGGCATCGTTTTGGTGCTGCTGGTACTGCTCCTCTGGGTGGGAGAGGAAGGCAAAATGCTCTACTGCCTCTAGTGACGCAGTCCAACGTTGGTGTGCAAAAGTAAACTAAAATATCCAAAGGTGTACATTGGTGTGCTAAAAATATCCAAAGGTAAACAGTCCTACATGTGTGCCCATATGAAATCTCAGAGGGTACACATTATCAGGTCAGGGACTGGTATGGACCTGTTTCCATGGAAGAGTGCTTGGGGGAAAATTGAAAATAAATACTTGAAAGCTGTCACAGCCTTTGAGGCATTTCACAGCTGGCAATGTACTTGATATGACATAACAAAATAAGTATGTTTCTAATAATTCCTGATATATTTTCTTAAAATGTTTACCTTTTTGAAATTCACATGGACATTTTCTAAATACGTGTTGCTATTCACAATATCACCCAATTACATCATTGAGCCATGTACCTCGCTGCCTGTTGACCGACATGCCCTCCTGCAGCACGCCATTCTCGATGCCGTGGTACTCATCCCTGGCCGACACCTGACGCATATTCTCATAGTACATGTTCTGGGCCAGGACGTGGTCAAAGTCGGACCCACACGCCTCGGCAACCGTCTCCAGCCAGCTCTGATCCACACGGACACTGGAGTTCCCACCCGGGACCTCCTGTGGCTCAAACTCTCTCTCTGGACCCGGCAGACCGTTGCTATGGAAGTTATTTACAGGCTCGTCCAGATGTTCGTCTTCATATTCATCACCATAGCGGACAGTTCCATAGAGCAAGTCCTGAGCTCCCAGAGGCAGGCCTACATCAAAGTGGCCATGCCCGTGTGTGTCGGGAAAGAGGTTCTCCAAAGTGGGGTCCACCTCTTCATCTGAGCTGTTGGCCCGCACACATTTGAACGCTCTGTGTTCCTCCATGTCTTTCAGCATCACCCGACGCATGCAGCGATCGCAGAAGTCCGTCCGACTGCCGCAGTTATCCACATGCTGTTCGTAGTCCCGAGACTTGAACTCCAGCTCGCAGTACTTACACTCCAGCCTACGATCGGGACAAAGCTGATCCTGTGGAAGGTGAGAGACTGGAAATAATTAGCTGAGGACTGATAGGGCTTCATTTGGGGGGGGGGTTGGAAACTTGTGCCCTCCTTGGGAATTTCAACCTTTCAGAATTGAATACTGCTCACTATACGCACCCCCCCCCCCCCCCCCCCCCCAAATGTCTTTCGACATGCTTTTGCCCCCCTTGGGGATTTTTCTAAATGAACCCCTGACTGAAGGTTAGTACAGCATACAGTTGGGCATGGGTGCAAGGGTAATCTAGCTTAATCTAGCTGACCACTAACCCCAACCCTTAGGCCCATGTACTTAGACTCCAACCCCAGAAAACCTCCTCTGGTGTCTACCTTGTGTTCCTCCAGCTTGTCCCGTTGGACTTGTTCTCCGCAGACGTCACATGCCTCCAGGGCGTGGTACTCCTGGAAGTGTTCCTCCTGTTCCTTGACAGGCACCGGGTCCCCACAGACGGGGCACAGGGTGATGTGCCTCCGGCAGTGCACCTCATGGAGCTCAAAGCTCTTGACAGCAATATCACGTTTGCTGGATAGAGAGAAGGAAGTAAGGTCTAGATGGAGGGAAGCTCATATTTTGCAGGCTGGATCGCAGTTGTCTCATCCCTAGGAACGAGACTAGAAATGCATAGCGTTTAATTGAAGTCCGAAGAAGTATTTCAATTTCTCACTAAGTGGGTAAACTGAATACTATGCATATGGATAAATACAGTAGACTTGCAACTGATTGCACTTGCAACTGATTGGTCAGGTAGTGCCATAACTCTACAGCTTGGTATTTCAAATTTTATGCTCTACCAGTACTAAATAAAATCACAGTATACAATACAAGTAAAGATAGATTGTGCAATAATTGCAACCCCTGGACGAGCATTTCATCTTACTGGTACGAGATATCTAGTATGGATGTTAATAACCCAGATAGCAGCTTTCCCATCCCTTGTAAATGTGACCACTCACCAGTTGGAACACGGCCTCGTCTCGCCTTCTTCCTCCATTTTAAAATTCAACTGTTTGCAGTCGCAGTCTCGCTGAGCTGCTTCCTTGAGTACCTGCACGTTGGGCCAAAAGATTCCCGCTATTTTAGAAGTGTTCAATACTTTATGCCTCAAAGCCAGCTATCTACAGCTGGCAAATTCAGCTACACTACTAGTCTAGTGCAGCGTCGACAGTAAACATGCTTCAGGGGGACAACCTAGGGATTCCCCTAAACTATGACGTAATAGCTCAAGCACTCACGTGCCGCTAATGTACCGTACACACCCAGCCTAGCTAGCCACGCCACAGTACAAGCCGCAATCGATCCTGCCCAGCGCGAGTTTTAAGATTGTCTACCACTGAGAGATGGCGTCTTTTCTCGGTCCACAGAGGTTTGAGATTATAGTGGACCGAGACAAGTTTGAGAGAGAGTTGGTAAGCAAGTACCATTAAGTACTGGTACTGGCATTCAACCATGGATAGCTATACCCAGGCAAAGGTTTGGATAAGTTTGCAGCAGCAGAAAGTTTTGTATGTAGCCTAGAAGTCATTTGCATCTCTACTGTGTATGTTACAGTTACTATTATGTAATTGGCCTGGTAATCTGAACTAATTGCTGTCCATGTTCATATATACACACATCCATGTTATCCTCTCATGCATGCATGCACACACACACACACACACACACACACACATCAGGCAGAGGTCATGAACAAGCTGCTCACCAACAGCGAGGCACCTGCCAAAGAGAAGCATGTCAGGAGTGAGTGCAATCAAGTGTGTCTGTGCAGCTTGCCTTTAATAGCTATCTGCTTGCCATGGTTGGCTCAAATTGGGATGTTTAGCCTGTGGCAAATCCGCCCTGTGACCAAACACCAGTCATCTGTGGACTGTATTATGTCTGACGCCTTAGACCACATCCACATCATTTGCCACTTACCAGAATACATACTCATAGTTGCAGATTCCACTTGTGTTGTAGCTGACAACTTACTGCCTGCCATTCATGTTGCCATAAATAGGCACCCTGATAGCCACGTGGAGAGAGAAGGGCTGCCTTTCCTTCTGGAAGGTGCTGCACCGCTACCCCCTCCTGCGCAGCCATGTTGTGTGCTGGAAGGCCTGTTTCATCCTGCACAGAACCTTTCGTGACGGCCACCCCCAGGTAAGCCAGCTATCTATGCAACTTCTGCTTACCCCTAGCATCAGTACCATACCAGTTACCGGTATATAGCATATTACAGAGTGTGGCATGCCCTGGTTTCTTGAAGCTGAGGTGATCAGTGTTTCATGGCTGTATTCATTCCTACCAGGTCTTGAGGAAGTCTGCTGCCCACATTCGATTTCTGGGTGACCTTGGCAAGCACTGGGTAAGTCACTCCCAGTGACAGGAGAGAGAGGGGTAGCTATGAGACTGAGGAGTGGGGGGTTGTTTTGACTATGTGGAAGACTGTGCATGCACTATTTACACATCAGTATTGGTTTGCCTTGTTTTGGCAGAAGTGTTGATAGAGAAAGTAGTACTTGAGAGTTTCTTGCAGGAAATTGGGAGTTTGGGAAGTGCAGGGCAGTCTGTTTGGCCTTTGAAGCTGCACACAGAAGCCAGGGAAGTCATGCTTCTCTGTTTTTGGTATACAGCTAGGGGCATGGGTGTGGCAGGCATTAGGCAGCTATTTGGCAGTTTAGCTTGTAGCTGACAGATTTGTTGGACAGGTTTGTGTGTCTGGACAGGAGACTTCCTCATTCCTGTTGCCGTAACCCCCTGCTCCAATTACCCCTCCCAGGCGCATGCCGTCGCTGGCTATGCTCCTCTCATCACTGCTTATGTGAAGGTCCTTATGAACAGAATCACCTTTCATGTTAAGGTGGGTTGCCTAGCAACGTAGGTATATGTCCAGGCTCAGGTGATGTTCCCAGTGAGTGTGATGGCCTTTTCCTTCTCGGACCTAGAACCCTGAAATCCCTGCTAACTTGAATTTTGAAGAAAGCCCCTTCAAGGTTCCCTCAGACATCGACCATGTGTAAGTTGCTTCTGTACTTCTTTAGGCAGCAATTGCTCTTCATTGCTAGCCTCGTTCCCAGGCTCCACCCTTTACTCCCTGCGAAAAAAGGCTGGGGAGTGGATCCTGGAAACAAGGCTACTTCATATATAGCACCACTGACTTTTGCCCTCCTCCTTTAGCTTCCAGTTAGCAGTGGAGGTGTTTGACAATCAGTCTACTCTACTTCACTTCTATAGTGCTGGTTTGTTATAATAAGGATTACATCATTGTTTCTTTATGTTCCCCATACATTTCTTACCCATTACATCACTCCTCCTGCAGTACTGACTAACCTGGACCCTTCAAAGGGTGTCAGTGCACAGATGATCCAGTGTCGTCTGGCACCAATGGTCCCGGCCATACTTGTACGTAGGGGTTAAAGTCTATACTTCCATAAGTCCATAAATCCTTGTTGCTACTGTCTCCCACCCCTCCCATCCCATCCCCTCCCCCTCCCTCCCTCCCTCCCAGGACTCAGCCGCACTCTATGACCTCATTTTTAAGTTGATGAAGGCGTTGCATGCGGCCCTCCCTGCAGACACCTTGGCTGGGCACCGCGAGAGATTCAACAGACAATACACAGCACTGCGCAAGTACTTCTACGAGGCCAGCCGAATGAAATACCTGCAGTCGCTTGTCAGGATTCCCTCGCTCACCCCTGTGAGTCATAGGGGGTGGAGCCTGGTTTGGTGTACATATCCTCTATCATGATCACATGTTGTGCATGTAGTGCCATGGTATACCTTCTTTAGCCCCTCCCCCTCCTCCCTCACAGGACCCGCCTAGCTTCCTTCTCCCTGGCCAGCTGGTGGAGGTGGGGCTCTCCACTCAGGTGGAAATGCTGGCACAGGAGGATGACGTCTCCCAGAGCTCCCTCACTCAGGTGGGCCACTCTCCCTCAGTCCTCTCCACTGCATGAGCCCACTCCCCCTTCCTAATAGAAGCCCACTCTCCATTATTAGCCCCCTCCCTAATAGAAGCCCACCCCTGAGCATGACCCCGCTTTAGAGTGAGACCAGATCCCTTTTAAGCAGTACCTTTTAAGCGTTTCACTCTGCAGGACACATAAGCTAGTTCATCACTGGAGTGAGCCTGAGTGAGCCCCTCACTAGTGAGTTACATGTAGCTACTCCTGCCTATGTGGGTCACACCACACACACACACCGTCACTCTCGGGCTCACCCCCGCAATGCCAGTCTATGGTAATGTACATTCACCATTTCTCATTGTGAGTAGTTTATCATTCAATTAACTGCAGTCTAACCTGACCCACCTTGTCTCAGGGATTATCCTAATAAGGGCATAATTCTGTTGCTTCAACAATGATATACCCTCATTGTATTCCCGGCACTAGGAGCCAAACCCCTTTGTTGGGAACCCCCAGACTGAAGATGCCACTCCAACGAGATTTGATGACGAGTTTGGGAGCTTGGGCTTTGACCAGTTTGACTTCCAGAAGAAAGATGACAGGTGTGTGTCTGTGTGTTGGGATGGAGACTGGGAATGAGATTGTGGTGTGATGGTATGCAGCTGATGTAATGATGATGTAATGCCTATTGCTCCAGAGATGCTCTGATTGAGCAGCTGATGCGTGAGATTGTGGACCTGAAGGAGAAGATCAGTGATCTGGAGGGGCAGCGAGAGGCTGACCATGAGCTCATCAGCGGCCTGAGGGAACGCCTACAGCAACTGGAAGCCGAGCTTTCCGATTATAAAGAGATTGCAGAGCAGACTTGCAATGTGAGTCACCCTCTCTGTGTTCCAATGTCAGCTCACCCTAATAACCCACCTCTAATCATTGAGTGTAATTTCATGTGCTTCTTAGCTCATGACTCTCAAGTACTAGCCTGTCCTTCATAGGGGGACATGAGCTCTGGCTGTGTGGCTGCCCTCCCCCTCCCAGCAACAGTCTCCTCTTTCTCCCCACCTTTAGGAAAATGTACTGCTGAAGAATCAGATCGAGGCCTCACAGACAGAGCAGGGAGCACAGGCACAGTCCGAGGGTGAGGCCCCTCCCCCCGCACTACATGTTTGGGTCTTCATACCCCCCTCTCTCCCTCCTCCTTCCCTCCCCCTCTCCTTCCTTCCTTCCTTAGCTCGAGCAAAGGCAATGGACGAGAAGTTTACCAAGCTGCGGGAGGTGTACCAGAAGCTCCGTCAGGAGCACATTGTTCTCCTGCGGTCCAGTGGTGAGACACAGAAGAAGCTCAAGACGGCAGAGACTGAAGTAGAGGAATCTAGCACCAAGAGGAGGGTGAGTGGGGGGGGGGGGGTTGCTAGGGCCAGGAAGATGACTGTAGGAACAAGACCCAAGCAGTTGTGTCTTATACCAATAGCTACTACGATACCCCAGCAGGTATACTCCCGGTATGTGTATCATTAGCTATTGTCCGACACACAGCAATCAGAGGAACAGATTCTTGAGCTCACTCAGCAGGTGGAAGATTTCAAAGTTCAAGCTGTAAGTATACTATATACCATGTGTAGAACTCCTTTAGGCCATCCCTCCCCCCTCCCCTCCTCCCTCCAGGATGATGAGGCAGCCCAGGTAGCAGTCTTGAGGGAGGAGCTGAGACAGAAAGAAATGGTGAGTTTTGTCCGTCTAGCTCCTGCCCTCACTTGCAGTAGTGATTGTTACAGCAAGCTCTAAAATCTCCGTGTTACCACGCTGACGTGTGGTTGTTTGAAAAGAAAATGTCATGAGTTCTAGTATTGTCTAGTTGGATCCACATGTGTGCAAGTCATTTTTCGCTGGTCATCAGGGGACTTCCACAAACTGATCAATATCCTCAACACGCACGCACACACACACACACACACACACACCCACAGCGGTTCACCCAACAGGACAAGGCCCAGCAGTCGCTGGTGGAAGAGCTCCAAGCAAAGGAGGCGGAGTCGATCACTGCACCACATAAGCTGATTGGTATGTCACTCCCCACCTGGCCAAATGACGAATGCTTATCATTGGGTTTAAAGGGTCAATCATTGCGTGAATGTAATGTAGCAATGTTTAGTAATATTGTTGTCAACATACTTACATAAGAGGAGATGCGATATGCAATGGACAGTCAAGTCATAACAAACCTGTTAAGTGGTTGTAATCATCTGGAGTCAACTAATTTCAGATGTCAGCTCTTGTCTCTCTCCACAGTTGAGGCAGTGGAGGAGGCCGAGAGTGTCCTACGTCGTGTGCTAGAGGGTCTGTCCAGCCCCGCCCTCGCCGGCTTGACCTGCACCCCAGCCTTCCTCCAGGAGAAGACTCAGTCCTCTCTGGACAGTATCGATACCACCACCGCCAACTTCTCTCTCTACAACAACGACCCATCAGGTATGATGGCCGGTGCCTGCTGTTTGACGCATGTTAGGACTAGTAGCCCTGGGGGTCTGGTATTTCTCTACAGAGGAATCAGTGTAAGCCTAACCCTCCTTCCAGCTTTGGGCAAAGCCCTGTCCTCCCTACCATCCCTCTCTCATGCCCTCGGGGAAGTGATGGTTCAAGGTGTGGCCACCTCACACATGGCGTCAGCCGAGGAAGGACAGAGTAAGCATAATTGTGATAGAGATGAACTGCTTCATAGTCACATGATCTTCACTTGAATGTCACATGACCATCACATGATCTCTCAACAGAGTTGGTGGAGTCTAGCCATGGCATTGGTAATGAGGCGCTGCAGTTTCTTGGGGTTCTCAAGCAAGAGAAGCCTGGTTCGGGAACCATTGCGTCCGGGGCCAACGGCCTTCAGAAGGCTATCCAGGCTCTTAACAGGGCAGCAGGGGTCAGTGCTGGTACCTCGGTGATGTCACATGACTGTCACATGGCTTTCATGTGATTCTTACAGGCACTGGCTGCAGCTGAGAGTAAGCAGGCGGAAGACTCTCTGGGAGACATACTGGACGAGGAGCTGGCGGCAACAGCGCATGTCGTGGAGTCAGCCGCCTCACGTATCCAGGAGATGCTACAGAAGTCACGGAAGGACGACACTGGGATCAAACTAGAGGTCAATGAGAGAATCCTGGATGCCTGCACGGGCCTGATGAAGGCTATTAGGACACTCATCAAGCGATCCAAAGAGCTGCAGATGGAGGTTGTTTCAGAGGGAATGGTAGGCTTGTTCTAGCACATGACTGTTACATGGATAGCGTATGACTCATCTCTGCATGTCTACCACCTGTATAGGGAACACATGCAACTGCCAATGAGTTCTACAAAAAGAACTCCCGCTGGTCGGAAGGGCTCATATCTGCTGCCAAGCAAGTCGGATGGGGGGCCTCCATCCTTGTGTAAGTGATTTTTAGGCTGAGTTACTGATACCCAATTGCTTGCTGAACTGGTAATATAGTTTAGTACTATGTCCAGTGCTTTACCTTGAAGATTTTGGAGGCCAGTGACTCCAGGAGCCAGCCCCTCCAATTGATGGCTCTCCCCCTATCGCCTTGCTATTGGCCGCCTTCTCTCCCTTGCAGGGATGCTGCAGACAAAGTCGTGCAAGGCTCAGGGAAGTTTGAGGAGTTAGTGGTAGCATCTCACGACATTGCAGCCTCCACGGCCCAGCTGGTGGCTGCCTCTCGGGTGAAGGCTCGGGCCAGGAGCGAGAAACTCAAGAGCCTGAAGGCGTCATCTCGGGAGGTTTCCGAGGCCACGGGGAATGTGGTCGCTTCGGCACAGTCAGCTAGAGAACTGCGAAGGAGTACCAGTGGTGAGTCGGTGTCGGTGGATGGGGAACCCGAACTTTGACCTAGTGTTCCCTCCCCTCCTCCAGAGACAAAGTTGGATTTCTCGAAGCTTAGCTTAACGCAGGCCAAGAGGCTGGAAATGGAGTCACAGGTAGGGCGGAGCTTACTGTACACAAACACCCAATCCTAATTCCAGCCCAACAGCTGGCAAAGACCTAGTTTTAAAGTTTTGAATTATGTGGTACACTGTACATAGCAAACTATCTCCACTCATCTAGATCCTGCTATGTAGGATTATAGTTCAAAGTGTCCCCTCCCTCCCCCCGGCAGGTGCGAGCCCTAGAGTTAGAGAAAGAGCTGGAGACAGAACGAAAACGACTGGCAGAACTCAGGAAGGTCCACTACCACCTGGCTGGGGCCAGTGAGGGCTGGGACGAGGTGGGCAATAATTAGACTTCAACTATCACTGAGTTTTGGTACCCTATTGCGTCATAACACACACACACACACTCACAGGAGCAGACAGCCAGCTGATACCCTCACTATCCTCTGGCCACCCTCATATTCCATTCCACCAGTCATTGCGACATTTGACTGCTCATTGTGAATTATTTCAATTCTAAGTGTCCTGTGTTAGTTGTGAATAGAAATTTTTGGCAATTTTTCTGTATACCCATTCCATCTCATCTCAAATCTCTAGCTAGTCTCACGTCTAGTAGCTCTCTGGCAAGTCAGCTGGAAGCTGGGGGCATGCAGTAACTCAAGGAGCAACCTTTACTCAGCCTCATACCCAGGCCTTCTTTGCAAAAACAAAACTGCGAGGGAAAGCCTGGGCACAGGACTGTAGTCTTTATTCCTGTGCATTGTGCAAAAAAGAAGGGGAATGAGCATTGTACATAATTTGATGTTTAGGCTAAACTTCAAATTCTGTACAATGTTGCAAACACACATGTACATTGTATGTTTGCAAATGAAGGTCATATTATTGCGGTGTTCATTTCAGTGCAATTCAATGAATGCTATGTTCACATAAGCACCATGGGTACCGGTGACAAATCGCAATCCAAACATGTTCCCTGTATAATTGGGGCTCTCAAAGAGATCCACCTTGATGATATGGAACTGGTCGTCTGCTCGGACTGAGAAGTGGACAGAATCCCTTTCATTGAAGTTCTGCCCAAAACCAACTCGGTTCCAGAACAACTGCGCTTCAGTGGACACTTGCGTCATACCAAAGGAAGCATTGATGAGCAGCCACTGGTAGTCTTCTGCCTTCCACAGGCAGTTCGGCCCATACAGCTGTGGGTCATTCATCTCCATGGCAACATGCCAGTAGCCCCTGGGCAGTCCAGAGTCTGCTGCGTTCTCATACACCCAGTGCTGACGGTTGCTGGTAAAATCCGCATGCAGGCAGTTCTCTGTCAACTGCTGATTGTCGTAGGCATATTTTCTAATTGTGTCCACAGTGCCCAGAACAAGATGGAAGCTATAGTTGTAGGTTATGTTCCAGTCTAAAATTTCAATGTGGTTTGGTCCAAGGTAACCAGTGGGGTTGTCATGGGGATCATAGTCTCCAGGCGTACCAAAGAACCCAGCGCTGATCCGAATGGTGCCAGGCTGGAACACCCCCAGCCCCCAGCCTTCCTTGTCCACCAGAGCAGCCCAGTACTCGGTGGCTAGAAGGCCAATGGGAGTCTGGAGAGGAAAGTAAGTCAGAGTACCGTTGGAGAATGGCTCTGTTCCATTGTAAGTCACGACCTGGTAGAGTGACCCTATGGTGTATATCGCTGGAAGCTCCTGGCCATGCCCTCCATATTTGGTGTGATCCGAGCGAGCATTGAGCAGCTGTGCGTTGACAATAGCTGCTGCTCCATCCAGTTTGATCCACTTCTCGAAGGTGCACCTACAGGGCACATTGTCGCAGGCCCACTGGAGGGGTGCCGACTTGATGTAGATGGTTTTGGCTCTGTCGTCCTTCTCAATTTGCAGCACTGCCCCACCGTGACCATCCACATCACCTGAGGAAGCAATGATGGTGCATTATGATATTATATGTACATGTACATACTGAGCCTGGCTTCAATACAGCTGCAAACAGAGCCTCTGGCAGTTGACTTGTGAAATATCACGTGAACAGTAGTCTTTCACGCCACCTAGTCCCGGATCCCGCACCCAGTGATTGTACTACAGCGGGACGCTCTAGCTATCCCGCTGCTGACATGAGTTGTGCGCTCATTCTAGTTCTAGGAACAATTCCATTTAACGCACATCACCGTTATGGGTTTATAAGGCGAAATTTTTCACACATCTGACGGGAAGTCAAGGTGGCGCGTTCGGTTACAGACTGGGGTCGGAACGTGGCCTCCCCAATAATCGGGTCGCGTGTTCGAGGCGCACGAGTGCAATCTGATTCTTGGCTTTCTAAGCCTATAGCCAATACGTCGGTAACTTCCTTCGGGACTCCAAAACTAAAGGATGACTGGGTACGTTAAAAGGCCTCCTGTGATTCCCAGCCATCGCCTATCCAGCGCTCCGGGTGTCTGACACTCCAGGAGGGATGGGAGGCTCCCTAGGCTTTTGTTGTTGTTTTTTTCTTCTCCAAGTTTTTTTTTCCTCCAAGTTTCTTTTTTTTCTCCTTTTTTTCCTCCAAGTTAAGTTGTTCTCTTTATAGAAATGCCACACAAATAATTTAAAAAATTTAATTTGAATTTTATAACTATTTTTTATAGATATGCTATTGGCTGCTAGGCTTTTTTCCCTCCAACTTACATTGTAAAGTTTTGGTGATTAGTTGGTGAACAAAAATTGCTCAAGAAAGAATTGGGGTGTGGTTGTTGTTCGCAAATCTAATTGATCATGTTTGGTACACTTCGCATGAGACCTCACCTGCACCAATGGGGTTCCAAGGCCAGGTGCCCTGCCTCCAGCTGGTATTGCACTGCTGACTGCCGGGGGAGGGCTCGTACTGGGCCGGGCCGGAGTAAAAGGACAGCTGCACTTCTCTGCCCAGGTCATAAATGTTGATCACACTGGCATCCTTGCCTGAGACTGTACATGTGGGAGGGGATATTATACTATCAGGCCTGCAGCTCTAGTCTTAACCAACAGCTACCAAAATTGAAGGTCTTAGAACCAGAGTGGTCTAACCCACAGATATTGAGCTTGCCCCCCACCCTCCCTCCCCCAGAGTATACATATTGTAGAAAATGAAAAAAGAAAAGGGCAACCCTCTTCTCCCAACGGAACCCTAGGCCATGTGACACTGCCACGTTAAGGGGTGAACGGGCAGGTCGTTCCGGCTGACCGAGCCTTCAGCGTTTCGGGCGCCTGTCCGCTACGGTACAGGGATCGTCATCGGGTCTGTTTAGTGTGCCAGGCTTTGGGAATCAAGGGAGGAACACGGACGGATCCTAGGCCGTACTGTCCGAGACCACCGTGGCAGTTGCCAAACCAGGTGTAGACAACAATACAACCCTGAGAAGATTAAAGACGTCCATCCAACCTACAACACGATGACATGTGAACAAACTTTTGTCTGGCTATCAAGGTTTAAGAAAGTGCTCTGTGCAATGCCGAAAACACACCATCATTTCTATATTCATAGGATGGTTAAAAGAAGAAACTCATATATAGAATACTGCTACCAAAACAACCGGCGGCCATTGTTGCCAAAGCCCAAAACTGTGTAACATAATACTTTTTATTATCGTACATGCATTATATATGACATATACACTGATTGTGTGAATATATACTTTGATGACCATATTATACTTGATGAATCTTTGAAGATGTACTATCCCTGAAATCCTGTACAGCCCTAACCCTAACCACCGAAAACCTTCAACCTCAACCCCTGAAACACTGTAGACTCTCTACAACCACTGAAAACCTCAAAAACCTTTACAGCCCCTGAAACTTTCGCTACAACCACTGAAAACCTTTACAACCCCTGAAACTTTGTACAACCCTCTACAACCACTGAAAACCTCCTAAAACCTCTAAAACCGGTTGTAGCAACTATTTAATTGAACCTTACTTCCCCTATTTTAAGCCACATATGAGTTTGAAAAAAGTTACGTTTTGCTTATGGGTTTAATTAACGTAACACAGAAATCAATTACATGACGTCACGCACAATTAGCACGAAACCAGCGCCAAACCTCGAGACTACCGGATAATTCTTTCAGTTCCTGAAAGATATTTTATCAAGTGTTGTGGGTTAGACCACTCTGGTTCTGAGCCCTTCAATTCGACCCACCAGAGAAGTAGGTGATGGCTCCTCCTCTGCTGCTGTCCACTCCTACACTCACCACGCCATTGTCCACTGTGGTGAGGTTTGCCAAGGAGGGCCATGCTCGCTCTGGGCCTCCCCAACCGAGGGCAATGGGAAGAAAAAGCAAAAACTGGAGAAGAACCATGCCACCAGCGCGCTGGAATTGGGGAGGGGCTGCTTGCAGAGTTAATCTATGCGACTGCGTGCTGTTATCACGTGATAAACGTTACACATTATACGTGCACAAAAAGGATTCCCAGTCTGTAGAATGAAAACGTGCAATGAATAGTACAGGGTTTCTGCTTCTACGTACTGCTCTCTTATTTCATGGCTTCGTGACTCTCGAGGGTGAATGGCGGTATGACCACGCTGAAGGTTGTGCCATCCTGCCGCTCCATCGTGTATGTGCCCCTGCAGCGATAGATGACATCAAACTGTACTGATAACCCGGCAGCCACCTAGTCACAACCTTAGTACAACACCTGCCACACCGGCACACATACAGACATACAGACACACACTCACCACATGTGCCCACTGGGAGACTGTATGCAGACATGGCTGCTATATTGGAAAGCGGGGTGTGTGGAAGAGAGCACAGGCTCCTGCGAAGGGGGGGAGGAGGGCAAAAGGGAGAGGGACATTAACTATGCCACCCAGGGTCAAATTTAAAGTACGACAAAGTATGAAGCTTACAACTACTACACACAGTAGGACTAGCGTCTACTGCTCACCTCTCCCACGACTCCTCTCCCCTTGGCAGTCTCCAGAGTACCCGAGAGGCCATAAATGTTCCAGTGTCTTTCCCGCAGTTGTACCTTCTCCCCCCCAAAGTTCTCCAGCCGGATGCTGTAGCGCCACCAGTATGTCTGACCCTGCTGTAACTCCCGTCGGCCCATATAGAAGGGCATCACAGTCACACGAATACCCTGGGAGGAGGGGGGAGAGGGAATGGGGCCATAGTTTCTGCCTCGCCCACTCAAATGAGGCGCAAGGGTATGAGGTAAGTATATAAACTATGCATATTGATACAGCACAAACTAATCAAGCTAAAAATTTTCCACACATATTCTTGGTGGTAGCTTTTAGCTTTAGTACATACAGACTTTATTGTAAACTATCCCACATAGTTTGGGAGTAGAAGCGCTGGTATGCTTTGCAAAGGGGATGTCCCTGCCAATATAATCACTACAATATCCCCGGCGTGAATATTCATGACCACTATGACATACCATGAGGTAGTTCACACACACACACACACATACACACACACACACCTGCGTGGTCTGCCGATGGACGTCTGTCAGCTCAAGCCAACGATAATTCTTCTCACGCCAAACCATCAGCATTTCTCGCGGTACATAAGTCACACCTGTAACAACCAATACCAGCAATCACCCACAGTACCGCCACCCACCCACACTAAGCACCTGCCACCCACCCTCCCACCGAGTGCACTGCTCACCCACCCTCCCACCGAGTGCACTGCTCACCCACCCTCCCACCGAGTGCACTGCTCACCCACCCTCCCACCGAGTGCACTGCTCACCCACCCTCCCACCGAGTGCGCTGCTCACCCACCCTCCCACCGAGTGCGCTGCTCACCCACCCTCCCACCGAGTGCGCTGCTCACCCACCCACCCACCGAGTGCGCTGCTCACCCACCCACCCACCGAATGCGCTGCTCACCCACCCTCCCACCGAGTGCGCTGCTCACCCACCCTCCCACCGAGTGCGCTGCTCACCCACCCACCCACCGAGTGCGCTGCTCACCCACCCACCCACCGAATGCGCTGCTCACCCACCCTCCCACCGAGTGCGCTGCTCACTCTTTCCGTTCTTGGTCTTCCTAGCGGCACTGAAAAACTGGTTAAACAGCTCGTGCCTGAAGGGATCCTGGTCAGTGGTGGTGTAAGGCAGTGTGTCGTCGTGACTCACGTAGTCCAGACCTGGAACAGAGAGATCGAGCTAGTTGTAACCTTAGCTAGTCTGCACCAGCTGCAAAGCTAGCAAAACGCACCCCTTGCCTGCCACCTTCAACACACACAAGGGCCTACCTGGGATAGAGTACAAGGAGGCATCATTCCTGTCAGCAACAAAGGTAATGCCATCAGGTTTGGTACGCTACACGTGGGAGGAGGAGTAACACGGGAAAAGAGTGGGCGGGTTGCATTGCCATACTAGGTTACCGACTCACAATGTAGGCAAAATCCCGACTGTCGATGAGGGCTTGGTAGTATGGCTTCGTCTCTCCCTTCATGTTCTCTTTATAAGTGACAGGGCTAGCACGGGATGCAGTGGGCAGATTAAGGACGGGAATTTCAGGTGGTGAGAATAGACTCACTTTGAGTCCTCTAGAGTATCCCTGTCGTATAGTGTGGCTCGCCACTGAAAGAGGATTACTCCACGATAACCAAACACGCTGTGGAGGAAGAACTAGCGGAGTGTGAGGAGGAGGTAGGGGGGCAGAGAGGGGAGAGGAGTGAGAGCAAGAGGGGGAGGGGAAGGGAGAGGGGGTGGGGGGCGGGACGATCACAGCTTTCTCTATTGCTACATTTACTGCACTAATTCATACCTGCCCTGGCTGGTAGTGTTCCTGAATCTTGGGGTTTTCAAACCGACCAACCTCCACCAACCTGGGCAGTGCACTGCAGTGCAGCAGTGTACAGACTGAGATGTAAATACCCTGCAGAGCTCTAAATAGAATATTAAGCTCTGGATTTACCTTTGATTTTGCAAGGCCAGAGTCAGAGAGTGCAAACTTCTTCCGATCCGCCATTTCTTCAAGCAACGCGGGCACAGACCATTCAGCAGAGGATAGCTAGTTCGCATCCGCTGCATCTTCGCCAAATATATGATGCAATGTTGTTGCAGCTGTAGAACGTCCACGTCAAGACTGTAGTCAGACCACCATGTGCATCTTGTTCCTGCAGTACCAGCCTGCGTGCAAGGCCTCCCCTTATGTTCTAATAGCAGCCAACAACAGAGACGAATTCTATGACAGGCTCACGGCTCCAGCAGCATTCTGGGAAGACCACCCCAACATACTAGCAGGTGATTAATAATTAACTCATTAACCGCGGATGGTTATAATATTATTATTATATCCTCTCATTAGGTAGAGATATTCACAGGGGCCTGGAGGGCGGTACTTGGTTAGGAGTGTCAAAAACAGGTCGATTTGGTGTACTCACCAACTACCGATGTTATCGCGAAGAAATTAGACTGGATGCAAAAAGCAGAGGTACAATTCAATGATTAACGAACAGACGCTTGGTATAAACCTCAACAATCTGTATGGCTCTCCCCCCCAGGCCCTCTGGTATCCAGTTTCCTGCTAAGTGACTCTACTCCCCTGGACCACTGCAAGGGTGTTCTGGATTGTGGTCACGAGTACAACGGCTTCAGCCTCATCACTGGGACACTGGGGTATGGAACTGATACTGAGTTAGTCTCATTCTCATACCACCTCACATGTGAAAGATAATGTTCTTGTTTCGCCGTCTTGGCTACTAATGATGTAGCATCCGCTGAGCTGGTCTTTCCATCTCCCCTTGATCTACTGCAGTGGCCCCTCCTCCTCCCGACAGCTGTCCTACTGTACCAATAGGGAGGGACGTGGTGTGGAGGAACTGGGGGCGGGGCAGTATGGGCTCAGTAACCAACTCCTGGACTCCCCCTGGAAAAAGGTGGTGCATGGACGGGGGAGGTTTGCAGAGATTGTGGCCGGCGTCCAGCCCTCGACAACCAAGAGAGAGCTCACTGAGCAGCTCATAGAACTGCTCTCTGATGGCACTTGGTAAGTAGAGTGTGGGATACACGAGTCACATCAAGTGTGAACCTAATAGTACGGTACTGATTACTTCCTGGGGCCCGGAATTCCTGTCTTGAATTAGCAGGTGGTAGTGGAGTTACTGTTTCTAGAGCTAATCAAGTGTGAACCTACACAGAGTAAAAGTACATTACTACAGGTATCTAAATAAACAGCTTGAATAACTATCTTAATGTTAACTGCCAATTAACGAGAAAATAGCCAATAGGTTGGGGAACGCTTGGTAAAAGACTAAATTGTAAAAGCTGCGTTCCTGCCTGTACTAGAGCTATTTTAATGGGGTTGAAACTTAGACCGTATACATAGGGTATTAATGCAGGTGCCGCAGTGGGCAGGTGCCGCAGTGGGCAGGCCCCATTCTCATAGGTCGAAGGGGAGGGCCGGGACTCAGTGCTATGTCCGGGGGGTGGGGCCAATGCCCTAGGGCCCAGAATTCCTGTCTTGAACAATTCGGTGGTAGTAGAATTACATCTAAAAATCAAGCGTGAACCTACACAGAGTAATAGTAGATCACTACGGGTATCTAAATAAAACAGCTTAAATAACTATCTTAAAGTTAACCGCCAATTAAGTTAAACTAACAAGAAAATAGCCAATAGGTTGGGGAACGCTTGGTAAAAGACTAAATTGTAAAAGCTGCGTTCCTGCCTGTACTAGAGCTATTTTAATGGGGTTGAAACTTAGACCGTATACATAGGGTATTAATGCAGGTGCCGCAGTGGGCAGGCCCCATTCCCATGGGTCGAAGGGGAGGGCCGGGACTCAGTGCTATGTCCGGGGGGTGGGGCCAATGCCCTAGGGCCCAGAATTCCTGTCTTGAACAATTCGGTGGTAGTGGAATTACATCTAAAAATCAAGCGTGAACCTACACAGAGTAATAGTAGATCACTACGGGTATCTAAATAAAACAGCTTAAATAACTATCTTAAAGTTAACCGCCAATTAAGTTAAACTAACGAGAAAATAGCCAATAGGTTGAGGAACGCTTGGTAAAAGACTAAATTGTAAAAGCTGCATTCCTGCCTGTACTAGAGCTATTTTAATGGGGTTGAAACTTAGACTGTATACATAGGGTATTAATGCAGGTGCCGCAGTGGGCAGGCCCCATTCCCATGGGTCGAAGGGGAGGGCCGGGACTCAGTGCTATGTCCGGGGGGTGGGGCCAATGCCCTAGGGCCCAGAATTCCTGTCTTGAACAATTCTGTGGTTGTGGAGTTACATCTAAAAATCAAGCGTGAACCTACACAGAGTAATAGTAGATCACTACGGGTATCTAAATAAAACAGCCTAAATAACTATCTTAAAGTTAACCGCCAATTAAGTTAAACTAACGAGAAAATAGCCAATAGGTTGGGGAACGCTTGGTAAAAGACTAAATTGTAAAAGCTGCGTTCCTGCCTGTACTAGAGCTATTTTAATGGGGTTGAAACTTAGACCGTATACATAGGGTATTAATGCAGGTGCCGCAGTGGGCAGGCCCGAGGACCGGGACCCAGAGCTATGTCCTAAGGATGGGGCCATGGCACTGATTACCTCCTAGGGCCCACTCCTGTCTTTGCAGGAGGGAGCAGGGCTAATGGAGTTACTTGGGGCACTTTTTCACTATGTACATACACATAGTTGCATATATCGTATAGCATACGGACAGCATATGCAGCTATGCCTGAAGCTCACCTGCTCATCAGAGGTGGGATTTGACCTCGGCTTCACTTGCTGAGACTCCTCACAGCAGGGAACCTAAGGACAGTAGTATAGAGTAACATTATGCAAGCATATATATGCATGAGCTGTTTTGTGTGGATGCTCGGATTTACACTGTGGCAGCATCTTATACTTGTTTGCTGCTAGCCACTGTGTTGTCTGTGTGAAGGGAGGACATGACAATGGCCAGCTGTAGCTGTTTACATTCTATGAACTGAATGTTTGAATTGTCCAACCCCACAAAATTCTCATTCAGCCTCCCTCCCCCACAAAATTCTCACCCAGCCTCCCCCCCCCCCACAAAATTCTCATCCAGCCTCCCCCCCCCCACCCCACAGCTTCCACCCTGATGTCAACGTCCCTGACACTGGCTTCAGTGAGGGAGAGATGAAGTCAAGAAACTCCATATTTGTCACTCCCTGCAGCCCCCAGGACAGATATGGTACTAGGTAAACTACCGGTTTATTTTAGTTGCAAAGGAAGTAGCTTTAATTTGATATAGCTGATGTGTTTTCTCAAACTTATGACATTGCACAACTAACTGAAGTGTCCACCAACACACACACACACACACACACACACACACCAGAACCAGTTCAGTGGTGCTGGTTGACAGGCATGGGGAGGTGACCTTCACAGAGAGGACCATGGTGGAGCCCATTGACAGCAGCTGTCCTCACTGGCAGAGCAACACCTTCACATTCAGTATTCCCCATTAGTCCCTCCATATTTACTCACAGCAGAGCGGCCGAAGGCCGCAAAGCGTAGAGTTTGTGTATTACCATTAGTAATGCGTTTAGTGACAATAAATCATTATTACATTTTGTTTGACATTGTGTGTGCAGTAAATTATGGGTACTACTTAGACTGTGCCTTAGACTCTGCATGGCACCATGCTTCAGGGGGTGTGGCCTGGGGACGAGGAAAGCATATTCGCATGTGCATGCGATATGCAGGACTTTCAGTCTCGCCTAGGGCAGCATATACATGTATAGTGCAAGTGACTAATTAGTGGGAGGAGCTAGCGAAGGTCTGGCATGGCACGAGACTAGACTGGCCACGTGTCGCTGGCGCCGTTTGCGCGTGCCTCATAGCCCGAAGGCAGATAAAATTGCAGGCTTGCAGCTCAGCTGCATTATTTTCAAAACTCTTCTCGCGCGACAGGAACTAGCTAGCTATTCACTGCAGTTTTCGAAAGATTCAGCAAGTCAAATTATTTTCGGCAAAGGTTAATGAACAATATTGAGCTACAAACTCGACCCGGGTCAGTTTTCAGAAAGCAACGAATCAAGCAAAGACATTTGAAATTTACTATGTTCGTCAATGACAGTAACAGAAAGATTCAGCAAGTCAAATTATTTTCGGCAAAGGTTAATAAACAGCGCAAAGTTTCAAACGGCTCAATTTTCGGAAAGCAACGAATCAAGCAAAGAAATTTACTGTGTTCGTCAATGACAGTGACAGAATTTTAAAACCACAATGGAAATGAAAGGGCAAGGCAAGGCAAAGCAAATTTGGCACCAAAAGCACTGACTTCCAAAGGGGTACCCCTTGAAATGTTTCACTACTGACTCATACTCACAGTTATCAAACCAAAGATTATACAACATACAACTGCTTTCAGCTACAAGGTAGCTAACTATAATAGAATTATTATGTGAAGTAGTGAGTATTCAACGTTGCTATTGTTTTTTCTCAAGCAGCAGCTGCAAATATTCAAATGAGTACTCGAAGAGGACATTGCTGTGGATGGTCTTACGCTGACCCCAAGTCTCAGCAGTGAGTTACCGCATTACCACCATCAGGTTCAGTCTCACTCTTGCTGCAACTACAAGCCTGCTATATGCTTTCCCTTGGCTCCTCATGTCTGCAGGAGGTGTGGACAGGAGAGGCTGCTGAGGAGACTGAGGCTGGGCTACCCTCTACCAAAGAGCTACCTAGGCCTCATCCACCTGGTTAAACCATTCAGTGGTGAGCTTATTGTTGTCTCTAACCAGTTTTTAATGTTCCCACTTCCCAGTCTCTCCACTCTGCAGCTCTCTACCCTCTACCCTCTACCGAAGAGCTACCTCATCCACCTGGTTAAACCATTCAGTGGTGAGCTTATTGTTGTCTTTAACCGGCTCTTAATGCTCCCACTTCCCAGTCTCCCCCCATACTGTAGCTCTCTACCCTCTACCCTCTACCGAAGAGCTACCTCATCCACCTGGTTAAACCATTCAGTGGTGAGCTTATTGTTGTCTTTAACAGGCTCTTAATGCTCCCACTTCCCAGTCTCCCCCCATACTGTAGCTCTCTACCCTCTACCCTCTACCCTCTACGAAGAGCTACCTCATCCACCTGGTTACACTCCGTGGTGAGCTTATTGCTGTCTTTGACCTGTTTTTAATTTTCCCACTTCCCAGTCTCCCCACTGTAGCTCTCTACCGTTTACCCTCTACCTTCTACCTGGCCCTCTACCCTCTACCCTCTACCTTCTACCCGGCCCCGGCCCTCTACCCTCTACCCTCTCCACACCTGCGATGATGTGCTACCATCTACCCCTGCTGTGATGAGCTACCAGTCTACACCAGCATTGAGTTCCAGCATGTTTCTCTGTTCTAGGTCTACACTGGGGTGGCTAGTGTAAATAACTCCAATATATAGCTTTGAGCTCGTTCGAGATTGGATGTACTGAGCCTGCAGTTAATCCAGCCTACTTAACATAGCATTGCAGACTTTGCTGAAGTTTAGCCTCTGCTGACCCGTGCTGAGGACCAAACTCATTTGACGCTACAAGCATTGTAGATTTTGTCCTATCTGGGCCTTATACATGTAGCTAGCTAGCTTTCGCTGACATCTAGCTGACCAAATATAATGTCACTGCATTGTCATCTCATTCATCCCACGTCATCCTTCATATCACTGTCCCTTCACGTCACCATCACTTCATATCACTTCACATCACCATAACCGTCACATCATACCACCGTCACCTCACCTCATGTCATTTCCCTTCATGTCATTCTCACTTCACCATCGTCCCATGATTCACTCTCCACTATTAAAACAACAATTTACAAGCTACCTGACCGTAAACTGACTGGAAACTGACAAAAGCTGGCTAGAGTAGGTGTGTTGTAGTTGACCTTTTACCTTCAGTACAAAGTGTAAGTGACCTTTAAACTCTTTACAGTGGGTGTGGCTCTAGGTGATCTTTGACCTTTACTACATAGAAGTCTTTAATGGATGCTATTTCACTAGCCCACCCATACATATGTGATATGCATACAGAGAGAATAGGAGGAGGTGGTGGGGGCCTTCCATTCTCTCGGCCACACCTCCAGGCTTTCACTGGGGGTGTGGCTATTAGCTGTAGCATACCGGTTTTAGGCCAAACGATTTTTGAAAGCATTGATTTGAGCCTTTCGTCTGTTTTCAAAACCTCTAGGCAAGGATGGTGAGGGGTGGAAGGGGTGGACCATCCTTTTAACCTCTTTTCCAGGCTCTCTCTCCCTCCCAGCCTTCATTACCCCTGCTGTGACGAGCTACCCATCTACCCCTGCTGTGATGACCTACCAGTCTACCCTTGCTGTGACGAGCTACCGTCTACCCCTACTGTGACGAGCTACCCGTCTACCCCTACTGTGACGAGCTACCGTCTACCCCTGCTGTGACGAGCTACCCGTCTACCCCTGCTGTGACGAGCTACCCGTCTACCCCTGCTGTGACGAGCTACCCGTCTACCCCTGCTGTGACGAGCTACCCGTCTACCCCTGCTGTGACGAGCTACCCGTCTACACCAGCAATGAGTTCCAGCATGTTCCTTTCTGTTCTAGGTCACTAGCCAACCCATACATTTCTTATGTGCATACTGAGAGAATAGAAGGAGGCGGTGGGGGCCTTCCATTCTCTCAGCCACACTCCCAGGCTTTCCCTGGGGGTGTGGCTATTAGCTGTAGTATACCGCATTTGCTATTAGGCCAAAAATTTTTCAAGCATCAAGCATTTGAGATTTGAGCCTTTCGTCTGTTTTCAAAACCTCTAGGCAAGGATGGTGAGGGGTGGAAGGGGTGGACCATCCTTTTAACCTTTTTTCCAGGCTCTCTCTCCCTCCCAGCTTTTCATTATTTGCAGTACAGAAAAGCTGACCTTGCTGAGATTAGCTACCGATCTGCTGCTGTGTACATAACAGGATCTCAAGCTGGGCCACTGAGGAGAGCATGACATTGGAACAGGCCGCTACATACAGAACAGGATCTCAAGCTAGGCCACTGAGGACATGACATTGGAACAGGCCGCTATGTACAGAACAGATCTCAAGCTAGGCCACTGAGAGCACGATATTGGAACAGGCCGCTACGTACAGAACAGGATCTCAAGCTAGGCCACTGAGGAGAACATGACATTGGAACAGGCTGCTACGTACAGGAAAGGATCTCAAGCTAGGCCACTAAGGAGACTATGGCACTGAAACAGGCAATGTACCCCAGCTGCATGCCATTTTAGAGAACTCCCACCACTACATGCAATGAGAAGACGAACACCACAGACTTCCTTCATACACTGCCTGTGTGCTATATTCATTAGTAGTACAGTGGACCGAGAAAGAGAGCAAGATAATTAATACTTACAATTGCATTGGACTGATTAAGTATGAGTGTGTATGTGCATGTAATATAGCGGACAATCTGCAAATGTATATGCAAGTCAAGATGGGTAACCTTTCATGCATGTCAAACGAAATATTGCCTGGGCAACAGTGCCTTCTGTGATTCCCGGTGTTGCCTATCCAACGCTTCAGGTTTCTGACACTCCAGGAGGGATGGGAGGCTCCCTAGGCTTTTGCTTTTTTCATCTCAAGTTTTTTCTTTTTTCTCTCTTTTGTTTTTCTCCAAGTTTCTTTTTTCTCCAAGTTTCTGTTTTCTCTCTCTTTTCTTTTTTTCTTTTTTGCTTCTCTCCAAGTTAAGTTGTTTCTCTTTATAGAAATGCCACACATAAGCTTGGGTGAATTGTTTATAAGTTTGATTGTCCATGAGGGAGGGAGGCTAGTAGGTTTCTTTTTCTCTCTCTAACTTAACTTCTTCTCCAAGTTAAGTTGTTTCAGTACTAAGCCTGGGAAAATAGAATATAAGTTCAGGGAGGGAGGCTCTAGGCTTTTTCTTTTTTTCCCCTCCAAGTTAAGTTATTTCTCCTTTAATATAGAAATACCACAATCATAATCATTATAGTCTAAGCCTGGGATAAATTATGGGGGGCTGCTAGTTGTTTCCTTTTTCTCTCTTTCTCCTTTTTGTATCAATGTTGTGTGGCTTGTTTACCTATCACTTTCATTATTTTTTTTGATTACCAGGGGGATTCTGGCTGTAGGCCCACCAGGTCATATCCTTCTCAAATTATGGTGTTTCACTTTTACAAAGTGTCAATGTGAAGAAATTTCAAAGCGCTATTAAAAAATAGTTGCAAATTCAAAGCTATATAACCACAACATAAATAAAGGGATATTATAGGAGTGAGAAAGGTGATGAAAGAGCTGGAGAGAATAGAAATAGATCCTAGCATACACATCTACAGCCCTACATCTCTTTATCAGCATCCTCTGAATCTTCAAGCTCTTCTAATGATGGTTTATCGGTCGTCTCTGACTTAGGAAACGGATGGAAGAACACTCCTTCAATATTGCCAATTCCCTTGCGATAGAATGCCACTAGGGTGAGGGGACTGTGGACATCTGTGAGGCACTCTTCCCCGTACACCCCCTGGTAGTGCACCAGCAGTAGCCTAGCCATCGGGATGACAGGAGGGAGCCCCCGACTTAGTCCGTACTTCTCTAGTAAAACCTTGCCAGTCCGTGACTGAACTATCTTAACAGCCCCTTTCGAGTGACCTATGCCTAACACAGTATAGAGTCCACTGAGAGCCAACACTTCTGCGTCGTTGAAGTCATCTTTCCAGTCAACCTTGAGCGAGATGATTCGTTCGTAGTTGTCGAGGTTGAAGATGTGAAGACAGAGGCCTGACTGGAAGGGGTAGACTACGCTGGTGACTATTCCCATCAGCTTCTCGTCACGGGAAAGTGTGATTTCGCTCGTGGTGTTCACGACCATCACCGCAGCCTCCGAGTCGTAGAACGGATTGAGGCTCCCTATTGGCTTTGGCGAGAGCCTGATCCCCTCGGGACCGTCGTGCTCCAATTTGAATACACATGCTCCGCTGCCTCCTTGTATGACAAGCCGATGGCTAGAGCAAGATTTGTCGTCGGGAAGGAAATACGCTATCACTGGTCGGGGAATGAATTGTGTGATGCCAGGGGGGATTGTGGTTTTGAGACGCTTCTCGATCGCTGGCTCCTTCTCTCTCCCCTTCTCGTACTTGATGAAGTGCATCTGCCAGTTGTAGCCGTGCATGGTGTTTTCTGCCCCGGCAACCACCAGAAAGAAGCAGTGATTGCAGTGCCCGATGGAGTCGCCCATTGACCGGTTGACTCTCCCCCGATCAAACATCTTGTGAAAGGTGAAGCTCTCCAAGTGATATCTGAACCAGTAGCCCATGTTGGTTGTCCAGAGGATGTTGCCTGCGCAGATCGACGCCCAATTCACCTCTCCAAAGGCGCCAATCAGAGAATCAACCTTCTCAATGATCCTCTTCTCAGGACAGAACTTGCCAACGACAGTTTCTTCGTTCTTTAGAGAACTGTAGTCCACTGTCTTGACGAAATAGCCCTGGCCCGCATGCTCGCACTTGGAGGTTGACTCAAAAGGGTGAATTCCAGATATCACCTTGAGCTCGGGCTCAAGGGTCATCACATGAAGCTTGTGTCGCCGTACATCCAGAAATAGGTCATTGGGAAACTTGCTCTTGGCCATCTTTTCTCTTACGTAGTCTTCTGTTAGTCCTACATATCTGCAAGAGAAACGGGCAATTAACAGGACAAGCTATGGGACGAGCCCTCATAGAGGTGAGCGTTAACTAGAAGAAGCAGCCTAAGTCACTGTTGTAATTTCGGCAGGTATGGGAATTGCAACTCTAGTAGACTGTGCATGCTACAGTTATATAAAATAGTAGGACTATTTTGGCTCCAGGTGTTATGTATCTGCTGAAGCCAAGGGTAGTACTGGACCTACTTGCAAGCCCTTCTCCAAAACGAGCCGAACTCTCCCAGTCTCAGCATCGCGTTCCAGTTATGGCACACACGCATGCACCGCAGAACATCGCGAACCGTTAAGAACTCCGTGATGATAAGCACCACCTGTGGTTCATGGAAAACACAGTGTGATACTCATAGACACGAAAGGCAAAAATCGCACACCATACACAGTGAAACAAGCATACAAATACTAACTTCGGGAGGAAGGTTGCTGAGAAAATCAAACTCCAATTCCCAGCTCTCTTCCAAGTCTGCCATTTCTTCGCCCATGCATGAACTATTTCAAAATTTCTTATCTCAATTTTCCGAAAGATTTGAGCATGTCGCGTCCCGTACGGAGTCTAGACGTACGAAAGTGGGCGTGACAATATCACGTGGGTGGCCATAAAGATGGCGACCAGAGAGTGTTTTTGTTCTCAGTAGCTCCGGTAGAATGTAGTGTACCCATGAGTGGGGGGTTCCTACCTAGCGCAGCTGATATTCATCTATGATTCTATGTCGTCTGAAGTGAGTCTCACCACCGCAGAGCTAAGCATCTGGTAGCATGCATGATATTTTTTTGCATGTATAATTTGTAGAACTATAGATAATTCATAGGCCCAAGTCTGTATAGCCATGGCCCAGTCTGAGAAGATCTTCAGAGGGCTCCTGTGTGAGGGGAGAGCCCAGTCGGTGGACACCACGGACCCCACCGGTGCCCTAAAGATCGACGAACTCAAGAAGCATGTAGCCAGATTGAAAGCAGAGCTGGAAGCCGAACGTGTGAAGGCTAAGGAAGCCCAGAGAGACTATGAGAAGGACTTGAAGAGGGTCCGGGAGGAGGGTGAGCTCAAGTTGGCCACCTCACGTGATGCTGTCAGCAGCCGTAAGGACTTAGAGCGTGTGGTGGAGGTGAGGAAGGTTGAGGAGAAACTGGTGAAGCAGAGTGAGCAGGACCTCAGGCAACTGCAGAGAGACAGAGAGGAGGAGCTGAGACGGGTGCAGCACCGCTTGGAGCGAGAGAGGGACGACGCCGTTAGACAGGCTGTGGAGGAGGAGAGACGGAAAGCTTTTGATCAGGTACCAGGCTGCCATGGGAATGGGTGCTTCTGGTAGTCGCATTCCCAGACCTTTCAACTCACAGCTTTTGTTGCCTTTGTGTCTATGAAAGCATTTGGGGTGAGGCTTCACAGGTCCATGTACTGACATGTACATGTACATGTACATGTCCATGTAGGCTGTATATTGGTAGGAGCAGTTGCAATGACTTTGACGTGGCTAACGGAATGCTTTGATACCACGTGGCATGGTACCACCTCTAGAGGTACATGGGTACATACATGTAGCATGGTACCACCTCTAGAGGTACATGGGCACATACATGTAGCATGGTACCACCTATAGAGGTACATGTACATGGCACATAGCATATGGTACCAGCTCTAGAGGTAGGATACTGAAAATATGCACTGGCCTGATCAGGAATGCCAGTACATGTATTGTCTTGCTCTAGCTGTGCCTCAGCTTACAGTAATTCTTCTTATCAAAGTACTAATTCTGTGATTGCTGGAAGCCTGTCTCACCTCCCGATACTGAGGAGGTTCAGCTCAGCTCTGATGATAACAGTGGGACCCATGCTCCTCCTGTTACTAAGGAGAGTCCTGCTACTAAGGAGAGCCCGTGTGTTGGGACTGGCCATGCAGGTTTCCCTACCAAGATGTTTGGTCTCTTTGTGTAGTTACTAATGTCATCATGCCAACTTTTGTTCATTGAGCCACTTCCTGGCAGCCGTGCGAAGACCCTCTTGCTGTTCTGCTTACAGATGCAGCAAATGCTGCCTGAAGAGGAGTTTGCAGCCCGTGAGGCACGGCTGGCAAAGGAGGTGTTCCTCTTGGGAGAGCAGAACGCACGGCTAGAAGACCAGGTGCACAGCCTCTCAAGGGAGAACCGCAACCAGATCGAACTACTCCGACGAATGAAACATGAGCATGAAGCTGAAGTTGGGAGCGTCATACGGCAACACCAGGTGAGGGTCTCTCGTGTGATTGTCTGTGCTCATCATGTGACAGTAATCACAGTCCAATTAGCATTATTTGTAGTACAGAAACTATCACTACCATCGTTTGAATTTTTGGCCGTGAGCCATTGTACTCAAACTAGTGCATAATATTTACCAGATTGTGGTTAGTTAGGGCCTTCATCCTTTCCTGAGGGTGAGAGCTCACAGCAGTTTCAGAACCCACAGTGGAGCACTCCATTCCTGGTTCCACTGCGATCTGATTTGGCTAGAACAAACTTTATCTGCTACCCTCTTCTCCCCTCCCCTCCCCTCCCCTCCTAGGTGGAGGCGTCACGAGACATGGCACAGCTGAAGCTGGCAGAGAGGATCATAGCAGAGAAGGACCAGGACCTGCACTCGCTGGAGTACCGGACAAGCAAGATAGAGCTAGAGAAGGAAGCTCTGGCAGAAGAGTTAGTGCACACTAAGAGCATCACCACCACCTCCATGCTGGAGTCTGGCACTGCCTCCCAAGGGAGTTCTCCCGCCATCCCCAAGGTAAGGAATGCCCTGTCATTTACTGTTGGTGGGAGTAGTAGTCGCAGGCATGAGTAGTTTGGGGTAGTGCTGTAAGTGACTGTGTGCTAATATGGCAGTGATGTTACTAGGATTCTTTACCAGCCAGCCAGACTGGGCTCTCTCTTCCTCCAAGCAAGCAGCCTGCATGCCAGCATACAGGCAGCATAAACTTCCTCTCCCTCCCCCTCCTACATGTACATGTACCTATGCACACTATACCTGCTACTGCAGGCGTTGGTTTAGGCTACATTGCCTGAAGTTGGTGTAGTTATGTGACTGGTGACCCTAGCTCTGATATATTTTTGAAGTAGAATGTGTACATGTAGCTACCAATGATTTCTTCTGATGCCTTAAACTCCTCTGTCCCCCCCCCCCCCAGCACTTGGGCCTCGGGGGGCTGCTCCAGAAGAGGGTGGAGGAACTAGAGGTTCTGGTACGTAAGCTGGAGGATGAGCGCTCAGAACTGAAACAGGAGAATGCCTCACTTGTAAGAAACTTACCGAGACAGGGTCTGAGGAGCTCTTGTCTTGAGATGATGCCCACACACACACTCACACACACTCCCACTAGCGTAAGAAGCTGGTTCAGGGGGGTGAGGCAGAGGGAAAGCAGTCAGATGAGAAAACGAAGAAGCTCCGGAAGAGAAACGCGGAGCTGGTGGCTCTGGCTAAGCAACTTGATGAGAGGTGCAAGGCCATCAAACAGGAGAATGAACAACTGGTGAGTGTGTGTGTGTCTGTTTGGATGTCTGTATTGAAAAGGTGATGGACTTGTCTTACAAATGATGTTGTACACTTCCTCCCCTCCTCCCTCCCTCCCTCCCTCCCACTTCCTCCCCTCCTCCCTCCCTCCCTCCCTCCCTCCCACCCTCCCCCCTCCCCCAGCTAAAGCAAACCTTTTCCCCTGGAGATGCGGAGCAGCAGGTACGGAAGAATCTCTCCCGACAGCACGCCAGAGACATCATGGAATACACCAAGCAGCTCCATGCCAAGGACCGCGAGATCGAGAGCCTCAAGAAGCAGCTTGCTAAGGTAGGAGTCACGGGATGAGTAGTTTATCCTGCAACTGACTGAGGGAACTGCGCTCCATGGAACATTCTATATTTCGTAGGGTTGTAGTCTGTACTGAAGCACAGTAGGTTATCATTCCTGGTTTTCCTTCTAACATCCAAAGTCAATAAAACATGTTCCACCAAGAGCACTTACCTTTTTTTATTATCTACATGTATGACCCCCCTCCTTTAGGAAGCCGCTCCCCCGAAACCCCCCCGCCAACCCCCCCAGGAGCCCCCAGGGGAGCTAGAGAAGCGACTAAGAGCCATGGCACTGGAAGGGCTGCGCATGGACAGACTCCTCTCCAAACTCTACGCTGTGAGTGGGTGTTTGTGTCAGTATAGCAATGGCCACCTCATGGTGGTGAAATACATGGAGCAATGGCGAGTGTCAGTGCCACTCATGAGAATGCCACTGCCACTCATGTCCTCCAGAAACTTCCTGGGCTGGAGGAAGTGGAAGAGTTCTCCCGGAAAGAGCTGGGGGCGGAGCTCCAGAGGGTGCAGCAGGTGGTAGAAGAGAACAAGACCCTGAGGTACGACCCTCGCTACCAGGCCTTCCACGCCTTGTGCTGACCTCACTACCACGCCCTTAACTGTACGACCCTCACTCTCCACCTCTTTCAGGCAAGAACTGGAGGAGGTGAAGAAAGAGGGGAAGGACGAGGTGGATGTGGGCGTGGCACTCAGGGAGGAGAACGAGAGGCTCAGTGTCCAAGTCAAGCAGCTGACGAAGGTTAGGCGGCATGGGCTGCACTAGCTTTATCTCCAAATCCTCAAGTCCTCATGGCCCTAAAACCAAGCTCTTCACACACACACACACACACACACACAGTTTGAGCAAGAGTGCTCTTCCCTTCGTTCTAGCCGGCAGGAGTTGGAGGAGTCAAAGGCAATACTCAAGAAAGAACTGCAGCAGGTTAGTTGACAACCATGTTGAGAATGGGATATTTTGAATCGTGAAACAGCTACCTGTATGTCGTTGACGTAGTTACCATTCCAGTGCTCTTCCCGTCTCTTGTGGCTTCCTGGTACAGGTGTCCCAGCAGTTGCAGGTAGCAACGGTAGCCGTGGGGGAGCTGGAGGGGGTGCAGGAACACTGTGGGGAGCTGGAGGAGGAGGCGGCCCAGGTCAGAGGTCAACTCAACCAGAAGGACACTGAACTTCGCAAGCTGGAGCTGGTAAGTGCACGTGTGTGTGAGTGAGCGTGTAATACATGTACATGTAAGTGTGTGTGCGTGTGTGTTATACATGGTGTAGGCAGTTTGTTTATGCAAGTCCATGTACATGTGTGCTCCATGCAAGTCCATGTACATGTGTGCTACTGTACATACCACAGCATATTTTTGGTTAGGTATAGTGTTGTTAGCTGGCTTCCCACCCACCGTCTTCCTCCAGGAGTGCCAGAATGCTATCTCACTGCATGCAGAAAGACAAGAAGAAATAGAAGCTCTAAACGTGAGCAAACTTTCAGACCTTGACCTCAGAACTTTGGTGTAAAGTGTACTGATATTGCTAGTACACTGGAACGAAGTACTTAATGTAGCCCTAGGAATTACCAGCTGGTGATTCTCTGTCTCTGTCTCCCCCAGCGGACAGTCTTAGACCTGGAGAGTGTGATAGCGGACAAGGAACAGCACAGTTGGGAGATGCAGTCGACCTTAGAGGAGCTGCAGGTGCGTTCCCGCCCCCTTCAGGTGACGGAGATCGGGGTGCAGACTGAGCTCAGTGAGACCAGGACTGTCGCACAGCAGGAGGCCCCTACGACCGAGGCCACGCCTTCCCCAGTCCCAACTGGGCGACCGGAAGTGCCCCATGGCCATGCTGCCAGTGGCGCCGGTGAGAAGAGGCGTAGACCGGACTCTGGTGGTCGGCGACCGAGGGAAAGCCCTGTCCACAGAGACTTAGTGAGGCTGCGTATGAGCAGCCCGAAGCCTGGTTCTGTGGGTGAACTGGAATCAAATTTGGAAAATGAAATGCGGGCAGCAGGGGTGGAGATCACTGACTCCTTTGACAGCAGCGAGTGTGTTGGGTTCAGTGATGCAACACTGGATGATACGCTGCATGACGCGGGGAGTGCCGTGTCTCTAGAGAGTCTGAAAAGTGAGAAGACGGTGCCTGAGGGGGAGAGGCCTGTGGAGCCACCCTCAGTAGAGAAGGAGGAGAAAGGGAAAGAGCTTCAAGCGAAGCCGGAGCAACAGCCGCAGCCACAGGGAGAAGAGGCTGTGTTAGGAGTGCCACAGAGCCGAGAAAATCAGGAATCAGAATTGGGAACTGGAAATCAGAATGTGACTGCTTCAGCTCCACCCCTCCCACCTAAGGGACAGCCAGCTGCTTTAGCTCCACCCCTTCCTCCTAAGGGCCAGCCGGCTGCTGCTAGTGAGGTTGTTGTAACGAATTTGGAGGACCTGGGGGAGACCAGCAGTGAGGAAGTCTTAACCAGCAGCTCCGAGAGCGACCTCCCAGCCCTCAAGAAGAAGGGTGAGTCCCTGGGCACTGGCCGGGGGTACCATACAGTCTACCCCTGCCCCACTGGAGCAGTAATGGAATACATGCCTGGCTAGCTAGCACTGATCGGAACCTGAGGTCTGCTTGTGTAAACACACGAACAAATGACATTGTGCCTGTAGATCTGTGGAGTTGATCAGTACTCTGTGTGTGCTAAGCCTGCTATTTGTCACTGTCTCAGCGTTGGATGATTCATCGTCACTCTTCCTCCTCCCCAGGCTCCACCCCTAACTCCACCCCCGACGCTGCTGGGTCAGCCGTCCAGGACAGCAGAGGGCGGGCCGTGGGAGTGGAGGACCCCGATCCTGCCAATAAAGTGGCCGTCTTCATTGCAAAGTACACCTACAGCCCGAGTGAGATGTCCCCCAACCCCAACTACGAGCAGGAACTGTCCATCTCAGCAGGTGGGTGGGGCATACCCTCTCCAGTACTGGCAACATGCACACAAACTAGTCTTGTGCCCAGACCATTGCTTGCCCAGGGTGGACAGGGTTGTGGGGGCGAGACTACACTGCTATGTCCTGTGTCTGTGTACAGGGGACTACCTGTATGTGTTTGGAGAGATGGACGAGGATGGGTTCTACCAGGGCCAGCTGATGGACGGGGAGGTGGGCCTCGTTCCCTCCAACTTCATCGAGAGGGTCATGGATGAGACAGGTAGGTTGTAAATATAACTTTGGTGTTTGTTTTTTTTCCATGAGAGAGAGCAATAGAGGGTAACGTGTGTGTTGGGTGGCTGCCAAAAGAGCACTTATGGCTCAAAATAAGAAGTTTATAGGAGAGCTTATAACATGTTTTAAAGGTTCAGATGGTTAAAGGATGGTTATGTATGATTGGTTACGGGTGGTTACAGGGATTATACGCGGTTACACATATAACACTCTCTTGCCACTTGAATCCTTGGTATACACATACGCACACCTACACATGCAGAGAGTATTTCTCCGCAGCCTCCTCAAAGGGGCGCAAGTCGCAGGAGACTCTCAGACCTCCAGGTAGGGCCACTGGTGCTAGAATCTGTTGCTATAGCAACAGCCCTTAACCCAGTATGCAAGTACTCTGCAAGATTGTTGATTCAGCAGAATCTCTATGTATGTATGAATGTGAGAGTGCTGTCCTCCCTCAGGACATCATTGAGGAAGATGAGGACACTTCAGGCGGTGGCTCCATCCTTCCTCCCCAGAACCTGGAGCTGGAGAGGCAGTTTGTTGATGGAGGGAAGTACAGCGTGGTGGCAAAGTGGGACCTCCCAGAACCCCTACCCCCCGGGGCCACGGGGTTCGTTGTTTACGTCAATGGGGAGTTCAAGGCACGAGTAGAAGGAGCCAGGCAGACGAATGTGCTGCTATCGGAAATACCAAGACACCAGGTTTGTGCTGGTGGTGGGTAGGGAGCTGATTGTCTCTTATACAAAGTGCCTGACAATCTATGTAGTTTGACTGATACTCTTTCTTCAGCTGGTGAAAATCTCAGTCCGCACTGTAACAGAAGAAGGGGAATCCCCTGATCCCAAGAACCTGATCGTCCTCAACCCTCGTAAGTGCATCACATCATTTGTAGTTACTGCACAAGTTGTTGACAGTACCAACTTACTGTAGACCTAGACCTGAAGGCAAACATACCACTGCATGTTCTTAGCCTAGGCTCATTTCCAGGCCACGCATTCAGAGAAGTTTCTTCGATGGCGTGGCCTGGGAACTAGGCTAACTACATCCGTGAACTCTTGCTTTAGAGAGCACAGTGTCAGTGCACATACTTCCTTCCTCCAGAATACCCTGAACCTCCTGCCGACATCCAGCTCTCTAAGGTGGAGGACCCCCGCGCCATGCTAGTGCAGTGGAGCCCCAGCCAGCCCACAGAAGGGGGAAACCCCATCACAGGGTACCTGGTGATGGTGGATGGCCAGAGGTGCGTCCAGCTGGCAGCCAACGAGACTCCGACCAGTGTAGTCTGTGCCCAGGTGCTGGCTAATGACCTAAAACATTTGAAACTGGGTAGCAATAAGCATGGAGTGGGTCTGACTGTCCGTGCCCTGGTGGAGAGCTATGAGTCGGTGGACTCCAGCGTGATACTGGTATCTAGAGAGCTGCTGGACCATGTACTGAGCCAACAGACTGGTAGGGGTACCATGCTTGGGCCGGACGACTCCGAAACATCTTCCCTGAGCAGCTGTGAGGAGGACAAGGAGGACAATGACATCTACTCACCAGCGAGGATAGTGACAGTAGGAGCTGATCATGTGACTGAGACAACGGATCATGTGACTGAGGCAACGGATCATGTGACTGAGGCAACGGCTCATGTAACTGAGGCAACGGATCATGTGACTGGGGCAACGGATCATGTGACAGAGGCAGTGGATCATGTGACAGAGGCAACAGATCACACAACGGAAGAAACAGATCATGTAACCAATGGAGGAAATTTCCTGGAGAACCTTGCTGACAGTGACGAGGACAATAAGGAAGGTAAGGTTCTATATAGAGCACACCTCCAGTGTTGGGAACTAGCATGTATATACTAGGGTTGTATCCTTCCATCCTCTCGTCTCTCAGATGTTCCTCTCCGCTACTACCGGGCACTGTATGCCTACAATCCCCACTTCCACTCCCCTAATGATGAGGGGGCGGATGAGGAGCTGACTTTTATAGAGGGCGACATCATTGTGGTAAGAAAAGAGCATGTGTACTTCACACTAATTAAGACCTGTCATTCTTAATTAACTAGGGGCTGTCTTTAGCTATACAATGTGCGGTATGGACACTTACTTGTGCTGTGCTGTAGCAGGAAATGGCAGCCCATGGCATCATTTTTGAAAGTGTGCCTGTAACTAACTAGAGTCCCTGGAACTGAAAGCAGTAATCATCTTCAGTTTCAGTTATCCCACAAACATTTTTGAAACTGTGCATGTATTGTGTTAGTGAGTGTCCCCTCTAGTTCTTGGTATGTAAACAGATAACAAATGCTATATTTTTGAAAAACAATTTGTAATTTTCCATGCCATTCAATTGTGTAAGACAGTGGTGACAACCTGTTGACTGTCGGTAGCAGTTTTGTATCTGATAACTGGCACCTGTGGTGGCGTCCCCCTCATCACTGTTGTGGCACACCTCATTGCAGTGTGGTTCTTTTCTTAGTATATCAGGTGGAGGACACACTGCACGACGTCCTAGATAATGCCCACCACCCTTGCTAGTCTCATACTCAGACATTGGGAGGGCGTGGATGTCTGGGTACGAGACCATCAGAGGACATGGATGTCTGGGCACGAGACCATGGGAGGACATGGATGTCTGGGCATGAGATTATGTCCTTGTTAGGTCTTCTACAGCAATGTATAGTTTACTCGCCTCCAACCCTGTACCCAGGCCTCCAATCCTGCACCCTGCACCCTGCACCCTGTACCCAGGCCTCCAATCCTGCACCCTGCACCCAGGCCTCCCTTCCTACATGTAGCTTTGATCTCACAACCACTCTTTCTTTTTCTCCAAGCTGGGAAGGACGGCCTGGCACTAGGCGAGAGGCGTAACCTCATTTCTGGTCCACTCTGTACTTTGTTTGTGTGAAGTAATAGCTTACAGCTGAAATGACATACACTTTACGTGGCTAAACACTAGTTTCTCTATTTGCTGCCCCCCACCGCCTCAGGCCAAGGGTACAACTGACGAGGATGGGTTCTTTGAAGGAGAGCTGAATGGCCAGCAGGGGTTGGTGCCCGGGAACATGGTGGAGGAGATCACAGCCCCAGAGGAGCTGTCTCAGATCCAGCTGCTATTGGCAGCACAGACGGCTCAGAGCCACAGAAGGGGCTCCAGAGGTAGGCTGGAGATGTGTAGCTGATAGCTAGACTGTCATGTACATGTACATGTATGTTCAACTGTCTAAAAAAGTCTATACATGTACATGTATACACATTGGGACACACTTCACGGGCTGCGCAGCAATTTATGTTACTGATTTGATACCCCTAGCTAGGACAGGCTCCCGGCTGCCTGCCATGAACGGAGGCCACACCTCTCCCCTGGATGGGATCACCCGTCGCATGATGGCACTCTATGACTACGACCCTGCCAAGGACTCTCCCAATGCCAACCCTGAGGAGGAGCTCACCTTCCAGGCTGGCGATATCCTCCTGATCTCTGGGCAGCCCGACTCCGACGGCTTTTTGCAGGTGCACAGCTTTAGCGGTTACATCACACCCGTTTGTGTGCCCTACACAGTCATATACTTACTTTCGATGTCTGTCCTTGTCTCCAGGGGGAGCTGAAGGGCAAGCATGGGCTTGTTCCCAACACCTTTGTGGGGGAGCTTGCTGACGAACAGGAGGTCTTTGCAGCTAGTGAAGAGGACGTAAGAAAAGCAGAGAAGATCATAGAGACCGTAAGCAGGTTGCAGGCACATTCGTTAGTGGTGTGCTTTAAACAGAAATGTAAGATTTTACTCACAATATGGATACTAACTGGCAAGTGAGACTACATGCATGATGCAGCACTTGAACGTGCAAAGCCAGTGTATAGTGTACGTGCATTTGTGTACTGGTGCTAGTGACTTTTCGTGCTTAAGTTGTTGACAACTGTTTCCGGGTTATTCAGTTCCTATGTCATTTCCTCGTCCTCGAGGGGGAACTGACTTGCGAAAGTGAATTCGCCCTTTGCTGCCCTTGTCTGGTGACAGCAACACTATGTGATAACGTATTTTTCCTTGAATCGAAAAGAGAGACAGTGTAGAATTTCCGTCTATAAGAAAATAAATTGCACAACAACAGTGTGAAGTAAGCACTGTTTACAAACCTGAATGTTTGTTTCCTTCTACCCAGGCGGCAGAGTCCTTACGGAAAAGTGAGTCCCCGACCAACAGCACTGCCAGTTCAAAGAAAAAGGGGCTTCTCTCCAGGGGGAAGGACTTTTTGAACAAGGGCTTGGGGAAGAGAAAGGACTCTAAATAATACCCATGTTTGGCAGGTATTGGAAATTGTGGTTGTATGATAGGTGCTCATCACTGCCTATTTATCTGTACATCATATCATGGATGCTGTATGCTTGAAGAGTGAATGTGTGGCATGTTTTAATCTTGTGCTATTGCTTCTTGTTTCTCTGCCTGCTATGTATACACCCTCTCTGCCTTTTGTCATTGTTGTAAAGTTCTCCGGCATCTATGATACCAATTGCAAGGAATGTCATCCTCTCAGCGTATTTATTGGAATTGTAATTTTATATACATACACAGATTTTTTTTATGTGTTTGTAACTTGCTGTGTGAACTGTGTGTTTGTGCGAGAGCACAGAATAACTGATTTCAAGAACTATGTAGATTACCAAACCTTTGAAGTTATTAAAAACTGCGGAAGTTCCGTAAGAGGATACTAAACGGCGGAAGTTCCGCACTGACGAACTCCCTAGACTTTATTTACCTTCGTCTGCCTGGAGTTCATAAGCGAATCATTTCTGCAGTAGCCTAACTCTGCCGTCTACCATCAGGAGCTCCTTCTATACGAAGGCAACATTCAAGAGGAAATCGGTTCCGGCAACTACCCCGCACCCAGGGCCCGAGAACTTGAACCTAAAGAAACGAAGTTAAATCCTTCATTGACAGCGTGCGCCATGCGCTGGTCGGGATGTACTCCGATGCTACTCGCGCTCCTGTGCATACATGTAGCTATAGCCGGCCACAGTGCACTGCCAGTGCGTGACCAAGAGACGGCGGAAAGCCATGAGCACTGGGAGCACATTGTAAAGCGATCAATCCAATCTCGGTATTGGGACAACGAGCCGCATGAGGACGATTCAGCCCACATAGTGAATGTGCAGGAGTATTACCGCGATGTATTTAGTTCTGGCTTTGATGATTACACTGATAAAGAGCACGAATTGATCGGGCTGCTGCACAAGATCGAAACTGCAGAAGCAGAGGGGAGGATAATGCAGTCAGAAGAAGCGTTCGTCCAGGAAGAGGCACACAGGGCTATTGGCATGATTACCTATCAGAAGCCAATTCGAGGTCGCTACATTGTGATATTCACTCCCGACACTAACGACTATGTCCTGGATCGCACTGTGGATGTTCTATCGAAGGTCGGCGATGAGACTGCCCGGCGACTGCGGGCAGACCACATCACCACCTTCAGACACATCCGGAAGGGCTTCGCAGCCACCATGAGCAGCAAGGTGGTGGACTTGGTGAGCTCCACTGCATTATTGCCCCTGATTACTGATACACATTAATGTTACAGCAGCACAGTGCCACCCTTATGGTATTAACTTCCAGTTGTTTTCATGAGGCTGCGTCCTATAGCAACTGCCCTTTTCTGGCTCCTGTTTCCCTATCATCCTGGCAGTGATGGTTCAGTGCATGCGTATCATTCCTTTTGTGTGGGGGATGCCATCCTTCCTGGAATGTTTCCTCATTGGAGGGTGTATGGTTACCAGAGAAGCCTTACATGTACACTATACAATTCTGTAGGGACACACTGCATGGGTTGTGTTGTGATGCTGCTGCTTTCTTCTTGCAGCTGCGTAAGCATCCTCTGGTGGCTACAGTCGAGGAAGATACTGCCCTAAGACGCTCTGCAGCCTCTTCTGAGCCTGATTCCGATGCTTCGAGCCAAGTGAAAGTGGAATGGAACCTGGACAGACTTGATCAGCACGATAGTAACCTGGACGGGAAGTACCTTCCTGAAGCAGCGGGAGAAGGTGTCGACATCTACATCGTCGATACAGGCATTCGCTACACTCATAACGACCTGGGAGGACGTGCGTACTACTCTGGGTATGATGCCATCGATGAACTCACTGGAACCAACCTCAGGGGGATGGATGCTCACGGTCACGGAACCCACTGTGCGGGGACTGCAGCAGGCCGACTGTTTGGCGTTGCAAAGCGGGCCACACTCTATAGCGTGAGGGCTCTTGATAGCACTGGGACTGGAGCGGTCAGTGGTATTGTTTTGGGAATGAACTACATCGTACAGCAGCGGATGACTAACGCTTCGTTGGCAGGCCGGCCAGCCGTCATGTCCATGTCACTAGGCCTGGAGACTTCTGAAGCACTGAATGCAGCCGTGACGGCTACCATGGGTAACGGGGTTGTCGTTACAGCTGCTGCAGGGAACCAAGGCGGTGACTCTTGCAACTACAGTCCTGCCAGTGCCAGGACTGGCATCGCGGTGGGAGCCACAGATGTGAACGACAGAGTTTTGTCTTTCTCTAACACCGGAGCTTGCACTGATGTATTTGCCCCTGGTCACAGAATCAAGAGCGCTGGCTACAGATGTGATGACTGCACCAATGTTTTGAGTGGTACTTCCATGGCTTGCCCACACGTGACGGGCTATGCTGCCATTCTGCTCGGACTCCACCCTCAGATGAAACCTGCTCATGTCAAAGATAGGATTATTGAACAGTCTACCAAGAACGTAGTCAACCTTGCTCGGGTTGCATCCGCTCTATCCTCCCGGACCCAGAACCGTCTGCTCTATGTTCCTACGAGTGCTGCATCTGACTCTGACGTTGGCGACATTCAAGCTAGAAGGCCCTATGCTGGTAAAACGGCTGGCATTAGTTCCTTCAACAATTACTATAATCCCCGCTAGGGATGGTATACATTTTAGTACACAGTAATCAAATTCTTCATTCTGTAATTTAATCATCAATGTTATGCAAAATTCAAGTATGGCGTATTGCGCGCGCCGCAGTCAATGAGCTGCGCATGCGCATTCAGAAAAAGCTGCTATTGAACGTTGAACGGGTAGGTCCTTTTTCAGTGAATCTGAGAAAAATTATTTCTTTCTCCTGGAGCGCTGGCTGCTCTTCGTAAACCACTGCAAAGTGTACGGAGGAAGCCTAGCTACCGAACGAGACCGTTTTGCAGCAAAATACTGCAGGCGCAAGCTGAGAAAATCAGTAGGAAGTTATCACCCCACGGGTGAGCCGCCATTTTGTTGCCACACTGAGTGGTGAGTCGGAAACCATTGTTTAAACTAGCGCACATGCAGTTGCATGGCCTCACTGCGATCGGGATAAGGCAGTATCGAGGCATGTATCCATTAATATCTTGTGTGCAACCCACTGTACCATTTGGGCTTTGACGACAGTGGAATGAAACTTTTCATCAACGTTCCGACAGTATGTTGGCTCTCTTGCAGAAGAGAGCCATAATGCTGTCGCTCCTAAGAGAGTCAAAGTACTTTTGAGGAGTTTTAGTACTGTCATAGTCCAGATATTACAGCAGGTTAAATTGCCAGGATGGCCACATGACTCTAAAACTTGTGGTCGTCGTTATGGCAGACAAGACTCGCAGCATAGTATTGTGTACTATACAGAGGCAGCATGTGGTGCTGAGTACACATTATTCCCCACCTCCTCGCAGATGAGCTCTGAAGTACTGATGGAAGTAGGGGACTTGGTCTCCACGGCCCAGGAGGCCCTAGTGGACACGATGTCTGGTTCTTCCCAGACCCAGCTCCAGGGGGAGGGGCTGGCAGTGGAGTGCTCAGAAGTATCCATGGTGGAGGAAGTCATTAGCGATCACATCCCTGAGACTGGGACAGAAGTGTCCATCTCCAGCGACCCTGCCCCTAGCACAGAGGGTGGCCCTGCCCATCCAAAGGACTCACATGAAGAGAGCGATGTTCAGGTGCATAACAGGTATGACATGTTTGTAAATCATTCTGATTGCTAAAGTGACACTTTTTTTACTAGCAGGTATTTGAGGGATAATAAATAATAAAGGCCTCCTTGTAGCCTGGATTCCAGGCCTCCAGAGTGTGGCTGAAATTTGATACGCCAAAGTGATGACATACAAGGCCTAGGCCAACAAATGGATGCCTAAACTAGCTGCACAGATAATTATCGTTTACCAGTCAGGGGTGGGTCGGTATTAGCCTCGTTCCCCGGCCCCCTCAAACGATGCTAGGTCGGTATGTACTTATTACTTAGTTGTGGACTTATTACTTAGTTGCTGCTAACGTAGTCATGTGAGGATCACATTTGCACCCGAGTCTCTCGGCCCACATGAGGACATTTTGGTGAAATTGAAATTAAGTATGAGAAGCTATAATAATTGTGGTGACTGCCACACACATTTATCACCGTATTTTCTCGTCCAGTGACTCTGCTCCCGTGGAAGACCTGGTGCCTGGGGAGGGCAGGAGTGCTGGGGTGGAGATGGTGGAGTACATCATCGAGAACATGGAAGAAACTGAAGATGAAACGGACGAACAGAAATCCTCCGTCGATCTCCCCACCCTCCCCCTCGATCCCTCCTCTCTCGATCTTCCTGCCCTGGACTCGCCTCCCACTTTCACTCCAGCCATGAAGAAAAACATCATCACCTTTGCCGAGCAGTATTCAGTGAACCTGGCCTCCAAGCGCTTCAAGGTGCCGATCAACGTCATTAAGAAGTGGCTGAAGGCGGAGAACGTTTTGGTCAGACCAAAATTCAATTCACCGGGACAAGGGAGAAAGATCTCTTACTCCAAGGAGACAGACCAGGCCATTGCTGCTCACGTTCGGGAGCAGCTTACCCGGGGAGAGCGTATCTCCATCCATTATATCTGTACCTACGCCAAGGCCAAGATACAAGCTGAGAACCCACAGTTCAATGCCTCCACTGGCTGGGCTCAGCGCTTTCTTCTTCGCCATGGCATAGACCTAGGCACCCAGAGACCTCGCAAGAGGCCAGACACGCCACCCAAATGTGATAGCAAGAGCTCGTCTGATGCAAGGGGTCGCCCCCTCTCCTACTCCAGTGCGACAGACATGGCGATTGTGGAGTACGTCAGAAACCGTCAGGCCGAGGGCCACGTCATCACTAACTCAGAACTGAGGAAGTATGCCAAGGAACTGGTGATCAAGGAGAACTCCAATTTCACAGGCTCTGCCAGCTGGGCCCAAAACTTCCTCCTACGGCACAAGCTGAATCTTGCTCCTCTTCTCATCCGGGATCCTAGCACCTCCCCAAGTCACATGCTCCCCCACACCTCTCTCCCCCACACCTCTCTCCCTCCCACCTCTCAGCTGATGACAGCCTCCTCCCAGTCTCCCACCTCCATCACCATGGATACCGTCTCATCTATGACAGATAACCTTCTGGAACCAGCGGCCGAGATAATGCCCACTTCGGCACCCTCTGTTCTCACAGATCCCACCCGCATCACTGATACCACAGTTCCAACTGATTACTCGACTGACTCTGTTGCAGATGATCCGATGAAAACGGCTCTGGCGATTCTGACCAGTGAAAACCTGGAGTCTGCTATCTTAACCTCGGCCCAGGCTGCAGCACTACAGTCCACCCTCAGTGAGCTCACCTCCGATAGCGTGTCCCTCGTCGATCTCCTCAGCAGTGCTCAGCAGCTGCAAGAGCAGGGTAGCAGCGAGGGCACCATTGCTTTGATCCATGGGCTGGAGTCTCCATCTGGCAGTGCTCTTTATTTAGGGTTACCCGGGACCTCTGAAGCATTCAATGCTGGCCTATTGGGTACCCAACTCAACCCCAACACCCAGGCTCCGAATATTCCCATACCCCGTACTTCAACCATCAGAGTGGAACAGGAAACAGGCCAGGCCAGCAGACCACTCTCCTATACCAAAGAAACAGATCTCGCTCTTGCGAATTGGGTACAGGAGCAACAAGCAGCCGGAAGGAAGGTCACCTTTGCTTCCCTGCGATCGTATGCCAAGAAGCTGGTCTCGAATGAGAACCCGAACTTCAATGCCTCCGTGGGCTGGGTGACCCCCTTCCTCCTCCGCCACAACCTAGACCTCTCGGTCAATAAGAAGAAGAAGCAGCTTCGCAAGGGCTCCACCCCTCGGAAGATCGAAACCCCAGAGGGTGGAGAGGAGGAGAAGCTCCTGGATGCCATCGCTGCCTCAGAGCAGGGAGAAAGCAGTAGCAGCATGATTCTTGGTTCACCTAGCATTGAAGAGGGCGGCGTCCAGATTGTGAGAACAGAACAGAATCCTGCCGGGGTATTAGCCTCCGGCAGCGGCGAGGGATTGGAGCTACAGGAGGGGTCACCGAACGGCACCCCACCTCCATCTCAAGGCCAGAGTGAGGGAGACTCCCAACTAGAGCCGTCGGATGCCAGCTCTTCGGAGCAAAAGCCAACTCCCTCCTCCATGAAGAGGCCGAAAGGTCATCGTGTTCGGCACACACTTGCAGAAAAGCTTGAGGTCGTGAAACTCATGAAAGAGTACAACATGGCCGCACACTACGTCTGTCGAATGTTGGGTATCGCCAACTCCACCATTGCCGGCTGGATCAAACTGGTGCAGCAGAAAGGCTCAGAGCTGGAGACCCTCTCCACCAACAAGAGACGCTCCAACGTCTCTGGGCAGGGACGGCCGCTGAGCTACTCCAAAGAGAAAGACGAGGCCATAGCCAGATGGGTAAGGTCTCAACAGGAGATGGGGATGGTGCTCTCGCCTGCCGATTTGTCAAAATACGCCACCAGCATGATCGGTGAGGAGAACACCAACTTCACAGCCTCGAGCGGCTGGCAGCAGAAGTTCCTCCAGCGCCACAGCCTGCAGCTCACACCGAAGCCTGACAAGACGCCCTTGGTGGAGGACCAGCAGAACATCCCAGCCCCGGTGCAGACCGAAGAAGTGATCACTCATGAGTACAGCTCCAGCGTCCTTGAGAAGCCGTACTCGGACGAAGTGGACGAGCAGCTGGCCAAGTGGGTGAGGGAGAAGGTTGCTCAGAACACCAACCTCAATGTGCAGGATCTCTGTCAGAAGGCGGAGGAGATGGTAGTTGAACAGAACCCCATGTTCGTGGCCACCCTTGGCTGGGCCTTCAAGTTCTTGCACCGACATAACCTCATGCTGGACCCCAAGCCTTCAGTGACCATGGTGGAGGGCTTCTCTGGCGCTCGGAAGCGTTCGGCAGATGGCATAGAGTCTGTCTACCTTGGCACTCCCAAGAAACTCCGCTCTACTCAGCTGGAGACCCTCTCCGTGTCCCCCAGCACTGGCAATCTCTGCGAGGCTCTCCTGGCCCTCTCAAACCAGTCACAAGAAGGTGGCACAGACCCGTCTGTACAAGCCGCAGTCCAGGCTGCGGTGACGTCAGTGGTTGCCGAGGCGATACAGCAGCAGGCCCAACAAGGAAACACAGAGGGGCAGTCTGAGGTAAGCCACACCCCCAGCAACACGTACTTCGGTAAGCCGGCACGAGAGTTCACCCAGGAGGAGAAAGAGGAAGTGGTCCGCTACGCCAACGCCACCACACTACAGAAGGCAGCTCTAAAGTATGGAGTAGCTGCACCAACCGTGTGGAGATGGAGAGTAGAACTAAAACTACACCAGCCGAAATATACAGCTATGCAGAAGAAGTACATCATCAAGTTTGCCGAAACCAACTCCCTGAAGGAGGCCTCCCAGCGCTATGGGATCACAGGCAAGACCATCCAGAACTGGAGGAAGGCGCTACAGGCGGAGGGGGAGCTGCCCAGCGGACCGTCCCTGCTGGACGACTCGGGTTCTATCCCTCAGGAAGCCCCAGGGGAGGTGGTGGAGACATCGGGGGAGGAGACCAACACGGAAGTGGTGACGTATGACACCCAGAGTTTTCAGTTTGTGGTGGACGGAGGAGAGGTGGTAGACACCCGGGAGCAGAACGGAACAGCGCCAGCACCAGCACCAGGCAGCGGCCCGAGAGTGGAACCAGTGGCCCTGGAGGTCATGAACGAGGTTGACATCGAGAACGTTGGAATGGAATACGATGTGGTATCGTCTGAAGGCCATGCGGCCAAACCAAGATGCACCCACCAGGAGAAAGTGCAGATCCTGCAGTATGCCCTGGAGCACTCCATCAAAGAAGCCTCTCAGAAGTTCGGCATCAGTCCTGGCACACTCTACTATTGGAAGAAGAACCTGTCGGGGGAGAAGACCGGCGCAGGTACCCCGTCCACTAGCCTTACCCATCCCGTCACATCCGAGAGTGGGTCCGCCTCTGAGACGGTCATGAATGTCCAGTATGCCGGTATATTGGGGGAGTCCAATGTGATGCCACCTCTCAACCACACTGGAAACTCAGCAGTCATTTCTCCTGAGCAGCTGCTGGCTAGCAGCACCACGGTTGAGAGCCTCCAGACGCTCACCCAGACCCTGGCCAACATGACCCCTGAGGCACTACAGAACCTTCCTGCTGACGTCAACCTCCTGCAAGCAGTGTCGTCCTATCTCTCAACCATTGAGGCCGAGGCTGATTCCCAAAAACACAAGACCGGTATGGGTCGGAGGCGCGTCAGTAGCAGTGGTGGTATCTCCTCCCCGACTGAAGTCCTCGTAGCCCCATTCCAACCCCCAGTTACTGCCTCAGGGCAAATAACCTCGGAAATGGAAGTAGACACAATACCACAAGTGGTATCCATGGAAGAGATACCAATGGCTGAGAGTTCCGAAACTGCAGCGGGCTCTGAGATTTCAGTAGGCACAGAGGAGCAGTATGGTACAGCTGAGAGCATGGAGGAGCCACCCCAGCTCTCGGAAGAGAACTCAGAGTCTGTGGGCGAGCTGTCAGTTGGTGAGATCACCCCCTCACAAGGGAGCACCGCTGAGCTCAAGGGAAGCACAGCGGATGCTATTGAACTGAATCCAAGCAAGGAGTAGCAGTCACACCACACAGTCCCAGCCACACAAGACTGTCCCAGCCACGCCATACTTTCCCAATCATGTCTACATAGCAATACTTGTCAGAATTTTACTTTCAGACTGCCATTTCAAGTTTGCATCATCACTCTGTAATATTCTGTTCTATCGTATTGTGCAATACTAGTGCAGTCAATTCCCCCTGCATCCATCAACATCCCCACTGCATTGTGTAGGAGCGTGCTTTTGTACACAACTGCCAATTTTTTTAGTTTTCTGTCAACTAATTGATATTTGGGGATCCTTTCATGCTGGCTACCAGGTGTGGGGATACTATGGGGGCAAAAGCACATCAATATCATATGGGGACATGCCTCCCAGCTGGGAATATTAATTTAAGACTCTATTCTCAAAAATAGTATTGATTCCTATAGTACTGGTGCTCATATTACATTCTAGCATTCCTGTGTTACTTAAGGCAAGACTTTTCTGAGAAGGACACCCTATAGTTTCCCAGCTTTTGATACTACAAGCAGCAAAAAAGCTGGAGTCTCATATAGCCTGGAATGCCCTGCAAATGAGGCTACTACGAACCAACATGACCATTGGTGAAATACTCATAGTTAGTAACTGCGTACAGAAATATTATTATTGGGAAATGTGAACTATGTGTTCCAAGAACAGTTATGAAATGTACATAACAAATCAGAAGCCAACCAAGTAATCCAGTTAGGAGTGAGTGCTATCGTGTGTGGTGAACTCAGCAATAATTTCTTCCTCAGATGACATCCCATTGTCCATACTCTCCAGTGGGAGGTAGCGGCCACTGCTGGCCTCTCGGGCGCCGTAGGACGCAGCGGGGAAATTCCTGTTATTATTGTTGTTTTCATTCATTTCTTCCTCGAGGGGTACCGGTGCAAAGCCCTGTCGGACTGCCTTGCCACGCCTCATCTTGCAGGTGATCACAAGCGAAATAAGGAGGATGGCTACCACCAGGCAGCAGACGATGATCAGCATGGCCACCCCGGCAACTACGGGAGCATTGGAGGAGTTCTTGACCGATCCTGGCTGGGAGGAGTGATCCGTGGTGGTTTCAACATCAGCAGTTCCCGGGTCCATGCTAGCTGCAGTGGGTCCATGTATGTCAGCTTGAGATGTCGCTGTACTGGCTTCCATGGGAGTGGTCTCTACCGTAGTGGTAGCTCCTGTGTCTGTGCTAACTTCAGCTGTAGCTGCCTCAGTGCTAGCCCCACCCACCTCAGTAGTCTCATTGGCTACTGGCTCGGTCACAGTGGTGCCTGGCTCAGTCACAGAGGCAGTTGGCTCGGTCACAGTGGTAGCTGGTTCAGTCACAGTGGTACCTGGCTCAGTCACGGTGGCAGTTGGCTCGGTCACAGTGGTACCTGGCTCAGTCACGGTGGCAGTTGGCTTGGTCACAGTGGTACCTGGCTCAGTCACGGTGGCAGTTGGCTCGGTCACAGTGGTACCTGGCTCGGTCACAGTGGCAGCTGGCTCAGTCATAGCAATGGTGGTATCACGACCAGCCTCACGCTGAGTAGAAGCAGTGGGTGAATCGGCTGTTTCCTCGCTATGATACAGGGTGAAGTTCACTAGAGTAGCCGCCCTGTCAGTGACAGTCACCTCGCCCGAGTCATACCGGTACCCGTCAGCAGACGCCCTCAGGGTGTAGGTCCCAGGCACCAGCAGTCGCCAGTAATCACCATCCCTAGCAGAGGTAACGGGGTGATCCCGATCTACAACCTCAATCTTTGCTTCAGCTATGGGTTGGCCACTGCTGTCCTTCACAAATCCCTTCACTCCCGTGTGCACCAGGTGAATGAGAGCTAGCATAGCATTCTTGTTGTCCTGCCACACCTTCTCCAGTTCTCTGGCATAGGGAAACTTGGAACAGCCTTGCTCGATCGTTATCTCAAAGCAGTTTGAATGTAGGTAGTTGTAGTCTTGCATACCACCAGTGACACTGTACCAAGCCGCACCGTTTGTGATCCCACTTCGGAAACTATCGCGGTCTCCAGGACATAGGTTGCCAAGGTGCATGGTTGGGTGGGCCATAGAGTAGGTCAGTGCAATACGACGGAATATGTCGTCGTCTGGGCAGGCGGTGTAAACCGAGAACCCACTCTCACTGTTGTCGTAGGGGTAGTTAGCCACCAGAGCACCATTGTGGAAGTTAGCTGACAACACAAAGGGGTATTGTTGAATCCATTTCATCATCGCTAGTGTTTCCGGTTGTCGGTTTGGTTCTGTCTTTCCGAAGCGATCCGGGAAATTACGATTTAAATCAATACCTTTAGCATTTGCACGACCCCTTATCCCAGTGGCTTCCCCTTCGCGAGCTCTGCTGTAGCCGTCCGGGTTCATGGTGGGCATGATGTGGATGCGCGTGGAGTCCACGAGACCAGTGACTTCTGAGTCTGTTCCATAGTTGTCACAGAGGTAGGCTATCAGATGGAGGAGTGCCTCGCGCCCGGTGACCTCGTTCCCGTGCATGTTTCCGACGTACTTGAATTCAGGTTCCCCTGGTTCATGAGTTCCGGGATTGTCGGATATCTCTAGCACCAGTAGGTCCCGCTTCTCGACCGTCTCTCCAATGGAGTAGACTCTTGCAATGTGGGGGTAAGATCGGGCATAGTATCGCATTACATTAAACAGTTCCTCATTGCTGTGGTGTATGAAGTACACCTGTGGAGCCTGGGGAGCTCCATGGCTCAAGAACACTAGAGACAGCAGCAACAGGAGAGAGAGGCAGTTTGGAGTCTGTCGTTTGTGGGCCATTCTGTTGGTCATCAGTTATCCAGTGACCAGCTACTGGCCAAAGGGTTTTCAGACGCTCACAGTACGCGTCTCGAACCTAAACATTGGAATAGGCAACTTCAAACACACACACTGGCACAAGCGTTTGACACATACAAAGGCTATATGGCGCTCACAAACACACTTAGTATCCAGCCTCTTTTGTCTCACCTAGATCGGCCGTTTTGGGCTTTGGCTTGATGAATGATCGGTCACAGCCTCAGGTAACAGGTAATAATCTAGGACTAGTACAAAGATCAACGAAATGTTGACTTCCTGATAACTTTAATAACTAACGTGACGTTTAATTACGTATTACTTAATTACTCATCTCGCACTTAACACTTTGCATGCGATAATTACGCTAGCCTTTATCGGGCTTCGTGCATCACTAAATTCATTTGTACTGTAGCTGGGCTTCTAAGCTACTTGTACATGTACCGGCAGTAGAGTATAGGTAGCATAATTCAAGCGTAATACCGGTAAAATGCAAAGCATAATAGACGGTACGTGGAGAATATTATTGCTTGTCCCTAATGACAACACAGGCGGAATCTTGCGGTGGTGTTAACGATGTAATTTCATTTTCTGTGAGCCCATTTATGTTTTAGAGCCATCAGGTGTAGCAACGCAAATAATGCCTGCATAATGCGACATAAATAATGCAAGATTAATTACCCTTTGCAGTGTGTCGATTTGACGTAATTTCCTGTTTATTTAACCGTACCCGTCCGACCCCCCGCGATGCGTGTACAGTACGGAGCTGGCAGCTGAGAAGTCCCCGGTTGGTGAGTTGGCAGTTCTTCTGCGTGTGCGCGTGTTCAGAGAAGCTAATTTCAAGTGATTTCTGTGAGCAGTGGTTATATTTGTTAAATAAATACTGAAGCAATAATAATTCTCCAGCGATTATCATGATTATTTTACATCACGACTCCGGCATGGCCTGCGAGGGTGTGTGGGGGATAGTGCGTGTAGCCTGGTGGCGAGAGGAGTGTGCTTCTGTCAACCTCTAGGCCTTAGCGGGAAGCTGACGAGTGTTTGGAGCGCTGCACTCTATTGTAATGCACTATACCATATGGTAAATTTGGCAAAGACCACCAGTGTATATAGTAGGGATTCTTGCACTAAGTTGTGGCCTTGCATTGAGCCACATTATAGTGTAGTAGGCTTCAGAGCAGTCTTCTGCCACAAAAGTAATTCTGGTATCTATTCCCTTCCAATTGAGTGCTTCTGATTCATTTCTCACACACTATACAACTCATGAATATAATATTCCAGCAAGTGTTCTCCACAGTATGCAATGGGGACTTGTGTTAGGCTGTATATTGACCAGTGGCCAATACAGTACTGCGGTTGTGACTCTTTTGATCGTATCTCACCACACAGGGTGCTGTCCTGGGATGAACCACCATGAAAGCATGTGTGAAGCACTTGTAGACAAGTGCAAACACGAAGTAAGAATTATTTTTTAGTCATCACTTGGTTTTTGGTTTGTAGTGATCTTCATTTTACTTTCAGGGCACTAGTGAATACAAGTAGCTATAGGTCTCGGGCAGATAATGCACTCGCCTTTGGCTCGTGCATTATCCTGCCCTCGACCTATAGCTACTTTGACCTCGCGCACTAATTAAACCCCGTAATGCACTGCGAACTGGTGTCTAACTGTTTTAGTGCTCTCACTGACCCGAAACAGCCATAGGTCTTGTGGGCGTCATTTAGAAAATTGTGCGTTATCCAAATAATACACACTTACCGCGATAAGTGCTTTATGCAGATTTAAAGCGCTGTCATGTGATCGATCTAGAGACTTCTGATTCGTTGAGGGTCACGTGAGTAACACTAATTTTATGCAATTCACTTTTCTGTACATTATGTAATTATTATGTCTTCCCTTTATACCATAAATGGTCATATGGAAGTCCACCCACTTGGTGAATTAAGTGTCCGCTCATATTTGCCCAGAGAGTGGGTGTTATTTTCTGGTTTTCCCATTTTTCTCCCATTGCAGGCCAAGCAGTTGGCAGAGTTTGATGCCACAAGGAAGAAGCTGCACTGGACACACCCCAGCTTCATCTCCTTCTGTGGTGAGTAGCCCACATGACTCTCATGTGAGCTCATGTGATCCCTAGTAACATACCATCGATTGGTCCGTCTCACTCTACATTCACTTACATGCCATAAAATGATGACACCAATGTTTCTAGTCATGCCTACACTCTTCTCCTAACTCCCTCACTGTGCCTAAATTCTCTCGCTAATAGTATCCGTCGAAGATGTCCTTTCCTACGGAGTGCGTCAACGCTACCAGTCCAGCAAGTCGAAGCAGCTCACCTCCTCCGTGAAGATCCTCCATGAACTGGGCAAGACCCATCCCGATGCAGCCGCCATCCACTACAAGTGCTTTGAGGCGGAGCTCAAGGGAGCCCATGAGGAAAGAGAGGACTACGCAACGCTGCAGACCAGCTCCCCAGCCGAGCGGAAGGTCCTATGGATCAGGGTCGCACTCGTGGAGGGGAAGCTGAAGAGTATCGTGGATGAGCTCATGAGGAACCCAAGGTATGTACACCTGTTGTTACATTGACTAGGGTTAGGGTTAAGGAGGAAGCCAAGGCCCAACTTTGACCCTTCAGGGAACTCCTGGAAATCTAGGCGGCCAGGCCACAAGTCTTGGCCACAAGTCTTGGCTTCTCTCTCCATACAAGGACGTCAGACTAGTACATGTGCATGAAGGTCCTGGGTTCGGTTACCCTCAGCCAGGTTCAGAAGTTTCCTTTTACGTGATATTTTGTGTATACATGTATGCCAGTAATTTCCTTGTGCACAATGTGGGTATACATATGTTTTGTTGACAGCCTGTTTCCTGTGTGAGGACTTCAATATCCAATCTGTCAAAGTCAGACATGTCTTAATGGCCCTTACTGTATTAGTTACTACATGTACATATCTCTTAGTCTCATTCCCAGGCCTCCCCCTTTAGGGCGAGGCCTGGGAATGAGACTCATAATGCAGGCATGAGTGTCTCTGGAGAGTGACTCTCTCTCTCTCTCTCTTCCCATCTCACTCCTTGCAGACACTACTACAGTGAGCAGTCTGTCCTATGCCACGCCGTCTATGGAGAGATATTCTGCTACCTCCTGGGTGAGAGAGCTGACAGGGCCACCAGGTGCCTGTTACTGGTCTCGTATCCTGGTGCCTGGGTACGAGGCTAGCCTGAGGCGCCTGAGTAGCCTGAGGCACCTGGGTGTGGGGGTACACCTGGGTACGAGGCTAGCCTGAGGCACCTGGGTGTGGTCCATAAGAAACCCAACAGCCAACCTCATGGTTGAGCTCCTCCTCTTGTCCCTCGCCAGATGGGCCCTGTTCCATCCGGCTCAGCCGCCTCAAGAACAGTGAAATGGCAGTCCTCTCCCCCTCACCAGCCGAAATCGTCGACAGACACAAGAGGCAAGCTAACTACCTTCTCAGTAGATCATGGAGACTGGCTCTCTGCCAGGCAACATGCACCACACTGAAGATCTCTCTCCTACAGGGCTCTATCCAATTCCCTGACCATGAATCGCCAGGTATGTGGACAGCACATTCAATGTAAACACACTGAGCACCTGTACATTGCTTAGGATGGGTGTACATACACATGCAGGTGTACATTGCAGTAAACCTCTGAAGTTTTAACATGTATCTTTTGGCTGTGGGGGCAGTTCTGTAGGCAGATCATTATGTTATTGTATGGTACTCTTGTGGACCTTGACCTGCATGTATGCATTGCATCATTCTTACATCATTCCTAGGAGGGTCACAATGGGCAGCGAGCGACGGAGGAGGCATGGGACCACGTCCGCTCCCTCTACCAGAGCGCCCTCTACACCTGCCTTTTTGGCAAGAACCACGTCTTGATGCAACCGGTGGGTTGGAATGGAGACACAGGGGGAAGGGGGATGGGACATCATGTTAACGAGACAAGACCTGTAATAATAATCGAGGTCTCACTTCCAGCTGCTGGTAGAGCAAGCCCCAGGGTGTGGAATATTTTGCCAGCTGTTGAATTGTTGGAAGCCTTTAAGTAGCTGGTATGATTAGCATGGTACAGGTGCAAGTCCACACAACAGAAGCCAGGGGAAGCTTCAATCTCCTGCTGCTCTTCAGAGATGAGGCCACTGGTTGGGTATCTGTTGTTACTTAATTCCCTTGGAAGAAATAGGGTTCCCCCCCCCCCCAGAATTATGATGTCATAATTGGCTTAAAAATTGTAGTTGTAACAGTATGTAGTGAGGTTAGTTTGTGCATGCATGCACAACAAACTTTGTATAAAGTGGCTCTAGATCTGGACATGGTGCGCTTGAGTCTGATTCACAAGCGTTTGCTGAATGCTAAACACAACATAATGTGTGTTAGTCAGCGGGCTACCTAAACCCCCCTAGAAGGACATACTTTGGCACAGTCTACTTCGCACATTATCATTTATTATCCCACAAGTAAATTGCATGGTAACAGTGGGCTGTATTGCTTGAGTACATGTAACTATACTGATTGAATACAACATGTGTTGGACTCCTTGAATAATGAGGACATTTTGACAGGCTCAATTTCATTGCTTCCTCTGAAGTTGAATTTCTTTCTGTCTGCCCCCCTGCCCCTTAGCCTGGGTTTGCGGAGCCCCTGCAGGGCTACCTGACCCTCCAGCAGGGAGTGACCTCTCTCCTCCTCAAGTGGATCCCCAACTCCCTCCTGAAAGATTCCGAGAGCTCAGGCAAAAAGTATGTCTGTGGCAGGTTCGTTGACCTACCTAGCGGCTAGTAATCATATATATGAATTCCATCTTCTGAGTGCCTGCATACATGTACCGACTTTGTGTTCAGAGGAGTACACTATACAAATGATCACTTGCGCCTGCTTCCGAGATGTGAACTACGTGTACACTATCAACACAGTGCATGACTGGTGTTCCCTTATTTGGGAAATATTGTTTCCTTACCTTAGAGTAACACATCTAGGTTTATGTACTGAAGCCGTCCATCTTCAATTTCATGTTGGCTGGTGGAATGGAGTCATATTGTCTGCAAATACCTCAGTTGTTCCTGAGCAATTATGATGGGGAAGTCAGCAATCATATAGTACAAACCTCAGCTAAAGGCACAGCAGCTCATATTTCTGTACCTGTAGCAACTAGAGATGTATTACTGATACAAGAGTCAGTTTAGAGAGGCTTGAAGTAGCCGACTGGCCATCTTCCTCCCTCCCATTCCCTCAGCTCTCTCTGGGAGCACGTCCTGTCGGTGAAGATCAGGTGTGTGGCCCACCTCCACTGCCACAAGGCACCAGGTCAGCCTCGCCCTCAAGACTGCTAGCCTCATTCCCAGACCATGTACTAGTCTCATTCACAGGCCATAATGTCTGGGAATGAGGCTACAAGACTGCTACATAGCTCATCTACATGTGCTCACACCTTATTCCCGCCAATTCCCCAGGTTCTTCTGCAGAGTTGATTCTGATTGGCTATGACGGCATCGCCTACCCTCCAATCATTTTCACCCACCAGCCATCATTCTTCCTGTTCCTGGAGTGCCTGGAGAACAGCCTCCTCCCTCGTGGCTCCCTGGAGCCTCCCCTGTGGTACCTCAAGACACAGGGAAGAAAGGTATGGACTGGTCTCCTAGCAGCCCACCTTGAGGCGGGCTTGTTTTAGAATAGGGGCAAGAAAAATGTGTTTACATGTCATACATACATACACACTCTCTCTCTCACACACTCGCACACACACTTACACACACTGCTCACATAGTTGAAGATGCTCAATCCAGTACGTCGGCGGCTGGGCTCCCTCAGTGACGGTGTGGAGGGTGAGGATGGGGAGGAGTGGTGGGAGAAAGTAGGAGTGTGGAACCAGGTCTTCCGTGTGAGATGTGGCGGGAGGACAGCAGAGACACAGGAGGGGACAGGGCTAGGTGAGATGCTGGGGCCAGAGTGTAGGCTACGGGGTTTGTTGCCTCCGTTTCTACTGGACCCCCTGGAGTTTTTAAGCCCTCATAGGGATTTTATGCCCCTTGGAGTTTTTATGCCCCCCTGGGGTTTTCATGCTTCCCTCCCTCCCCCTCCAGTGATCAAGACTCCCCTGCCTCCCCATCTCCCCCTTGACATGACGCCGTACCCTCCTACTCACCCTGTGGAGCCCTCGGACAGCAGCAGTGATTCTGAGGCAGACTCCATCTATGTCACCGTAGAGAAACCAGGTTCTCTTGCCAGGTTAGCAGCACACAGTGCTGATCGGTTGGTCATCAGTCAATCAGTTGGTCGTTCATTCAGTCAGCTTCATTATGTCCATCTCTTTCTGTAGGAGAGATTGGGAGAAATTTCAATCGAACGTTTCCAGACAGTTACTGGCTAGATACTTCTACAGCTGTGAGTTCCCCTGAATCACATGACCATCGTGTGACATTTCTCAATTTTCTATTATTCACTTCATGTGACCCCAATAGGGCTGTCTTACCGTCGTCACATGAGCCGAGTACGGCAAAATGTAGCTCACATGATAGAAACTGGCATAGCCCTCCCCCCAGAAGACGCCACTTACTCATGTCCCCAGGGGTTGAACGAGGAGTGCTGGAGGGAATTTCTCAACAGCAAGGAGGTGTGTCTCTCTCTCTTACCATATGGGCACTCTTGGCCCTTGTGTTAATAATCTGCTATCTTTATCCGCCTCGCAGAGAAATGAGAAGTGGGCAGAGATTATGAGAGTGGTTTACCTCAAGGGGATGGGTCACAAGCTGAGAGCAGAGGTGTGTGTGTGTGTGTGTGTCACTGGTAACATTGACGGTCGGATGTGGTGGGTGTGTCCTACAGGTGTGGCCGTACCTCCTGGGGTTGTACCCGGTGGACTGCAGTGACGAGGAGAAGACCTCCATCAACAAACAGTGTGAGAAGCAATATGATACGGTGCTCTCTAATTGGAAGCATGCCGAGGAGCTACAAAAAGAAATCGAGGCACTAATGCCACAAAGACTTTCACCTGGTGGACTACTTCTGATGGATAGAACCAGGAACGGGGCACCGGAACCAGCCACTGTTGCCCAGAACGGGAACAGCCATACAGAGAGTGACCAAAGATCCCCCAGGGGGCATACCAGTGTTGAATTTGAGTTTAAGTCCCCCACAATACAGATTAGCGAAAGAACTTCCTCCCCTGTCAACAGTGATGGCTCCCGTTCCTCCTCTCCATGTTCCCACACCCTCTCCAACCTTTCCTCCAGTGGAAACAGCTCCCCAGACCTGCAGCACAAGGGGGGTGGAGCAGGGGGCGGAGCAGGTTGGGTTGGTGCCCACCAAAGTCAGGCGAAACCTCAGTCGAGCTCAGTGCCAAATGGCAGTTTAGCAAATGGTGAAGCTGGTCATCCAGCCCAAGGTGACCCTGAGAACCCTCCGAAGTGCCTTGATCATGAAGAGGAGCTGCTTCGGCTTGGTTTACTGGTACCCCCGCAGAGGCTGGCCCGCAATGGCCACCTCAGTGACTCTGAGTCAGTTTTTCTGGAGGAGCTAGTGAAGATTGACAAGGACATTCCTCGCTGTGATCGTGACTACTGGTGAGCTACTTTCACCGTCCTTTTCTTCCTTTTCTCTTAGATACATTATGTAGATCACAGACGTTTACCCACATGCTCACACACACATACACACACACAGGTACTTCAAGGAGCTGGCTAACCTGGAGAAACTCCGCAACATTGTGAGCAGCTATGTGTGGAGCCACCTGGACATGGGCTACTCCCAGGGTATGTGTGACCTCCTTGCTCCGCTGCTGGTCGTGCTGGACAGCGAGCCCCTCGCCTACGCCTGCTTCCAGCGGCTCATGGACACTGCCATCGACCTCTTCCCACCCAAGCATGGGATGGAGGCCAAGATGAACAACTTGCGAGCTCTTTTGCAGGTGTGTTTGTAGCCTCTGGCCCACTGCTATGCCTTGTATGGCCATGGGGGGGTGGGGCTAGCTCCGCCTTCTTCCAGACCCGGTGGCTGAGGGTGTAGAGCAGTATCCCAACTAGTACCGTACCAGCACTAATCTTAAGCCAGGCTTATGCAGCACTCCGAGCTCCTCCAGATATCTACATGTAGTTACATGTAGTGACTAGTCCCCCATGTAGGTACATGTAGGGTACACATGTAGTCGTGGTTAATGCACTACAAGTGTAGGAAACTTAAGGTGCATTTGCATACCGGTTATTCGTTCCACTCAGCTTTATCTGTCTGTCTGTCTGTGTGTCTGCTGTAGATGTGATGTTGTCTAATCACATGTGATTGCATGAGAATTTAGATGCGTTAGCTGATGGTCTAGCCTCGTCCCCAGGCCTGGGGACGATGATCCTGACCTCTACGTCTGACCTTGACTTTGACCTATAGCCTGACAGTCGCCTCAGAGAATTGCCAGCAAAGTAACTAGCTGAAGGGCACAGCTACTTATAATGTGTTAATCTTAGTTGTGAGTGCCCAACAGTTTACTGTGAGTACCCAACAGTTTACTGTGGGCTTAGAGGTGAGGAGTGGTGTTGTATTGCTCTCCACAGGTACAGGAGCCAGACTACTTCCAGTATCTGACAGAGCGGCCAATGGGAGACGGACTGTTCTACACCTACCGTTGGTTCCTGGTCTGCTTTAAGAGAGGTAGGGTACTGTGGTGAGGGGTGCTTTGGTGAGTGTGGGAGGTGTGCCTCAGGTGAGGGTGAGGTGTGTGCTCTGTGGAGCTATGAGGAATGGCGAGGGTCTTGGCTGAGCCCTGAGGGCATGCTGGCGCAAGAGAGTCCGTAAGCCTCTTGTGGGCTTGTTACTAGTGCTGGGAGGTATCACGCTAATAAAAATAACACATGACCAATAAAAGTATTATGATGGCCTTTTCCAAAATGCAGACCTCAGTGTGATTTAATGATGTCCCTTGCTTTTCTCTGCCTTAGAGTTCGGCTACAGCGAGATCTTCCGACTGTGGGAGACCATCTGGGCTGCCAGGAGTGGGAACATCTCAGAGCACTTTGAAGAGTTCTTTGCACTGGCCATCATGCAGCAGTTCAAGTGAGTGGGGGATCATCACATGACATCATGTGATGATCATATGAAGAGAATGATAGATTGTGGGGATCACATGACATCAGAAGGAATGATTGTCAGATTTGACCTAATATGTCATGTACATAGTTTTAAGCATTTGTTTAGCCTCATACCCAAGTCACGGAATGGAACATGGGATTCTAGGTATGAGACTAGCATGCCCTACTCCCTCCTCTCCTGCAGGACGGCCATCATGGATGCTCACCTGGACCCCAGCGACATCCTCAACCTCTTCACTGACCTAGCTGAGAAGCGAGCCATCGACTGCATTGACACCATCCGGTTGGCTCAGGACACAATCTCTGACCTCGAAACCCTGACCCAGAGGGATGACTGAGACCAGATGCTACACACGGAGACTCTAACGTGAATGAGCAACTTAATCATGACGAGCCATGAATGCCATAAGTGGAGTAATCAAACACAGACCCACTGATAATACATTGTGCTCAAGTCATTGATGTAAATCAAGAATCAGTTTCTCTGACCTCATATTTTTTCTGTCAAAATTGTGTGTGCAGCTGTAAAGTGAGTATGTACTTATTAAAATTTTGGACTTATATGGCTATAGAAATACAGAAGAACAGTATACAAGATTTAATTAATTTTGTTGCTAGGCAATGAATGCCACATAATGAGGGTACAGTGAGTGATGCTAGGCGATTTAATCATGAGCCATGAATACTACAAGTGAAGTAATTAAGCATCAACCCATGCACTTAAAATACATTGTCTATTTTTAAATGTTGATGTAAATCAAGAATCGCTTTTTCCCCATCAAAATTGTGTGCAGTGAGTAGCTATGTACTTACTAAAATGTATGTATAAAAATCTCCATGTCAGACTTACGGCTATAGAAATATACAAAAAAATGTGTACAAGATTTTTTTCTCAACTGAATTAATGCCACATATGGAGGTACAGTGATTCGTAACCGTGATGCTCATGCTGTGGTCATGGGGGGATCATGTGATCTAGTTGCCTCAGGGCGGGTACCCTAGCTCTTTTAGCATGTGACATTCCTTGTAGATCTCCTTCTGCATGCCGTGCGGCATCTTCTCCCGCCACTTCTCAATGGCGTTGGTGTGGACCGCCTCCTTCACCTGATTGGAGGAGGGCTCCATCCTGGAATGGGAATGGGAGAGAGAGGGAGAAATGGGAATGAGACATCTTTACAGAATGACATCACTATAAAGAATGTGTCCAGAAGCCCGCTTCTGCTGCTAGTGTATGCTTTCCAAAAGGTGGGAGACAACCTGTTTTTTTTTTTAAATAATTAAGTTTGAGAAAATCTCGACCACTGCCTCTCCCTCCCTTGAGCTCCTTATGGTCTCCTAGTGCTACCTCATGCAGTGTACAGGTAGGACTCACTTGGACAAGGAGACCTCAGAGTTGATGAAGGCCTCGTGGTGTAGCACGTTGTCACTCCAGGGTATGTGCAAGAAGTCCAAGATCTTGCTCATCCACTCCTTGGGGCTGGACACCAGCTTCTCATAGGGAACTCCGAAGCAGCGCTGATTGATGGCCTTGCAGTCCCGGAACATTCTCTCGGTCACTTTGTTCCAGAACAGCGCAGCAGACATGAAGTTCTTAGAGTCCACGCCTGAGATGGTGATATTTCTGCTGACGATGGAGTAGGCCACTGCCCGGCCGTCTCTCAGCATCAAGATGAATCGGGACTTCGGGAAGAGTCTGATGATGTCGTTCATATAGTTCAGCACCAGAGGGTCTTTGTTACAGAGGTACTTGGCAGGCTTTCCATGGTTGAGGATGATCTCAGCCACAAAGGCCCGGGTGGCCTGGTCCAGGGTTTGATCGGTCAGCCCGGCGGCCATGAGTCGCTGGTGTTCCCTCTCTGCCTTGTTCCAACGGTTCCTCATGCTAATGATACGTGGGATGACCCTCGTCTCTTCCCCGCAGCGGACCTCTGGATGGGCATCCAGCATGGCCCGGGCCAGCGTGGTACCGCTCCGGGGCACTCCACCCACAAAGATCACCTGTTGCAAGAGAAGGGTATCATTAGAGGAGGGGAAAGCAACTCTGCAATCGCAATGTAATATTGTTGTGCATGTCAAACTATCCAAAAGTTGGACACAGACCCCCTGTGACAGAATATTCTCCCTAGGGGAATGAATTATAGACCCCCTGGGAAAAATTAAATTTCGGTCTATTTTTGACCCCCCTAGACAGACTCATGTAGGGGAACTGTTGACTAATAGATTACATGCTCAAGTGACTCCAGATCTAGAGTTCCAGAGACGATACCTAACTTCCGTTGTTGGTTGGTTGCTATCTATTGCCAAATTAAGGTTTCTAGAGGTCCAGCAGAAGTAGCTTAGGGTTAGGTTAGGGTCTAGCCTCATTCCCAGGCCATGCAGTTGATGACTGTCTGGCCTGGGAACGAGGCTACATGTATGTGGGGTCAGGTTATGTAGGCCATGCATGCACACTTTCCGGAAGTCCTCTAGCCACACCCACTTCCTGCCAGCCCTCTAGCCACAGTGACCTAAGCTGGTCTATAAGTTTGGGTCAACTGGGAGTGGAGACCGGGAACAAGGCTAGTGAAATACTCTTACCCCGTCTAAATTTTGATAGGTGACATTCCTCCCTCCTCCTCCCACACTTTCATGCTCAACTCCAACAGATTTAACAGCCCTGAGGTTAGAGCGCTCCTCTGCCATCTCCTGGGGACAGGCAGCAGGTGCATGGTAGAGCTGGAACAGGCAGACCACCAGCACTACGTTGGCGAGGAGGCTGAAGACTAGAAAGACGCGGCAATTCCTGGAGGTTAGGTTTCTCCACATCTTGGAATCTTCAACCATAGATTAATCTATGCTTCAACTCCGTCTGTTTCTAAAGACTGAGGAGACAAAACAATAATAATTGAGAAAGCAGTCTTAAATTATCAATTAATTAGTACCTGGTCTTACGCGTTAGCATATTTTGTAGATCAGTGCGCTTGCCGGATAAAACTTCTCTCGTGTGTATATACGTGTGTGGGCGTTACGGCGCACAGACCCATATCTCTTATTAGAGCACAGCAGGATGTGGGTGATGATTCTAACGCATCATATTAGTCACGTGCCAATTGAGCCCCGCCCCATTTTGAGCTGCAAAAAAAGTTCACGATGCTGCCGATTGTTTCGCTGTTGCTGGCTTCCAGCTTGTTCCTCTTGGGTACCCAGGGCATGCCCGTAGATGACCCTCCCAAGAACTACACTAAGCTCTACCCTATTATTGAGGTCGGCAGACCAAAGGCTGGGACCTACGGAGTGGACGTATCCAGCTACCTCAGCGTGGCGGACTTTCAATGCCTCAAAAACACCGGGTTTGATTTCGCCATCGTGAGAGCCTACCAGAGCACAGGCAAGTTCCTGATACTGTAATTTAATACGATGTGGCTGTTGGCTATTGGTCCGGCAGTCCACGGTAGGGTTTAAAGATACACTAGCAAAACCTTCGAGCTGGTTTGCTATCAGGCAACGCCCTCCTTTCTATTGCAAGGCGCCCCAGGGTCTTACAGTCCCTGCACCTTTTCTTGGAAATGAGAGGGTGGTGAATGGGCTGGCTGAGCCTCAGAATGTGACTGAATTAGAAACAGAGATCTGACTTCTTTGACATATTCACAATTTGTGAAATAATTGTTCAAACAGTTGTTTTGATCGCATGATCTTAGGAATTTTGCCAAATAGTACTATGAATCTAATGTTATAAATGTCTTTATTTTTAGATGTCTCCTCACTTATACTGGTTTTGAGTTTGAAATTACGAACTTGAACTTGATTCCTGTATGTGCTCCCTGCTGAACCAATAGCCACATCGAATTTAATAGCTTCGATCCCAGACCGTCTCTCCACACTGTGATATTAAAGTATCCTGGTTTCTTACGGAGAGTCTTCCGCAAGATCCTGGGAACGAAGCTGAGAAATCGTAGATGAAACACACTAAATGTTAAACCATTACAGGGAATCCTGACCCCAATGCCGCCAGGACCATCAGCAACGCCAGGGCAGCTGGAATTAACTATGTTGATGTGTACCTCTTCCCGTGTCCCAGATGCAGTAAATCTGCCGCAACCCAAGTAGATGAGATGGGTAAGCTTTAGTACTAGTAAGCTCACCACATGTGACATGCACACTACTGGGCTCAGCTCTTGCGTGTGTATATCATGAGTTTTTACTTTTACTATAGTCAGTGCTCTTCGCTCCAGCAACTATGGACAGATTTGGCTGGATGTTGAGGTAATACAATGCGATTCAACGAGGCTGAACCCAATTTCAATTATTATTTTTTCCACTTGCAGGGTACTCAGTACTGGCGGGGCAGCGAATCTGCTAATCAGAACTTCTTTTCTGAATTGCTAAGTGCCGCTTCTGTAAGTCCTCTGCATGATTTTCACAATCAGTACTTCACTATAAGCACTGCCCAGATTGTCGGTCCTAGTTCCAAATCACTAAATACCAAGACTGGTGTATGATTCAAAACACTGGTAGCTCTTGGAACTTAGGGCTTACTCCTATTATTAAAAGGTCTTAGAGCGTGTATATTCCATAATGTACTGCCTACATTACAGCCGCATGACCTTGGTTAAATCCTGGAACACTGTCTGCACTGGTGCAGTTTTGGGTTACCGTTTTGGGGGGAAAAAAGATATTACCCTTTAGCTATCTCGTAGTTATCCCCCCATCTTATCCTGTTTCCTTTTATGTTTTGTTTGCTAGTGGCAACTTTCTATATAGCTAAGGCACCTGTCACAAACTAGAGTATGTACCATGGGATATCCCTGGGACTGCATTATAGGGTATCAAGGGACATCTCTAGCCTCGTACCCGCCTTCCCTCACAGCTTTTTCGTAGCCGTGAAAAAACGTGCGCTTTTCCATGGCTGCAAAAAAAAAAGCTGCGAGGGAAGGCCTGGGTACGAAGCTACCCTAGCCCTGGGTTCAGGACAGGAAGGACCTAAAAATCATTGAAACACCTGTGATAATGACACTGTCACTGACTTTCAAATTCATGGCAGGCTCTAGCTAAAGATTAAACACCTATAAGCTTCATGATCTCACCCCTGCAGAGCCATAAGACCACTGGAGTGTATGTCAGTGAGTACCAGTGGGGGGCCATCATGGGTAGCAGCTATTCTGGAGGGTCCCGCCACCAGCTCTGGTGAGCAATGAGGAATAGAGCATGCATGTGATGTGCTCCATCATCACACCTGTACATTTGATAGTGAATGCTCACCACAGTCTACAATGCTCTGCAATTGCAGGTATCCGCACTATGATGGAAGCCCATCCTTTAGTGATTTTACTTCCTTTGGTGGTTGGTCCCGGCCAGCCATCAAACAGTATCGGGGAGACGCCAAGGTGTGCGGGGTTGATGTGGATGAAAATTGGTATTAATATTAACACTTTAATTTATATTGCTGCAGCTGTTGACTTTCTTATGCTCTGCTGTATTTGTACATTAGTGAACTTCATAGTCAAGATGTTTTTCTGTACAAATTATGTTATTACCTGACTGCGCATGCGTACAATGGCTGCACGTGGACACGTGAAAAAGAGCAACAGTAAGAGGCTAGGCTTCGGAAGATGGAGGTTGCGCTGTGGAAGAGGCTCCCTAGCCCTCCTCTACCGAGGTACCTTTCGAGGCTCATACTACTGGGTGCGTCCTCATTGCTTCTGCTAGGCCTCATGGCACGACTGACGGGCTGGAAATGGTTTGGCAGACGTAGGAAGCCGTCTCCTCGACGAGTGCCAGGCGGTGATGACCACCAGAATAATACAACCAGTACGTCCTTTCGTGACGGAGCCGCTGCATATAGTAGTAACAGCCGAGGAGAAGAGCAGGCCACTCCTTTTGGTGCCCACCAAACTGAATGTCAGCCTCTGCCTACCCAAACTCTGAAAAGTCGACCATCTACAACTGTGAACTTACGGGACACAACAAACTGTTCACATCTGCCAGAAACCAGTCAGCTCTCAAGAAGCAGCAAAGAACCTCCAAGGGCTGAAGACACCGCGCAAGCTCGCTATCCAACTGCTTCCAGTGACGTTCAGTCCGACAGCTTCTCTGAGCTGGACAGCATCGCCTCGAGTGAAGACCTGAGCCTGGAAAACAACAAATCTGCTACAAATCTGCTGGACTCAGGCAACCCCTCGCCCTCGCTGATAGACAACAGCGCATTAATCGGCAGACCGATCAAGAGAGGTGTAATCCAAGCCAGTAGCTCGGCTCCAATACTGCAGTCTCCGAAAACGCAAACTCCAAAACCAGAATCCCCACTTCAGGTTCTCCAAAGCAGGAGTACACCTGTTTTCGCCCAATCCACCTCCCGTGGTCATAGGATCAAAGTCGTCGTACAAATACCCAAGTACGCAGTTGGACGATTCATAGGCAAGCAGGGTAGGAACATCAAATCGCTGATGGCTGACTCCAATGGTGCCTATGTGTATGTGAACCAGAAGAACTTGCCTGAGGATGTGGCTTCGGTGCCCTGCTGCATTCAGGGAGACTTCTCCCAGGTTGAGGAGGCTCTCAAGATCATGGCCATGAAGTTCCCAGAGATCGAGATTCCCAGTAACTTTGACAACGACACCTCTGGCTACTCCACTCCGACCAGCCCCTTCTTTGCAAGTCCGTCACAAAATGAAATTGAAGATCCTTGGTCCATGGAGCTTAAGCCCTCCTCCCTCCCTGCCTCACCCTTCTACGCTATGGTGTCCTACATTGAGGGTCTCAACTGCATCTGGCTTGTTCCGTATGAGAGCAGCAGTGCGGTTGAAGAGTTGCACCAGTCCATGAGCTTTATCTACTCCCAGCCCCCAGGCATGGGGTCTCCCTCCCATCTTGTGGAGCAGGGAGACAGTTCTATCGTGGGGAAATTCTGTGCCGTGAAGGTTAGCGATATCCACTGGCTGAGGGGGAAGGTCTTGGACTTTGGTGATGATGGGGTCAACTACTCTGTGCGGCTGGTGGACTATGGGAGCTCTGTCATAGTACCGTCACTTGCAGTGAAACCCTTAAGGTAACGCGGTTTTGACTGGTTTTCTTTTTCTGTTAGTTATTGTATAATTTCTGTCCCTTGCAGAAAAGAGCATAGCCTCTTGAAGATTCAAGCCTTCTCCTGTGTACTTGCTAACATAATTCCCAAGGAGAGTAAGTCACTGCATTACTCAGCCTGTCTTCATGGATACCTCTAGCTTAGCAACATTCTCTCCCCCCCCCACACCAGTTTCTGACGACGGTCTGGTGGTGCTGCATGCCCTGGTGGAGGGGATGGTGCTGGAGGTACATGTGACAGGAAACACGCCTGAGATGAACCCTCTGCCTCTGGTCGAGCTGTACACACAGTTTGGGTCTCAGGTATGTACAGCTACTCTGCAGAATATAATGCTTTTGAGGTGCACTGTCTGGTACTCGCTTTTACACAGACTCCCACGTTCATCAACCGAGAGCTGGTGGAACAGGGCTATGCTGTCTGGAAGGAGCAGTCTTCTTAACTGTTTGTGGTTATCAAATCTGGAACCGAGACTTGCGATACTTGGAATAGAATGTGAATGAGTGATTGCGAATCAGAAGCCATTGTATCATTGGGCTCAGCAGTTATTCTGTCTTATGTTCTGAATGGTGGTTTGGAGGTTGGTTGATTGCATTGCTCCTGAAAATGCATGCGTATGTTCATTGACTTATCAGATTGACTGAACTTGACCGTTCATTGTTGTAAACTCACCTATTACCTGTAACTGCATTTGCCTTGATTTGTAGTACTCTATACAAATTATATACTGACGTACTTGTGGCAATTGTGGGTGGGGCTGGTATGCTCTAATTATTCGTGCTGTACCGTAGCGAAATATTGGAGTCTAAATGGCAGAACAGTCGGGGGCACAGGTTGAAGCCAGCACAGAAGCGCAGGAACCTCCTCAGGTGCAAGGAGAAAGCGATGAAGGCGGAAAACAGACGGATAACCAGGAGCTAGGGGCGCAGCAGCAAACTCAAGATCCCGAAGAGGTGCTGAACTAGCCAACTATAGATGTTACCATGGATATCGATATAAATGACCCCTGAGATAGTGCACTTTTGCATTGTACAGTCTTTTCCCTTTATAATTATATCTATAAAGAGAAGAGGTGTACAAAATTAGAACGAAATCATTATTAGAATGAACTCTTCCCCCTTCACTGGTGCTTAGATTAGGGTGGTGCTGTAATTCAAACAAATACGATGATGGTTATCTGAGCTCCCCCTTTCTGCTCAATCTGCAGAAGACTAATCTGAGATATGTGAACTCCAGTGGCAACTTCATAACTGGAGTGGATGTCACCTCAGAGGTACGCTACTGAGTGGTCTCGGTACCAGACCTCCTGGTACAGTATCAGGATTCCCACCCCTACTCCTGCAGGAGGCAGCGAGGAAGAGGGCCCTGAGGGCGAAGCGCTTCAACCTCTCGCCCCCTCAGGCAGACTCGAAGCTGGAGAAACTGCAGGCCAGGGCCCAGAGATTTGGTGTCCGGCTGGTGGCGAGGGACAACCAGCCCTTTAAACTGGAGAAGAGGTACGCACAGGCCCTCCACATGATGGAGTATGACGGGTACCGGTAGGTACTGAGCTGCCATCACTCGTTTCTTCTTTCCCATGACATGCACATATGTTCTCTGGTAATGCCAGCCTCCCCCAAGTCCCCACAGGTGAGACTAGCAGCCGAAAGTCATTTCTTGTAGTGGTACTGTAAAGTGAATGGGTGCCATATTCTAGTAAGCAAACATGCCATCTCGTTTACCAGCTATGTGGGTAATTCTGCTACAATCCATGGAGTAATGCCGCAGTATGCTTACAATCTGACATTGAATTCTGTGCCTACTGATTTGGTGCTGTCAGATAGTGTCTGCAGATCAGTGTTCTACCATAATGACCCCTTGTCTCTGTGCCTAGGTGATATTCGCCCCGAGGCAGTGCACCTCCATGGGACAGATCACATGAGCACCAGGGATGTGTTCTCCTACTTCTCAGCCTATGCCCCCAGGAACATAGAGTGGATCGACGACTCCTCATGTATGTCTGTCTGTCTGTCTATATGTATGTATGTACAATAATATGTAAGCCGCACCATTGTGTCAAAATGCAGTAGTTTAGACAGCACACATAAATGTCAAAGTGAAGTACCGGTATACTTTGGAGGCAATTACAGCTGCTACCACACGAATGCATTATACGTGTATTGTCGGCACCAACAGCTGATGATACTTACAGATGAAATTAATATGGCATCAATAATTAATACTGACAGCATCATTGTAATATTATGGACACACACAAACACGTGCTGTCCCCAGGCAATGCGGTGTGGGATGACCCAGTGTCGGCCGAGAGAGCCCTTCTGGGAGTGGGCCAGCACCCGGTGGCCCTGGCAAGTGAGTTTGACGAGGAAGGAGAAGGGGAGGTGACCCACCCGCTGTCTGAAGGCCATCTGAAAAGCAGTGAAGGGGACTCGGGTAAGTGTAATCACTTTATAATCCACCATTCCCTGGCCTCCAAGTCTGCTCAGTCAGGTACAATAAAGCTAGGTCAATCTTCTCTGCCTTGTAACCGGACTACGTATGCAGAAGTAGCCTATTGCCTCGGACTGTATTGCTATCTTTGTGCCCTTTCAGTCATATAATTCTATCCCTCACTGCAGGGACTGACGTACCCTCATCAGAGGAGTGTGGGGCGGAGTCGCCAGGAGCTCCACCCCCAGGGGTGCAGTGGAGGCTGGGGAAGCCACACCCTTCAACAAAGAAGCTGTTGCTTCGATATGCCACCACGGGGGACAAGAAGGCCCCGGGGGCGGCCAAACACAGCCAGTACTACCGGAGGCACGGCAACCCCAGTGCAGCCAGGAGGAGAGCAAAGGAAGTGACTGAGGATGTCGACTTAAGGTATAACTGAAAGATACTTGTTGCTAGAGGATTAGGACTGATCATGTGACAAAAGTGAATGAGATTGAAAACGTCTAGAGTCTGCACACACACACACACACACACACACTCACACAGAAGCCAGATAGCTCGCAAGCGTTCTCAGAAGGATAGGGACAAAAAGGAGGAGGAGGGGGAAGGGGAGGAGCCAATGGAGGTTGAGTCAAGCAGTCCCCTAGCCTCTCTCGTGAAGCGACCAAAACCCCTCCATTCCGACCGGAATGAAGACGAGATGGATCTGGACCAACTCTTCTCAGAGTCGGAGCGGCTAAGAAGGGCAGAGTCAAAAGGGGAGGAAGAGGGGGGTGAAGCCAGTACCAGCACCCCTGACCTTCGCAAGGCCATTCAAAAGAAGAGAAAGAAGCGGAGTCTTAAGCTGCGGCTTGGCCACACCCCCCGACTGGTGGAGGAGAGAGATGGACCGACATAACAAGCCTAATAGTCATACAGTGATATGGACTCTCTTTTCCCCCTGCATTCTCGTGTTGCAAACCTTTCCAATGTTCAGAAATAGTTGTTCCAAGTTCGGTTGACCTTTTTCTTGGGGCACTGTTCCAGCCAGTTCTCCTGGTATAGCCTATCAAGCTTGCAGCGAACACTTACCTTCGCTATAAAACTCCAAACGGGGAGAGTTGGAAGCAATCACTATCAGATTCTCCATTTAGTCACTGCATGTGTATGTAAGGATAAACGTATCATGAGCTCGTTGAACCCACTACAAGGGCTTATACTGCAAGTGTGAGGACTTGGCTGTTGTAGCTACTGAATAATTCAGTAGCCATCAGCCTATCAGACTTGGAAAAAAAATTCTTCCCAGGCTTAGTACGGATAGATAGATGACTATTTGTGGTATTTCTATAAAGAGAAACAAATTACAATGTAAGTTGGAGGGGAAAAGGCCTAGCAGCCAATCAGCATATCTATAAAAATAGTTATAAATGTTAGCTATAAAATTCAAATTAAATTTTAAAAATTATTTTTGTGGTATTTCTATAAAGAGAACAACTTAACTTGGAGGAAAAAAAAAACTTTGAGGAAGAAAAAAAAGAAAGAAACTTGAGAAAAGAAAAAAAAAAAGCCTAGGGAGCCTCCCATCCCTCCTGGAGTGTCAGACACCCGGAGCGCTGGATAGGCGATGGCTGGGAATTACAGGAGGCCTTGTAACGTACCCAGTCATCCTTTTAGTTTCGGAGTCCCGAAGGAAGTTACCGACGTATTGGCTATAGGCTTAGAAAGCCAAGAATCAGATTGCACGCGTGCGCCTCGAACACGCGACCCGATTAATATAATGGGGAGGCCACGTTCCGACCCCAGTCTAACCGAACGCGCCACCTTGACTTCCCGTCAGATGGTTGAAAAATTTCGCCTTATAAACCCATAACGGTGATGTGCGTTAAATGGAATTGTTCCTAGAATGAGCGCACAACTCATGTCAGCAGCAGGATAGCTAGAGCGTCCCGCTGTAGTACAATCGCTGGAGATAAAGGTTAGGTAGCTACAGATAGCGCTAGTTGTGACTATGAGCCTGACTCATACAGGCCGCATGTGCCACGCCCAGCAATTCTCGCGAAGCGAGGATATCCCGTATCACTAGTTTATATTGGCAATAAATGTCAGGGTCAAGCCTTCATTGTCCGTGAGTTACTATTATCATGGAGCTATTGCCTTTTGTTTATATATTTCTGGCAGTGGCAGCAGAGATCAATTATGCGGCTGCTGGTGAGTTGCTAGCTATATTAATCGTATCGCTATACTTGGTGATTATCTGGTAGCTGTCCACCTGACCTATACGCGTACAAACTTCCTGCATTCTCGGTTGATTATAATTATTAATGAGCTGGCTGCAACTGTAACAGTAAGCATAGACATTTATCTTTGCTGTATGTAATTATGAGCTGGGGTTGGCCTGCAGACCTTGGTGATGTTGTGATCACCGTTGTGTCCCAGTCCCATGCCCTCCATGTGGCTAGAGTGAGGGACAGGAGACAGCAGTGGCTGAAGCAGCTGCACAGACTGACTGTAGGGGTAAGCCCAGTCCAAAATGTCATATTCAGTTCTAGCATTAAGATGATACTATTTTCTGAACCTCAGTAGGCTGGCGTTTTCATAGCCATTGTTAGCAATATAATTAATGGTGGTGTTCAGTTAAGTTTCAGTTGTTACTTTCCTTAATTGGAAGTGGCTGTACCCAGTTTGCAACTCATGCTGTGGTGAGCCCAGTAGAGTACCTACACCCTATCACTCTTATTGATTCAATTGCGCATTTAACAGGAGAAGCTTTTCTTTTCCATTATGCCTTCCCTGTAATATTCATTGGAGGGTCCAATGGTTGGTGTCATTGGCCTGTTCATAGGATCCACATTTTGTCATCACTCCTGCTTCTCTCTTTTCCAGGAGCCTACAATACTGCTGTCCCACGAACACTGGAAACGCGAAGCGTGGACCATCACACCCATACTCTCACAGTAAGCAGCATTCTCTGAAGATGGGCTGGATTGCAGCATTTTTATATTTTTTATTCTCATAGCCTGGCTCTGAGCTACCCTGCTGCTGCGTGGTTCGTCTTCACCACGGAGGAGACTGAAGTGGACTTTGAGAGGCTGCAGAAGACCCTGGAACAGTATGATGCCAACAAGGTAGCTGCCAGCTTACCAGAAATGCGGAATGCCTGACTCTTCCACGAACCATCTTTCCCACTCCACTCGCAGGATCACTTCCTGGGCCACGCCCTCCAGGACTCTGAACGGACCATCATCCACCATTACATCATTGCGGAGGGGAAGGAGGCCCTACAATTCCCCAATTTCCCCTCAGGGTTCATCCTCAGTGCACCCACACTGCAAAAGTAGATCTACATTCATCATAATAATAGTATTACACCCTAATATGGTTTTACCCACTTGCTTGCACTTGAGAAGTTACACAAATGTATTGTACTTAATTCAGAATTGCAAATAAAATTAATATGCACCGAACATGGTAGAGCATTACATGTCACTAAGTGCGGGTATGTATTGTTGTAATTACATCAATTTCCTCTCACACATGCAGGGCAGCCAAGCACTCTGAGAAGTTCATTACAGATTTTAACATTGATCCTCAGTATGAGGTAATAAACACTTCAGCTAGTGCAAAAAAAACAACACTTCAGCTGCCAGACTGTACTACATGTATGCTGTCAATACCTAGCAACTGAAGTGCTCTAGACAGCCTTGGGCATCAACCTCAGCCCTTCACTCTTCATCTAATAGCTGGTGGCATTCCTGTATGTACTGCATGTGTAGAGGTGACAAGGTTGTGCTCTCCCCTTCCTTCACAGCTGGCTGTGTTTCTCAAGTACTTGAGGACTCCGGAACTGACAGAGTTCCTGGAACAGTCTCCCATGAGGCACAGGGAGGGGGTCCTCCTCACCCACGTCCCCGAGCTCTGCATGAAGCAGGCTCTGGAGGGCAGCTGTGCCACCGCCTACCACCAGGACATCCCAGACTGTGTCAGTGCCAGCTCTTATTATTACTGCATAGTTTAATATACACTGTAGCCCCTACGAGTAAGCCTACTCTCCTTCCCAGTCTCCATTCCGAATTGTGTAAAGACAATTGGGAGGCTTAAAATCATCTCTAGTGTAAGCTAACAGATTAATGCTGACAAATGTGGTCATTTAACCTTCCCTTATAGGCATGCTGTGTGTGTGTTTCATCCTTTGTAGGGACAGATTAAGACGTCCAACGTTTTCTTTGCTGTGAAGACTTGTGAGAAATACCACAGCACCAGATGTGAGTCAGCCATGAACATAGCTGATAAGGGTACGATAATGACACACACACACACCTCACTCAGTGCCTGTTCTTCAACAAACGTGGGCCAAGGATGCCCAGCACAGCATCGCCTACTTTAGTGAGGTGGAAGATAAGAAGTTCTCAACCATCGACATTGGAGTGCCTAACACAGAGAGAGGTATCTATGATAACAGCAAGTCACATCTAGTAATTCAATGTTCACCCCCTGCATCCTAGGACATAGGTAGCTTTGTACTCAGGACACATGTAAGAAAGAGCTAAGCATCTAACCATCTCTGGGAGATAGCTCTCCGCTTCCTCTCTATTCGTGTGAAAGCAATAGTTTTTCCAGTTCTTCCTGCTATTTCATGTTGCAGGTCATTGTGGTAAGATGTTTGCCATCATTGAGAGGTTCCACCGAGACCCAGCCCTCCAGGACAAGCAATGGCTGATCATTGCTGATGATGATACCCTCCTGAGGTAGCTTCTGCCGGGAGTGGCAGTCTCTGAAATTATTATGAGCCCTGGGTTTTGTACACTGTTGGTTTCCTCTCGGGGATATGGCATCCATTACCCTTGCCACAACAATCTGGAATTACTTATTGTGTATTAGCTATTTGTGTATCCCTGCAAAAGAGATGCCACTGTACTCAATGTCTGGTGTTGTGTCTCTACAGTGTTCCCCGGCTGTGTCGGCTACTTGCCTGCTACGACCCGACTCACCCTGTCCTTCTAGGGGAGGTGTATGGGTACATTGCCCATCACCCTCAGGGAACAGCCTATGTGACTGGGGGAGGAGGGTGAGCAACCCACTGCATGTATGAATGCTTGCAGTTGAAAATGTGCGTTAATTGTCACTGGAAATGACAACACAGATTTTGTTCTGTTAATGTATGAAGTTTTAGACTGGGCTGTTGGATAAAATTACATCCACCTCATTTCCAGGTTTCACCTCATATAGCTCTATTTCACCTTGCTGAGAACCAAAACAGTATGAAAACGCTTCATCTACCAGGAGTTTATTAGGCTACAGGACATGTCTTTTCACTGTTGCTTTTTGCTTTATATAGTGAGACCATCCTATAGCTATAGCTAATACTTGTATAACTGTGAACTTTAAGCCTCCCTGTACTTTGGTCTACATGCAGAATGCTCCTGAGCAGGGAGGCTGTGACCCTGATTATCAGTGCTAATATCACCTGTCCCTCAATTGACTATGCTGATGATATGTATCTAGGAAGTGTTGCCAGGCAACTGGAAATTGACATCGTACACTCACCACTGTTCCATCAGGTGATTTTGAATACCTCCAACCCTCCATTGCTTACTATGACCTATACCTATCCGTTCTGGCCTCCCCCAGTCCCAGCCTGGCTCTTACCACCCAGCCATCCTCCGCCTGCAGATCCCTGTCTCCTTCCACCGACACCGCCCACTCAACCCCAGGGCTGTCTACCAGCAGTACCTCAAGGACAAGAGTGACTCTCTCAGACAGAAAACTGAATTATAAATATATACACTGCACAACTGTACGGTCCCAGGTTACATAATGTCCCCTCACTGTATGCCACACACAGCTTATTGTCATATGATCAAATATAGGATATATAATTGTAACATGATATGAACTGTCTGTATACCTATCTGTGTTGTCGGAGTTCACTCTGGACTTGCACCCACTCTGCAAAGAAGTGATGACATAATAAATGAAGAACCACCAACAAAATTAGTGTGTAACAATGAAACAACTGCCTATAATTATACCTTTCCTTAGAAATTGTACCACTTCTTGGTAGTTGAATGTTCTGTTGAATTGCGCTTGTGCATGTGTGTTCTCTGCTTGTGTACGTGATTGAGTAGCTATGGAATCAGCTACACTGATTGGCCTGTGGTAGTGTTCACTGGGTCCATGTGCAGCTACTGCTAGAATAGCACCATCTTCCCTCTCAATGCCGGTGTCTGTCTTTCTGCTGCCACCATGCTGTTGTAGCCCGTAGTGGCTCACTGTTGATCTGTCCTCGGTATCCACTCCCTGGTCCCGAGGATATCGCTTCTTTCTCCGTCCTCTTCTCCCCTTTGACTGTGACGGTCCCTTGTTCTTAGGCTTCTGCTGGCTGAAGCAAGAGTCGCTGAGGGATCTTGCCTCTTTATCTCCAGCGTCTTCAAGCTGCTGTTGGTGGCCCTTACAGTTTGGTCCATCTGCTATCTTGTGCTGGGACCCACAAATTTGCGAGTCAGTGTCCACCATGTCTGCTGCTTGAGAAGGTTCTTGTCTGCCTTCAGGGTGCTCAATGCTAGTGATGCAGCTGCTCTCTACAGATGCAGTGTCTTCTGTGAACGTCTCGGATATCTGCTGGCAAACTTCAATCTGGTTCTGTGAGATGCTGGCTTCTCTTTCAGGTTCACCATCTCCTCTTGAAGGCTCCACCACTTCTCCCATACTAGCACTTGGGATGGTACTGGCTGCAGCATCAGTATCAGCACACATCGAGCTGTTTCTACTCCTTATACTGGTACCATCACACACAGACCCATCAAGATCTGACACAGCTCCAGAATCACTGTAATAAACCTCCTGCCTGAGCTTGTCCAGGAACTCCCTCAGCTGGGCTGCAGCTGCAATACCAAAACTAGTACTACCAGTAGGTGTAGATATCAGTTTAGTATCTGCAGTACTGCCACTAGAGTTAATACCCTCATTGGTGCTGCTGCTGACTACAGTACCATCTCTAGTGATGTTGTTGGCTGCAATACCATCACTGGTCTTACTGCCGGCTACAGTACCATTACTGGTGCTGCTGCCGGCTACAGGGCCATCACAGGTGCTGCTGCTGTTGCTGGTTGTACATGCAGTGAGGTCGAGAACGTGTGCCTGGGTACTACCAGTGGGGTGGCTCTGGACTGCTGTCTGCACAAGAGAGAAATCCTCATGGGAGAGGTCTGAGATCTCTCGGGCCAGCTCCTTCAGGTACTGCAGCTGCAGGTTTAGGGATAGCCATGACTTGCTGTTTACTGGATAGTGGAGTGAGCCAGCTGTACCGCCTACTATTAAGGACAAATTCAGTTACCTGGTCCTCAGAGAGAGCTGCACCAAAAGTTCTCTCTAGCAAGACGTCGTACACCCCAAAGAAGGACTCTGCATCTCCGTACCGCAAGGCTCTCCCGAGCCTGAAGCACGTAGCAAAGTCCATGTGTCACGTATGTGTAGTTAGGGTGTTGTCAGGGGGCGGGGCTGCTACTAATGCATTCCTAGGCCTATAGGATCGTCTGCTAAATCTCGTGAATCTGTTTCTGCTCCTTGAGCTCCTGCCTGAATTTCGCACGCTGAATTCATGAGACGAAATCGGAAAACGATGGAAGAAAATGTCTACCTTTTCATACCCAACTTGATTGGTAGGCAGATGAGTGCCTGGAGTTTAGCTAGTATATGGTGTACTTTAATTGAAATTATATCATTTCCACAGGGTATGCCAGAGTTATACTGGCTATAATATCGTTCTGGTTCATGCCGACTAACCCAGTGGTCGCAGGCACATGCTACGTCATCAGTGGGTTCCTGGACGCTTTTGACGGCATGGCCGCTAGGAAGTTCAACCAAGGTTTGCCTTGTGACTTTTATGCTAATATGTAGCCTCGTCCCCAGGCCACTCCCCTTGGAACGAGGCTCGCTAATATGCAGTTTGGGTACCAGCCTAGCTGAGACTTCACAGTTAGCCTATCTCCACTCCACAACGTTTTCTTTGCACTTGCAACTTTCGCAACAAAACTTCTATTTCTTTGTACAGGAACTAGTTATGGTGCTGTACTGGACATGGTGACGGACAGGTAAGCGCTGAGACTGCCAATACTACTCATGAGCTCACCTCGTACTTCCCCAACCCCCCCCCCCTCCCACACACACACCCCCCTCACACCTCCCCGCACACACAGGTGTGCCACCATGTGCCTGATCCTGGTGCTGTGCTACTTCTATCCCAGCTGGATCTTCGTCTTCCAGCTTCTCGTTGCCCTTGACATCACCAGCCACTGGGTGAGGAGCTCGCAACAAAATCAATATTGTTAAGTGTTAGTGAGTCAACACATGAGTAGGCTCTCAAATTGTGGATGGGGTATTGACCTGTGTGACTGCTTCAGGCATAAAACGTGAAGAGGTCACTTAGAAAAAGTATTTTAATGCCTAGGAACAGGTAGTAGACCAAACCTCATCTGCTGACCTTTGCCCCCCTCCAGGTCCAGATGTACAGCTCACTCATTCATGGGGAAAACACCCACAAAGTCACTGACCTCTCCGCCAACCCCATCATGAGGCTCTACTACACCAGGGTGGGTGCCTGTGGTCTCCTGTCCAGATTGACCTCGGCTCGGCTCCTTCTGGACGGTAGTACTTATCTAGTCTTGTTGGGTGGTCAGAGGTACCCGGTGCCTGGTATCCTACCCAGCTAGCTGAGACCCTATTTCCTCCCTAGTGTAGTGGAGAAACAGCCAACAGGTTGTACCTGCATTTTTCATTTCAGTGCAGTACCGTATATTATGGATTCAGTTGGGAGTGAGACTCAGCTGACTTTGGGGCAAGCAGTGGTGTAGTTACTGCATTGTTTTTGTTACTTGCAGACTGTGCTCTTCATCTTCTGTGCTGGGAATGAGCTATTCTTCGCCTCTCTCTACCTGGCCCACTTTAGCTCCGGCTTCATCAGTCAGTTGACCACCGTCTGTCTGTCTGTCTGTCTGTCTGTACCATCCTCCAGTGATAAGCAGGTATGTGATTTATGTAAGCTGCATTTCTTTCTCTCGCACACACACCCCACACAGTCTCCCTCCCTTTTGGCTACCAGGTGGGCTGCTGGGTGCTGCTAGCCATCGTCTGCTTCCCCATCTCTTTCCTGAAGCAGGTGGTCTCTGTGCTACAGCTGGTGGTGGCCTTCAAGAACATCGCCAACCTAGACGTGGTAGAGAGGGCAAAGCAGAGGGACCACAGCTAGTGCCGCCTAGCGCTGGAGGCTTCACCAGTACCTGTTTCAATTTTGTCCTTCCATTTCCTATTATGTACTCTGGCAATACAGCAGTCTCCCTGTGTTTGGCAGGTGCATCATACTTTAGTTCCTTCAGTTTGTGTCACCACAGAATATCTTGTGTACAATAGAGTATTGATAATACTTTCCATCTATAAATATTATAATTATTGTTTTAAAAACGCTACACTGAGATTAGATCAGGCTCTCAGCTATAATATTGATTGCTAGCTGTTGATTTCAAGGACGTTCCCGATATCTCCTGCCATCAGTTGCCTCAGTACTAACTGTTTGTAGACTCCTCCATTGGCCAGCAGTTCATCGTGCGTGCCATGCTCCACTACACAACCTTTCTCTACCACAATCACCTAGGGGAGGGAGGGAGGGGGGGGGGAAAGGAAGTGAATAAGCTGAAAAAACATTCCTCGAGTTTCTTCCATGAAGCAAGAGAACGGTCTAGTGACTGAACTAGTGACTGAATAGCAACATGAGCAACTGGACCCTGTGACACACAAATAATCCCTTATATGGAGATAGTTTGCAGACTCCCCATTCAGATGCTTCACAGTCATAACTCAGGCACGAGACCAAGACAGGCCTGCCCCTCTCCCCCTCACCTGTGCAGCATTCCTGACGGTAGAGAGACGGTGGGCGATGACCAGCACCGTCCGGCCCTCCATGGCCCGGTCTATGGCTTCCTGGACCAAGTGCTCACTCTCTGCATCCAGCGCACTCGTGGCCTACAGGAAGGAGCAAGGTACTAGGTCTCAGGTACCGGCATGATGTAATAATGATGTAATAGTCCTACTTCATCCAAAAGCAGGATATCCGGGTTGAGAAGCAGTGCTCGGGCGATGGCGACTCTCTGCTTCTGTCCTCCAGAGAGCCGGATGCCTCGCTCACCCACCATCGTGTTGTAGCCATGCTGGAGAAGGAGAAAGATTGGAACTGACCTTTACATTCTGTGATAGTGACCGAGTTTTAGGCTCTGGTCCATCACAGGACAAGCGTATCCAGAGAAGACCTCACTTGCTTACCTCAAAGGACGTGATGAAGTCATGTGCGTTGGCTCGCTTTGCTGCCTCTTCAATCTAGGTAGAGATGGTAAGAAACACGACCTAAATCCTAGCACTCTAGAGCTACACACAGAGCTAGACGGTTAGTGCCAGGCAGTCTACTAACAGACATGCATGGTACAACATAGGGCAGTTCCAGGCATGCAATGATAGACATCCGTCCTCACATACCTCCTCTCTCGTGGCTTCATCCTTGCCGTAGGTGATGTTCTCAGCAATGGAGCAGGCAAAGAGCACCGGCTCCTGGCTGACCAGGCCGATGTGCCGCCGGAACCAGCGAGGGTCCAGGTCCCTGAGGTTGTGGCCCCCTAGGTACATGTGCAGATGGGAGAGGAAGATGCAAGCGTCGGTTAGAGGGAACGCCAGCTCAATGGAGGCCACACCCATACAGCCTGGAGCAGCAGAGACAAGGACGCCCCCGACTGAGACCCACCTAGCAGTATCCTCCCATTGGCAATCTCGTAGAAGTGCTCTATGAGTCTGACCACGGTGGACTTGCCCCCTCCCGAGGGCCCCACCAGAGCCACCACCTGCCCCGGGTGGACATCAAAGCTCACATTCTAGGAGGAGAAGACATGCGCTCATGTGTAACCTGAAGAACAGGAACTGGACCACCCAACAACTTACATTACATCATCATTACATCACCACTAACCTTTAGAACGACTTCGCCTGGCCGGGAAGGATAGGAGAAGCAGACATCATCAAAATTGATTCCTATATCCAAACGAGAGTCATCACATTACACTGCTGAACAGTTTCACCAACTTTCCAATTGGCTCACCGCCTTTGAAAGGTTCAAAGGTCGCTTCCCCGTCTCGTACCTCACTGACTCGATCCAAGAGCTCAAAGATGCGAATAGAGGCACCGACCGCCTGCGGTATAGGATAGGAACATAACTGCTATCCCATTCACAAAACAGGTTCCAAGACATGGTCTCAAACCCAGCCTACCAATGACTCAAGGCTATCTACCTTAGGAGTCACCCACAGTTAGAGGCTAGACGTAATGGAGCCGGCACTGCCTACTAGCCAGACTGACCTGCATAAACTCGCCATACAAGTTTGATAGGAAGGCGAAGGACGTGGCCAGGTTGAGGGTGTAGAGCATGAGGGAGATGAGAGTGCCTGGCTGCAGCTTCAGGTGGTAGACGAGGTAGCCACCATACCACAGCACCAGGCAGGCTGAGCCCTACGGGAGGGGTGGTGGGGGGGGGGGGGGACCAGGACACCATGATTAGGAGGGACAAGCAATTACTAGGTAGGAGAGCTCCCAGTGTCCAGCTAGCTACCAATCAACAGTAGAGGGGACTCACATAGACCAACATTCCCACCACTCCAGAAAATGCGCCTGCGAGAAAACGAAGAGCAGTGATACAAGCCGGCATCACTGTTGAACATTACCCCCTCACCTGAGAGAATTGCCAGCTTACGACCCAGGTGGTAGCTGGCGTCGATGTCCCTGCCATAGAGCTGTTTCATCTTGGGTTCACAGGAGAATGACCTCACAGTGGTCACGTTGCTGATGGACTCCTCCGCTGTGCTGTTGGCGTGGGCTAGCTTGTCCTGGAACTGCTTGCGAAGTCTCTTTAGGAAACGCCCTTAGGAGAGGGAGTGAGGGAGGGAGGGAGGAAGGGGAGGGGTTTGATGCTGCCAGATGGTAGGATACAGTGGTTTGCAGCGCTCCTGCAATAGCCAGTCACCAGAGGGTCAATACCGTCAACAAACTAAATTAGAGAACAGTTTGAACTCTGTTCACTGACCAGCTCACACTGTTGATGCTCTGTAAATTGCAAGAATGCTGCAAACCACTGTAATGTCAAATTTGGCAGTGACATACTTCTTATCATGTGACTATCAGGTGTGAGTCATGTGATATATATAGCTCACCATACTGCACTGCTGAGACGGCAATGATGGGGACCACAGAGAGCAGCACAGCTGTCAATTTAGCGCTGATATAGAACATGAGTCCGATGGAGACAACCATTTGGAGAGTGTACCGTGTCAACATGCTGATGTTGTTAGTGACTGCACCCTGTACCACCTGGGTATCTGAAGCAAGTCGATTGGTCAATTCCCCTGTTCTGTGGTCGACGGTATGGGGAGGGAGGGAGGGAGGGTGACAGAGGGAGGGGTGGGGGTGAGGAGGAGAGAAAGAGGTTTATCGGTGCATTGCCAGCGCTCCCAATGGCCTTACTATCATGGGAATGAGGCCAGGCTAGCATGGGTTTGTGCCTAAAAAGGAGCTTGATTCCATAAAGCATTGCTCCTTGCAACGATACCTTCCCTGGAATAAATCACGGTGCAGCTGCCCTACCTGCTCTTGTCAAAGAAACCCATCTCCTGGTTAATGATAGCTCCAAACAGCTGCAGAGGAACAACAGGGATACATTAGATGTGAGCCGCAAGTTATTTAAGCTGTTTCATCCGACCCATGGGAATGGGGCCTGCCCACTGCGGCACCTGCATTACTACCCTGTGTATACAGTCTAAGCGTCAACCCCATTAAAATAGCTCTAGTACAGGCAGGAATGCAGCTTTTACAATCTAGTCTTTTATCAAGCGTTCCCCAACCTATTGGCTATTTTCTCACTAGTTTAACTTAATTGGCGGTTAACTTTAAGATAGTTATTTAAGCTGTTTTATTTAGATACCTGTAGTAATGTACTATTACTCTGTATAGGTTTACACTTGCTCTAGAAACATATACATGTAACTCCACTACCAATTGCTAATTCAAGACAGGAATTTTGGGCCCCAGGAAGTAATCAGTACCATGGCTCCACCCCCCGAACATAGCTCTAGGTCCCGGCCCTTCCCTTCGACCCATGGGAATGGGGTCTGCCTACTGTGGTACCTGCATTAATACCCTATGTATACAGTCTAAGCGTCAACCCCATTAAAATAGCTCTAGTACAGGCAGGAACGCAGCTTTTACAATCTAGTCTTTTACCAAGCGTTCCCCAACCTATTGGCTATTTTTTTGTTGGTTTAACTTAACTGGCGGTTAACTTTAAGATAGTTATTTAAGCTGTTTTATTTAGATACCCGTAGTAATCTACTATTACTCTGTGTAGGTTCACACATAGCTCCAGAAACATATACATGTAACTCCACTACCACCTAGACAGGAATTCTTTTACCAAGCGTTCCCCAACCTATTGGCTATTTTTTTGTTGGTTTAACTTAACTGGCGGTTAACTTTAAGATAGTTATTTAAGCTTAAAAACAGTAAGGAAGTACTTTTTACCCATTTCCAAAAGAAAAGTTTTCCCATATATAACCAATACAGAAGCCATACATGTGTAGTGCAGATTTTAGAAAAAAATTGCCAAAAATTGAATAAAATTAGCATTATCTTGTGATCGGTAAGGAGTTAAATCCTTACATTTGGGGCTATAAAACTTCAATACAAGTTGGATTAGTTGTCCAAGGGTTTTTCCTTAACTCAAAAAAATAAACAAATGCTATGCCTAACATATTTGCCTCTCAAAAAACGTCATTTTGATAATATCTAGCGAACAGAGTTCAATTATGACTTCCTACTTTGGTCAAACAGACTGCATATGGATATCTATCAGTGGGTTCAGTACAGTTTCTTAAATATAAAGCATTCTCATTTTCTATGCCTAACGTATTTCTCAAACCACTTCGCTCTAAGAAGCCATATAGTGAAAATTGATAAAGATTATTTAAGCTGTTTTATTTAGATACCCGTAGTGATCTACTATTACTCTGTGTAGGTTCACGCTTGATTAAAATAGCTCTAGAAACATATACATGTAACTCCACTACCACCTGCTAATTCAATACAGGAATTCCGGGCCTTAGGAAGTAATTAGTACAGTGGCCCCACCCCCCGGACATAGCTCTGGGTCCCGGTCCTCCCCTCCGACCCATGGGAATGGGGCCTGCCCACTGCATTAATACCCTATCTATACAGTCTAAGTTTGACCCCGATTAAAATAGCTCTAGTACAGGCAGGAATGCAGCTTTTACAATCTAGTTTTCTACCAAGCATTCCCCAACCTATTGGCTATTTTATCGTGAGTTTAACGTAATTGGCGGTTAATTTTGAGATAGTTATTTAAGCAGTTTTATTTAGATACCCGTAGTAATGTACTATTACTCTGTACAAGTTCACACTTGATTAAAACACAGCAGCTAGTCTGAAGTTCAATACACACGCGTAGTATCTACAGAACAAACTCCTTGGACTCTAATTCCTTTTGGTGAAGCAAAAATATCTTACAACACCATCTAGTCTAGTAGCTATATACCGTTACCTGACTTGGAAGGTCTTCGGTAAACCCCTAATTTTGCTTGCCTGGTCTTCCACTTCTACCATGCTAACTATACTTCCAAAGTCGGTACCTAGCTATAGCTTACGTCTTTTCGCAGTCGAGCCACAAATCTCTCTCCTGCCAAGCCAAAAAAGGTTTCCCGACAGAGGGTGCCCACTGAAGCCACAAAGAACACCACTGCCAGTATCACCACCTGGTTGTTCATACGGCCTGGGGGTACGAGGCAAGGACAGAGGTCATGACCTCTAACATGTGGTGGCAAGGGTGGGGGAGGGGCTTTAGGAATTTTCAGCGTCCCTTACTATAGCTGAAAACCACGGGTTCATAGAAGAGGCAGACCCTTTAATTAAGTGCTAATTTACCTATTCCATACTTTGTGCAGGTGTTGTGCAAATGTAGCTCTTCTTCTGTGCTGTAGGACAAATCAACATTATTACCTACTTAACACTCCCAGAAACAGGCCTTACCAGTTTGTCTGGTTGGGGATTGCAAAGTTGATGACTTTCCCGAAGAGGTACGGTGCGGCAGACACGCCCCCAGAGGACACCAGCAGACTCACAATACCCAGCAAGATCAGCGGGTACTCCTAAAGAGGGGAGGGGCTGGTCACATGATCACAGACCCTAAGGAGCAGCTAATCAGGAAGCACCTCCAAACCACAAAGAAGACACTTTGGCTCCAGTGCTACATTGGGGAATTTCCCTACTGAACTACGAAGTAGGACTGCATATAGTGACCAATTTTGCTACCCCAGTGATGTCATCCCATGAAACTACCACCCACCGGTTTTGCCAGTACCGCCAGTCGCCTGAGGTCAGCCTTCCTTTGTGGTTTACTCGAGTCCTCTGCATTGCCCTCCCCACTGAGGATCATTCTCAGCCGATGGATTCGCATCATCCGACGAAGAAACCACCAACTGGCCACCCCCAGCCCGAACTCGACGGCCGGAAACACCACAGCCACCACACAGAGGATCCTGTAAGTGATGTGCATGTTGATCTCCGGGTCAGCATCTGTGTTCCAAGTGCCGTTAACAATCTGATAGATGACCAGTCCTCCTTTTACAATGGCGTACGCAAAGCTGGCTGCCGATAGCAGCAGTATCCCACCTCTACACACCACAGCGAGAGTCCTGTTGCTCTTCTGCCTTTCCTCACTGTTAACCGACACAGCCAATAGTGTGTAGTGCTCCAGGTAGTAGAGACAAGCAACGAGCACCACTCCCCTCCCGACTGCCAGGCAGGTGAGGTCAAAGGTGGAGTGCGTAAAGGAGAAGTCTGTCACACTCTCCTCCATGTAGGCAGAGTCTCCCCCCGCGAGCCAGAGGGCGACGCACAGAAGGGAGTCGAGTGCCACAAAGAGGGTAGCCACGCTGGTGAAGCGGAGGAGAGGAAGATGGGAGAGCTTTCGCAGTACTGGCTCCGGTGCCTTGTCGTCCTCCATTCTGAGATGACGTAGATAGCTACAGCTCTTTAATATTTGCAAAATTTAATATTCTTCACAGCTGTACGTATGACTGTATTTTTTAACAGAGGTACACTGATTTCTTGAACATATTACATGTTTTAATATCCTGGGGGGGAAAGCAAGCACGTTTAATTAATTAACGAGCCGTAAATATTGTATCACAGCTATGATTGTAATGCTGTACACATACAGCAGATATTGAAGACAGAGCTCACCTATACTGAGCTGGTTGCTTGCACGATTGTTTAACAAACTTTTAGCTGAGGTGTAGGGGTTGCCCCGTTCATCAGCGTTAATTTTACCGGGCATGCGCAGTAAGTCTTTCTTTCGCGAGCACATGGCAGGCAAAGAGAAGAAGACGGGGACATGTAAGCTAATCTTTTTCAACGGTTTTGACGCTGTATTCTTAAGATGTGAGGTTGGAATTACCGCTATAATCTCCCTCTGTCCTAGCGTCCGGCTCTAAGGCCAAGGACGCCAAGGCAGAGGCCCTCAAGGCCAAGAAGGCTGTGCTAAAAGGTAGGCACACCACCATCAAGAAGAAAATCCGGACCTCCGTACAATTCCACCGCCCTAAGACTCTTAAGAAGCCCAGGAGGCCCAAGTACCCGCGCAAGTCTGCCCCGAAGCGGAGCCGACTCGACCACTACACCATTGTGAAACACCCCCTAACAACTGAGTCGGCAATGAAGAAGATTGAGGATAACAATACGTTGGTGTTCTTGGTAGACCTCCGGGCCAACAAGCCACAGATCAAGCAGGCTGTGAAGAAGCTGTATGACATAGATGTGGCGAAGGTCAACACCCTCATCAGGTTGGTCTTATCTTGCCAGGTGTGGTACCAGAAACCAGTTGGACATACATGGTGCCTTGTAGCAGGAGATGTCAAGCCAGTGGAGCCAGCAAGGGAGCATATAACACACGTGCAGTGCATTGAGGGCAATTTCACTGTTGTAGTAATCACAGGCTTTCTAGCCAGCTTCACCAGCTTGATGCACTCCTACTAGTAGGTGGTGGTTCAGTGATGCAGTAATGAAAAACCTAACATCTATAAAGTTATGGTATGCACACGTAGTGTGTGTTTCCAGTGGCTTATGATCTAGTCTCTTTCAGCAAAATATTCGCGATACATATAAAATTTCTTGTTGCGATGCATTTGGATGCTTTAGGCATTTTGGTGAAGCTGTTGATTGGCTAGTACAGTGCTGGTACTCTGTAAGTATAAGTGGGTGGAGTCATACATTTTCTGATTTCTTAATAGACCTGATGGAAAGAAGAAGGCATATGTGAGATTAGCACCAGACTATGATGCGCTAGATGTTGCCAACAAGGTAGGAGCTATTCTTTTCTGTATTGCAATTTGGCTAAGGTTCACAGCACATTTTCCTCTATCTCCCATTTAGATTGGCATCATTTAAACAGGTCATCCCAAGGAACTGTTTAAGCGTAATTGGTTGTATCTTGCAAACAATTTTCAATTTTACAAAACACACTATACAAATACGTTACAGAGGAATAGTTCTAGTAGGTGGCCCTGCCACCACTTAAGTCAAAGCAGAAGGCGGTGTTGAAGCTAGCTTCTTTAGAGACTATGAACTTGGTGATGGCAGCAACTTCTTCAATGGTACCAGTCCTGTAGGGGGGATGATAGTGAGTGAGCTTATAGCTATAACTATAACTATCTGTTCTGGAGTTTGCAGATTGTACGATCATAGGTAAGCTCCATGAGACTTTAGCTATAGTCTCCCAAAGTATATATGCCCCTGATGGTACACCCACCCCGTCTTGACCAGTATTTTTGGGAGGGGGAGACCAAATATCTCCAGGGGACAATATTTGAGCAAAACCCCACATACTAATCCCCCTCTGTGGGGCATACTTTCTACATTGTTGTGTTGTGGCTCACCTCTTCATTGCTATCTTGTCTGTATTGGACTTGACTACTGCTGGGTCTGTCCCCTCTACCAACGGTGTCATGACAACAGCAGGAGCCAGGGCATTGACTGTGATGCCAGTCTCCGCATACTCCTTCCCCGTTGACTTTGCCATGCCAATCACAGCTGCCTTACTGGTGCTGTAGGCCATTGCACCTGGATTGCCCTGCAGCAGGGATGATAGGAAATAGCTATTATAGTCTGATACAAATACATGGTGGGTGAGAGTCAGATATACTGGTATTGTACCATGAATCTGACACCTACAATGTCGTGTATCTCTCATGTCTAGTAGTCTTAGGCTATCAGCTATACATTTATATAGACCCTCAGGGGCAAATGCTGACACAGCAAGTAAAGCCATAATGTGCAGGTGTTGTGAGACAATATAGTAGATCTGATTGGTCAGCTAGTCTGTCATGAATACTAATGACATCTGCTAGACCCTCTCCCACTTTTCTGAGGGGCATGAGAGGGTCTGGCTCGATAGACTAGATAACGAATGAGCCTGCAGCTGGAGGTTGGAACAAGTTTCATTCCCTGAACCATAGACTGCAATATCGGAATGAGCCTACTGCAACCCACCTCCTTTCCAGAAATCGAAGCTATAAGCAGGATACGGCCATAGTTGCACTTCTTCATCTCCTCAAGGGAGTACTTGGTCATCAGGAAGCTACCAAGAGTGTTCACTGCAGCGGGAGGGGGCTCAACTTACCCAAGCAAGTTATCACTATATGCATTTAAGAGTTTACCATAGTCTTGTGTTACGCAAGCTCCTGCATCAAAAATCTCAAATTTTGTGATGCAGGAGCTTGTGTTTACGCTAATGATAACAGTGGATATGCAAAAGGTTCCAATTCAATTAAGCCGCCCTTGAGAAATAATTATTCTTCTGTAAAACTTGGCAGACCTATGTATAGCGCGGAGGTCCCACGCCCCCTTACTGGATGGGCGGGGCTCTACGCACAGTGTGCATAGTGCATGCTCTAGTAGTCTAGTCTCGCGGGCCAGCCTCACTCACACGACTAGCTCCATGCCTCGTACCTCGATAGACTCGGTCAAACTCTTCAGCCTTCACTTCTGCAGTCTTCATTCCACTCGGCCCCATAATACCAGCACAGTTCACCATGATGTCCAGGTGGTCAAACTTCGCGTGTAGTGCCGCAAATCCCTCGCGCACTGACTGTTCGTCCGCGACATCGACCCGGCAGCACTCCACAACATAGCCTTTTGTTCGCAGAGAGTCGGCGAAAGCCGTCGCCTTCTCCATATTCATATCAAAAATCATCACAGAACATCCATTTTCGACCAACATCTTTACGATACCCTCTCCCAGCCCCTGCGCGCCCCCGGTAACTACAGCCACCTGCCCTGCAAACTGCAGGGAGGAAGGCTCTGCAGCCATTTCTAGCGAGTCCTGGTCCTCGGCCTCGTGGTGGAAGGTCAAATGTAGGCGCGCGCATCGATATCGATAGGCTCGCGTGAGCGGCGCGCGCGCGCTCTTGGGGTAGGGGTTCCTTGGTTCTATCATAGATAATATAGCATATGTATGCTATATTATCTATGGTTCTACGTAAAGGCATGCATCAAAGAAATAACAATTTCAGGTGAGAACCTCATTATTTCAGCTAAAGGAATTTTATAGCTGTGACAAGTCAACAGCCTTCTACTTTTATCACCACTGCCTCCATGTTGATATATAGAAGCCTCAATTCAAGAACACACAATTTCATGATTGACACACACTGCAATTACTAAGGGACACTATTCTAGTAGGTGGCCCTGCCACCACTCAAGTCAAAGCAAGCGGCAGTGTTGAAGCTAGCTTCTTTAGAGACTATGAATTTGGTGATGGCAGCAACCTCCTCAATGGTACCAGTCCTGTGGAAGGGGAGGAGGAGACTGATAATGCTTGAGCTGTATATATATATACAGGAGCACTCCAGAGAGTGTTGCAACACCCAATTACACACGAGCTCTTTCTATTGTAATAATTTATCAGAAACCAGTCGTACAAACTCACCTCTTCATTGGTATCTTGTCAGTCAATTGCTTGACCTGCTGTGGGGCGAGTGCTTCTACCATTGCTGTCATGACAACAGCAGGAGCCAGGGCATTGACTGTGATGCCAGTCTCAGCATACTCCTTCCCCGTTGCCTTTGCCATGCCAATCACAGCTGCCTTACTGGTGCTGTAGGGCATCATGCCTGCATTGCCCTGAATCAGGAGTGGCAAGAAATGTTACAACCTAGAGTTATCTTGCAGCCATGGAGACATTTTTATCTTCTCACAGGTATGGAGAAAGAAAATGATATTTCTATGCCAGCATGTACAATTACAACAATTATGCCTAAAGAAACCATGATTTACTTTGCATGGCCTAATGTGTCCGATTGTATTAAATGTCGATTACTGTAACTACTCAATATTACAAAGAGCATGACTTATATTTTGGAGCTTCTAAGATTACTATGAAGCCTACCAATAGCCAATGGACTGATTGGTCTATTTGTTTTGTGGTACATTCACTGCAGTCCCTACCCCCACCTCCTCCCAGCCCCACCTCTTCCCAGCCCCAGCCCCACCTCCTTTCCAGCAATGGAAGCTATGAGCAGAATGCGCCCATAGTTGTGTTTCTTCATCTCCACGAGGGAGTACTTGGTCATCAAGAAACTACCACGAACATTCACTGCAGTGGGAAGTAGGATTATAGGATATGTGGTAGTCTCAAGTAAGACCCTTAGAAATTTTTCCAGGTAGCTATTAGTGATCATTCCTTTAGTTTCTGTCCTCGAAAAGGGAACTGGGAGGCAACTAGATGAGGCATAAGTCAAAATTCATCAGAGTGAGTCGGCCATGTGATTTATAAATTTCAGATCTGGATGCCTAACTAATGCTGAAGGCTCCACTGGCTTTGTCAGTCTCAGAAAAAGTCTCTGTATTGAGGATTTTTAATGCCACGCCCCCTCACTGTCGGTCACATGAATGGGCGTGGCTGGCTTAGAGCACGCGTGCACACATCCAATAAGCCAATCGATCTATGGCACGGCCGTGCCGTTCCATGCCTCGTACCTTGCCAGACTCGATCAAAGTCTTCAGCCTTCACGTCATCCGTCTTTATTGCATTCGGTCCCACGATACCAGCACAATTCACCATGATGTCGAGGCGGTCAAATTTCGCGCGCAGTGCGCCAAATCCCTCGAGCACCGACTGCTCATCTGCGACATCGACCCTGCAGCACTCCACAACGTAGCCTTTTGTTCGCAGAGAGTCGGACAAAGCCGTCGCCTTCTCCAAGTTCACATCAAAAATCATCACAGAACATCCGTTCTCGACCAACATCTTTACGATACCCTCTCCCAGCCCCTGCGCGCCCCCGGTAACTACAGCCACCTGCCCTGCAAACTGCAGGGAAGAAGGTTGTGTGGGCTCTGTAGCCATTTCTCGAGTCGATCTAGTCTCGTGCCCAGACCCTCCCCGTTTTTCGGCAGGGGCCGGGTCGGGTGCCCCCGGGGGTCTGGGGGGTGCAACGATGAAAGGTCAAAGGTCATATATAGGCAAGATGTCAGTTTCTGGAGTGGGTCTATTTGCAAAGAAGGAAGCCAGTCACGGGAATGAGGAGCAGTTGAAACTGGAGAATGAGGCACTGGTGAGGGGGAGCATCATTCTGGACACACCACACAGTATTATTCATCTTTTCCTCTCGAATTTTGCAGGAGAAGGAATTTGCATGGCTGCTGGAAACCGAGTATCGTTGCAAGCTCAGTGCCATGGACAAGTGCATGGAGGTATGTAGTGGGTGTGGTTTGCGGTGTGTGGCTGAAAATGATAGATATCCTGTGCTGCAGGAATGCTCAAAGAAGTTCTCACTAGTGTTCAATCCCTCTGGAGGTAACCAGCGCCACTGCCGTCTCCCTTATACCTGTTAATACGTCTGCTAATTATCTACCCCCAGTTTCTGGAGGTGATGTCCGACCGATCCTCTTGAGCTCACCCCAGCAGTGAGTGCACTAGTCTTTCTCCACCCCCTCTCCCCCTGTCCTCCACTCACCTCCCCCTCTTCCTCGTCTCACCTCTCCCTGTCCTCCTCCCTTCTCCCTCTTCCCAGAGGTGATTCCGTGTTTTGTGTGGCACACGTCGATGGAGACAAGGTAGCTAAAGCTGTAAGTTGACACCCTCGCAGCTGCAGTCCAGTCGCTACCACACGGCCCTACCACACTCTCTCCCTCTCTTTCTGCAGGAGATTACACTGAAGCTGCCTGGAAGGAAGCCGTTGAGGACTTACATCAAAGAGCATGCTGCCTGGACACTCAGACAGGTACGTACAGAGGCCGAATGGGTAAACCAGCTGTGTGTAAATTATGTAGGTTTTGAGTAATAGACGAGTTAGTCACTATAACATGCACAGCTAAAGAGCTGGATATAAGACTGTGTACAATCTATTGTTCAGTTGATTGTGAAATCTTAGACTGGTATGCTTTGATCTTCTAGATACAAAGCCTATTTCACACAGAATGCTATATGCCATAAGTTATTACACTCAGGCTGATATTTGATACCTGAGAGAAGACACCGGCCTGAGTGCGATAACCCATGCTTCAGACACTAGGTCTCCTGGTAGGCCACCCCACCATAACCCTAGCAGTGAGTTGCCGTTGGTAGCAGCATGGTTCTCTAATAAGTGCTGTCCCTCCCTCCACAGATCCAGGACTCAGCCAACTTCTTCCAGCTTGCCCAGGAGAAGTACGCGGCCATCCAGCTGGGAAAGGAGGACCTGCGACTGCCCGGCCAGATCCAGAGGACCTTCTCGGACCTGGCCGCTTGCCTGAGGCAGGCGGAGGAAGTCCTAGTGCTGCCACTGTTGCCTACTGTACAGGAAATCTATACCGCAGAGCAGAGGGTGAGTGAGGCAACAGGTGGGTGGAATGGGAACGGAGAACGGAGAATGGGAACGTCAACTCATAAGTAAACCTAATACACACACACACACACACACCCTTGGCAGAGCCACCTGAAACCTGAGCTCCCTGAAGACATGGCCCTCCACCTCCACATCAGCTCTGCCATGCTTGTACTGACCGTCCTCACCGTCTCCCAGTCCCCAAAGCCAGGCCCCGCCCACCAGGGGCTGCAAGGGAGTGGGGCCAAGACGGACGAGGGTGATACCACCTCCTGGATCGGAGTAACTTTGTGAGTGGAATACTTGGGACCCTGTAGTCGCTGTGGTAATTAGTCCTTCCTCAAAAATTGAAGAGACCCTTTTCGCAAGAGGGCTACAAGAGGGTTTTCTGTAGCTATGGCAACGATACCCCTTGTATTTTTCATGCCCACTATACCATAGGCATGGCGGGTTTGTTCAAGTTTGAAGCAAATTGGACATTAAGAATACGTTTGTCCAATTCCCAGCCTAACAATAGTAGTTATTATTCAATAATAATATTATGGATTTTTAAAGAAAGTCATTTTGCTTTCTATGCAGTGAGTACGGAGCCACTACATATGAAGTCTCCAACCAGATCCAGGTTAGTCACATGCCAGTCACATGACCCATCCCACCATATATACTGCCAGGCATGTAACCTCACCCTCCCACAGGTGCGTTCACAAGTGCCCTGGCTGGCCAATGTCTTACGGTTGCTACAGGAAACCCTGGAGCTAGCACAAGACTTGATAGACAAGGTACAATATATAATAGCTACCTCGTACCCAGGCCTCCCCTCTCGGCTTTTTTTTCCTCACAAATGCTGCGAGGGGAGGCCTGGGCACACGAGGCTGAGCTAGCTGTATGTAATAATTCACAGGTGTTATTAGAGACTTCCCCTCCTTTCTCTGATACATGTACAGGTCAAAGTATTCGAAGCAATGAGTCTCGCCAAACGGTCCTGAAAACACAGCTGCCAAAAAATTTATAGAACACGATACACATCTCACCACATGCAATGTGCGGGTAGTACAGTACAGCACTGAGAATGGACAGAAGAGATATATTGACAAGCTGTTTAAGAGACACTTGTGAGCACTGCAAAGACAGCTGCCAGCCACTGTAGTGTAAATACTTGTGCACTATGAACCATGCTCATGTATAGAACTCCAGAGCCATAAATTCACTTTGGTTTTTTCCCCTAAAGTGCCGAGTCAGCCCTAGCTAGTGTGTCCTGCTGTTGTGCCGGTGCAGCTGGTGGTGGATGGCCTCCTCGTCTCTTCTCCTAGCAAAGCGCTGGGCCATGGAGTTGATGATGGAGAGTACAAAGTAGAGGACCATGACCAGTAGCACCTGCCCAAACACCCAGGACAGCAGGCTGGATTTCTGAATGGGATGGGGGGACACAGCATCATGCATGAGTTTCAAAAAATTAACCTATCTCATTCCCAAGCTGCATGTGTGGTATAGCTGTAGTCTCATGCCCAGACATCCGTGTCTGACATCTGGGCATGAGATTGCATCAGAAGTCTGGTTTTATTGCTTGTAAAACCGAAGAAGAGTGGACGCTTCTTAGCTCTAAACTAGGTCTCAACTGACAACTGCACTAGACAAGACAGCTCTGCTTACAGCCGTCCCCTGTCCTGGTTGTCTATGTAGCTTCTTCTTCTGATTGGCGAGGTACTCCTTGAAGGGAGCCTGAATGTATGGCCCAATGTAGGGGATGTCCCTGTGGAGAAGGTGATAATTGAGGAAGAATAAACAGCTGCTGTTGGGAAATTTTGCTGTTCCCGTAGCAGCTGTGGCAGTCATATGCATGGAAGCTGCCTAGCAACAAGACTTGAGCTGCGCACTCTTCAATTTGTGAATTCTTGCAACAGCACAAAAACAAAAGGTGCCTTGTTAGCCTTGTACCCACCCCTCAGAGCTTTTTTCATGGATATGGGGAAAAGGTTTTTTTCCCCTCCATGGCTACAAAAAACCAACTGAGGGGAGCTGTGGGTACCAACTGAGGGGAGCCGTGGGTAACAACTGAGGGGAGCCGTGGGTACAAAGCTAGTGCTTAGTAACTTCTACTGCTCAGTTCGCTCTCTCACCCGATGAGGTCAACCGCCCACTCCACATGGTTCTCGCTGAATGCCAGAATGACAAACACTTTCTGAGAGGGAGAAGAATCAGTCAAATCAATATCCCTTCCCGATAGCCTCGTCCCCAGGCCACTCCCCCTCCGACTGCGTGGCCTGGGGACGAGGCTACCGCCCCGACAGCTGTGACATTGTGTTGACCTCACCTGAATGTGCATCTTGATGACAGCCTTGCCGATGATAGTGGCACAAAAGAACGTCCAGAAAGGCACGAGGAAGTGGCCGCAGGTGATCCCAGCGAGGTCAAACAGGGGGTTAGGGATCTGTGGGATAAGAAGCCAACCAACCTGTTAGAGTGTGAACACCTTACGTACTTGATTAGAGAGTTAATTAGATTCATGCTGATTAAGTGATTCATTGTCAAAACCCACAAGTGTTTTGCACAAACGGTGGTTTATAAGCAGAGCAGTGCTGCAGCAAAAGCAACTGCAATAAGTAGTATATGATGTTTCCGTGGTGACGAAAAGTTCTGACTGGGGATCATATGAACTGACAGGGCAATGTCCTGACAGGTCATGTGAGGTCATGTGACCAATAAGAACTGCTGTTCTTGTGTCACATGATTCTCTCAGAGACGAACACAGATAACTGAGCGGAAACACCTAGGCAAAACTCACGGAGGCACAGAGGAGAATGCCAAAGAACCCAACTCTTTCTACCAGTCGATGCACTGCTTTCTTTGCTCGTGTTAGGGGGTCCTGGACGGACAGAGAAGTGATGTTCGGGTGAACACAAATCAGTACATGGCACTCTCAAAACCAGACTTCCTTCTCTGTCTGGCTTCGAAACCATAACAGACTACCTACTTACCTTCTTCTCGGAGTGTAGAACAGCCTCGATCTCTTCATAGTCGGGGTCTTCGTTTTCGTCATCAGACAGTCTGGCTACGAAGGGAGGGTGCAGAGCACGTCATTTCACCGTAGAGGTTTACTTAATACACACAGAGTTCCCAGCCTCATTCCCAGTCCCCACTCCACACACTGAGTTCCTAGTCTCAACCCAGTTCCCAGCCTCATTCCCAGTCCCCACTCCACACGCTGAGTTCCTAGGCTCATCCCAGTCCCCAGCCTCATTCCCAGTCCCCACTCCATGAGGAAACAGCTCTGTGGAGTGGAGACTGGCTACCGAGTGCCTGGAGGTGGGGCTAGGAACTGCATAAGTGGTACTACTACACCCGAGGACAGTGTGCCTGGGGGCGGGGCTAGGAACTGCAGGAGTGGTACTACTAGACCCGAGGACCGTGTGCTTACAAACCCAACACAAGTATCAAACGCTCCCCATGTCTGACCTGCCCTGGCCATGAAGTAGGGCGGCAGTTCACCAAGAGCCGTACCAGCACCCTGGAGAGATGAACAGTACCAAGAGAATGTAAATACCTAACAACTCAGCAGACTCCCACCCCCCCCCCCCCCCCCCCTCCCCAGCCAGAAAAAAAACCAATTCTTTCTGCACACCTTTGAACTCATCCTTACCCACATGAATGCCTCCAGGCGAACCTTGCCCATGACCTCCCAGAAGGTTATCGGGTACGGCAGTTCCTCTTTCGGACAAATGATGCTGTCGGAGAAACAGAATAATAGAGACAGAGCGTAAAGGAGAAGGCTTCGTGTAGTCCGTCCTGGAACAGGTAGCTACTCCACTTACTCTAGGGGATAGGGTGGTTCGGGAAATCTGATTGAGTTGCAGTCGAAAGCGGCCAGTGTAACTGAGGCTATGTGGGGACCCAAGTAGAGGAGAAAGGTATGCAGTCCCGTTCCCAAACCGATAGAAGAGAGAACCCCCAGTCCAACCCAGTAGCTGCACCACAGAATCTGTCGTTCCAAACTGGACACATACTGCATAAGAAGAAAAGTGACGCACCAGAGTTACTGCTACCAAATGACTCTCTGCTTCCATAAAATTACTGTACAGCTGAAAAATTCATTTCCTTGGGTGGAGAGGATGAAATAACAAATAGATCATAAACAAAAGTTTGCCTCATTAGCACATCTCTCAGTCCACGTCAGGCAGACCAGTCAGCCAAGAGACGTTCTCTCAGTCCACGTCAGGTAGACCAGTCAGCCGAGAGACCTTTCGTCCCTTACTTAGTTCTATTTCAGGGTTTCTCATTCCCAGACCATGTGGCGGAATTTTCAGAGCTCCTGGAAACGAGGCTACGACAAGGCACGCCCCCTAGTTGAGACCATCAAGCAAGTTTCCCCTCAGGCCATGAGAGCATCAAGCACAGAAACAATCGGGTGAAAGATATTAACCTTCTATGCCTACATTAATTATGGCGGTGAAGCTCTAAAATAAAAGGTACTTTGTCAGTGACAGGACCCTAGACTCACTGTCTGGTGAGGTCCATCCAGGTAGTAGCTCAGCAGGAACACAGCTACCAGTATGGTGGCCAGGGTGACCTTAACACGATGTTGGAAGATGCTGGAGAGGAATGGAGGGCATGGAGAGTGTTGAGTGTTGTTGATGACATCACATACATGACAAGAGACCTTACATACATGACAAGAGTCAGTAGCTTAGATGCATTTTCCTCCAAACACTACAGGTCACCTTGTTAATTTAGCAGCAAATTTATAAATTTATGCTAACAGCTGCAGCCATTAAACATGCATCGCTATATTGTAACAGTGCTGTTCCTACTTTGACATAATAGACAGTCACTACCCAACACTCTTAGCAAGCTGAAAGAGCTAGCCCCACAGACCCCCCTGATCTGACCCTCTGACCCACCCTACTGCCAGCTTCTGTAGTTCGTAGAGTAGTTCTCGGCTGAAGTAGTGCAAGGTGGTCATTGGTCGTCGCCATAGCACCAGTTTTCCTCTCTCCTTACGCTGTCGAGCACGGAGTTTTTCAATCTCAGGGTCTGTGTGTTGATGTCAGTAGCCAGCATGAGCACAGTGCAGTTAGTTATCAAAAGAGGCGTGGGCTTACACAGAATACTACAGTAGTCTATTACTCAAAGAGGCCTTATACCAAGGGTAGGCTTATACTCAGGAACAGATTTATAATCTGGGCTTATACACTCATAATCTGGAGTGGGTTTATACTCTGGAGTGGGTCTGGGGTGGGCTTTGGGTAGTGAGGAGCTCCAATCAGCCATGTCTGGCATGCAATGCAGTCCATAGGATCCACAGACGTGGGGCTCCCGTGCACTGATCCGTAACAGTTCACTCTTACCTCTGCTGCTCTGTCGTTCAAAGCTACGATTGCTAACGACGTTAGCATCGCTGCTGACCTCACCGGACGGCTGTGAGTCCTTCTCCTTTGATGCAGTCTTTGTACCTGTGCAGATAGGCCCAGAAGAAATACTGGTGTTTTTAATAGCAGCTCATATCTAATTATAGCCAATTAAGTTTAATATACCACAACTGTGCAGTCACCTTGTCTCTTTCTGGATTGCATGGTTGATAGCTTCGGCCTCCGTGCAGACATCAAACTATTCCACCACCACAGGGCTGCCTGTCCCTTGCTGCTATGTCTAAGCACTGAACAGTTATGTAATAATTACCCCTTCACTGTTATGACCTTCGACCACGAGGCTGTATCCTCCGCCACATAGACAAATCACGTGATAGATCATGCGCGCAGCTCTTGGGATGACTGTGCCATCGGCCCATCGATGCATCGTGAATCTACAATCCTGCCCTACCCCTGAATGTGCGACATGGACAGTTAAAGACAGTCTAATAGCGCAAATACCCGTTTCGATTGTATACTAAGGGCTGGAGTTTGGTAGCCCTCCACTGTCTGTGCAGAGGCAAGACACCTGTATCAACTTCCTGCCTATAGCAGGCACTGCTAGACTGTGAATTCAGAAGTCGTGTCAGCATGGGCATTGGAAGATCAAAGCAGTTTCCGATTTCCTACGAGGAAGCATGCGGTAGAGGTGAGCCCACCCTCTCCCAGCACCCCACCCCACCCCATCCCTCCCCTCCCCTAACATGTATCTGGGATTGCAACTCCATGCAAAATTTGGATCGGGTCAGAACCAATTTTAAGTCTGGAATCTGGATACTGGATTATATAGCCCACCCCCTAGATGTAGGCCTGTCCTCTCACAGTATTTTATCTTTCCCCGCACATTTCTCCTCCCCTAGTGAGCCGGGAGGTCCTCACTCGTTTGGAGGAGACATTCAAGCGCACCTCCACGACCAGTAGCTACCTCCCTCAGACCACCTTCGTGAGGGACATCTTGGGAGAGGGTGTGCCCCCCAAGCTAGCCGAGGTAGGCCTACACGTATGCAGATCATTCTCAGATCTGCATATTTGTGAGGTTTGTTGGGGGGTGTGGTCAATGGGCATGCTTAATGGTGACAATACTTAGCCTCGATACGTTCCTGCCATGGAGATATTCTCCATGGCTGTGAGGTCAAATTTTGGTGCAGAGTCAGAATGGGAGGTTACAGCATACACGTGATTTGTGGCTCTCAATGGAATGATGCTGTTGACAGTCATTTGTATGTGGTATCTTAGCAACTTAAGCTCCTGACGAGGCACACATGAGTTCAACTATTGCGTCAGTGGCATTGATGATTGAGGCAGCAGCTGTGGACACAGAGTATCCTAACAGTTATCGGACCGTCATTGGACCGTCAGTGCAAAAATTATCACCATTCCGCAAGCAAGAAAGTGATCTACGTAAAAATAGAGTTACTGTTTCATTAAACATTGAGGTCTTGCCACTCGAAGAATGAACTTCATAGCTTATATCATTGTGCATTATTATAACAGCTGCCTAAATCTCATTGCTTGGAACTCGCTATAAATTAACAGACAGTTTGGTACATGCGAACTTATGGCGAGATAATCAAACCAGACAGTACCGCACTGACACGACCCTAATAGCCTGAAACAAGACCTGACGTATGGAGAAGCCTACTAGTGCAAATTGCAGACAGCTGTTTTGGTGTCCTGTCTATAATGTTGCTAAGCATTTGCTATCAGTTTGGGATATCAGCTATAAACTTTCTGTATGTTAATCACAAAATTGCAGCATGGAGTAAACGCCACAGTGGCGGACTCAATCTGGTTTGCACCTCAAGTAATTACTAGACACTCTTTGCTCTGTTTCCTCCATCTCCTGTCTCTGTCATTTCTCCTGTTGCCTCAGGGGATCTTTCATGCCTTTGGTGGCTCTCAGAAGGGGATCAGTTTCAAGGACGTGGTGTGTGGTATCGTGCTCCTGGCCCACGGGACGGTGGATGAGAAAGCCAAGTGTAAGAGAACCTCACCCACAGCTCACATGACTGTGCACCTGCGTAAAGCAAGTTTCGTTCCCATTCTCCATTCTGGAGCTTTCTAATTACACCTCTTCGTATGCTGTATGCAACAAAAAAAAGCTGCCATGAGAGAAGAACTGTTGAGTGGATACTAATGTGGCCACACATTTTAACAGTAGTTGGGCCGTGTATAGACACATACTGCCATGGACATTATCTATGCTCACACACACACACACACACACACACAGTCCTGGCGCAGATGCTAGCATTGGACGGGCACTACATTACCAAGGAAACTGTTCAGAACCTCGTGAGCGCCTGTGACAGGGATCCTTCTCCAGTGAACATGGAGACACTCTTCCGTCAGGAGCCGTACTGCTCAATGGAGTACTTCGAGAGATGGATCAAGTCTCACACAAATCTCGCCTCCTTTTCCAAGTGGTTTCTGGAAGAGAAGGAGACAGGGTTCCAGCTGGAGGCGGGGCCAGATCCTCCCACTTTTTACCAGACCCTTGCAGACCTCCATGGATGTGAGTGAATTATTAACTGACCATCTTCTGTAATCTCTTGCTTGCCTCTGGATATTCTCTGCATACTACAGTAAATTACGAACCAAACATGTTCTGTAATCTCTTGCTTACCTCTGGAAATCCTCTGCATACTACAGTAACAGAGAAAGATGTGATGGACCTAGAGAAGACGTACTGGGGACTGAAGGGATCGGGAAAATTTGACCAGGAGGTTTTCGAGAGCTACACCTGCCCCCCTCTACCCAAGGAACTCTGTGAAGGTAAGTGTGGGTAATGGCTACACAGCATAGCCATACACCAGAGGTAGGAGTTTGGATATTTTCTCCTCTCTCCCCCCTCTGCTCCCTTCATCCTCCCCTCCCCCCCTCCCCCTCCCCTCCCCCCCTCCCCTCCCAGGCCTGTTTAGTGCCTTTGATATCAACTGTGACGGCCATATTGATCTCTCGGAGATGGTGAGTGCCGTTGCCATCTGCTGTAGGAAGCCGGAAGAGGAGAGACACAAACGTGAGTGATCCACACACACACACACATATAATATACACACAGGCATGCCTTCACTCTAAGTGGTTGTCATGGAGATAAGCCCAGGAGAGCTAAACTCTGCATATTTCCAGTGATCCATAACTTGGCCTGCCATGCCATTTGATGCTACTGGGTGTATGTCCCATCACAGCTCCTCTGATTATCGCTCTGCTATCTCCCTGCAGTCTGGTTCCGGGTGTTTGACTGGGACCAGGACGGGCTGCTGAGCAGAGCGGAGCTCACTCGAGCCGTGGAACTACTCCTGCAGGTCCAGGAGGAGAACAGGATAGTCTCCACCCACGTCCCCGTGGGTGCAAGGGAGGACGGGGGCGTGGCAGCAGCGGGAGAGACAGGGACAAACTCTCAACCACAGGTAAGTAATGCACACACACACACACACACACACACCAGTCGGAGGGTACTAGCACTAGAAGATGCTACAAGTACATCCAATGGGTAGTTAGGCGTACAAATGTGGCCAACCTGCAAATCTGGAATTCTGTACCAGGCATACTAGCAAAACCGCTGAATATGCAGTTTAGTTATTTCTGCAAGCTAAACTCTGAGTACACAGTGCGAACTCCACATTGTTCTTGTTGCCAAAGCTTGCTGGACTGGAACCTCATAACTCATAAAACCTTTCCAGGCTCCGAAGATTTCATGCAAATTGCAAACCGTGGCGCTAGACAGTCGGCCTTTGTAATACTCTGCTCTAGCCCCAATTAGCTTACGATACATCTGTCTTTCCTGCTTAGTCTTATTCCAGACGTCCATGCCCTCTGTTCAAAGGAGCGTCTGATTGAACTTTCCTGGTATTTTTAATATTATTAATTATAGTAATGAATCCATAGAAGAGAATGACATGCCCTGGGGCTCCTGTCGTGGGCGTGTGGGCATGAGACTATTTCCTGGTTATTTGTAGGCAACCTCAGAAGCTATTGCGGAGGCAGCACTTTCCAAGCATGCCAAGGAACATGTGAGTGTACAGGTCATGTGAGCTGCTGACATCATCTTGCATCACATGGCTCATGTGATGCGGCCAATCACATTGCAGGAGGGCAGTCTAACAGAGGAGGAGTACATCCAGTGGGCAGTGAACAACGCCCTCTCTCTGGAGCTGTCCAAGGTCCTATTCCAAGTCTGCCATGTCAGGTTTGGGCTCAGGCTACGAGACAGGAAAGATGAAGCAACCGTGATTGAGTAAGCTCACCTTTATCCTGTTTATCGGGGTCTCCTCCTCCTCCTCCTCTGGTGATGGCTACCTTGTTCCTGCTCTCCCTCTTAGTGGCTACCTGCTTCGATTCAAGAAGGCAGATCGCAAGGCTGGAGACACTGTTTACCTGATCGCAGCGCAATGGTTCAACGCATGGCGGGAGCATACACACACTGAGGTACACACACAGTGTCATTGTTGACCGTCATGTGCATGTGGGAAAGCCACACCCCTTGGGCCAGCCAGAATGAGTTATTGGTTTTATTATCATTATCTTGGTCGTGAAGAAAAAGGAGAACGGGTGTTTTTTTCGTACTGCTGCTGTATCACAGTAGCCAGTAGGTGAGGGTGGTTGAGGATGGCATCACAGTTTGGTGGTACCTTTCTGGAAGTGTTTCAGTACTGTATTGAGCATACACTTGCACACACACACACACACACACGCATGCACACAGTTACAACTCTCCCCGTCAGGTCGCTCTAAGAAGAACAAGCGAGACAAGAAGAAGCACAAAGTGAAGTCCTCCGCCCAGCTCCCGGTCCACACCTACACTGTGACCCCTGTGGTCCCTGTGGCTAGTGCCATAGACACGGAAATGGTGGAGGTGGCGGAAGAGGCCCTGGAGCTCATCACAGTACCCAATGGTGAGGGGAGGGGCCAGTACCCAATGGTGAGGGGAGGGGCCAGTACCCAATGGTGAGGGGAGGGGCAAGTATCCAATGGTGAGGGGAGGGGCCAGTATCCCAATGATGAGGGGAGGGGCCAATATCCAATGGTGAGGGGAGGGGCCAGTGCCCAGTGTGTATGCATTGTTTAAGACACAACACAGACAGGTTTCTTTTACACACACACACACACACACACACAGACCTTTCTGCTGGGGGTCGTTCCAGTGCCATCTCCTCTGAGAGTGAGGCGAGCACCATGGCTACCTCCACAGCTGAGGAGGATACCAGTCCTGGACCCATAGACAACTCAGTCCTCTGTGTCCAAGACTCCAGTGGGAACAAGAAGCTGCCCTCCCTTACCAACGAAGGTACTGTGGCCTCCTCACAGTGTATGACGGTCAGAGACAGCCTGGTAAAATTGCTAAGCATGCATGAAACCATCTCACGATCACCCCCAGTGTAGCTGATGAGCCCAGTGTAGCTGATGAGCATGGATGGCTGTGATAATCCTCTCACTTTGTTATCAGAAGCTCATATTCAGCATGCACTTCTGGTGATGTTAATACTACCTCCCCTCCCCTCCCCTCCCCTCCCCTCCCCTCCCCTCCCCTGCCCTCCCCTGCCCTCCCCTCCCCTCCAGGTGGGCGGCTGAAGCAGTCACAGCTGCTAGTGGAAGGCAACGACTTCTTTCTTCTCCCGGAAGTGGTGTGGCGGGTTTTCATCAGCTGGTATGGCTCCGTGGGATACTCCTGGGGACCCGCCCTCCCACGACTGGTCAGTGGACTGCTACTATACAGACAATTTTACTATAGTCCTGATTCTATTCCACATGTAGTATGGGTACCAGACACACCTTCTAGAATAGAAGCTACCTCCAAGTCTGTTTGTATTGGCTAGTGACTAGTGTTTTCACGATTGCCTCTCTCTAGGTACGTGATGACGGTCGAGTGGAGCTGTACCCTGTATTCTTCAAGATCTTCCGACACACCACCCTTCCCCCGCCCATCAAACCCACACCCTTTCCCTGGCCATTGTCTGCCATCTTCAGTAGCCTTGGCCTTGCAGGAATGGGGGGTGGAGCTGCACAGCCGGTCGCACCCCTCATCTCGGGAGGAGGGTCCGAATCCAATCCGACCCAACCCCCTCTCCCTCGGAGGGTGTCTTACTATCAGGCAGCCTTTGACAAGAAGTCCACCGTACAAGAGGTATGGTGGGCATTTATTGGGTGATATAGTATATGGACGTGGCTTACAGTCATGTGACTGATCATGTGATCCTCATGGAAGTGGGCTTCTTTTAGACCTTCAACTATTAAATATGCATTTGCACCTTTGCTCAGTTACCCATTATATTACCCCTGCACATTGTTCACTAGATCTGCGAACAGTTGCAGAAGCTCCTTCATGTGAAGGCCGAGGATCTCCGACTCTATGACTTCTCAACTGATGACGATCCTGTCCTCCTGGATGACGAGTCAGCAACTATTGAGTCACTGCGCTTCAGTGATGGGCAGAAGCTGCTGGTGGAGAGTAAGTCAGAAGTAGCTGGTGAGCAAGAGTTGGTATGAACATCTACATCCTTCTCTTTCCTTTCTCCCTCCTTCCCCCCTTCTTCTCTCCCTCCCTCTCTCCCTTCCTCCCTTCCTCCCTCCCTCCCTCCTCCCTCTAGCCCGCAACAGAGACAACACCTGGCCGGAGGAGATGATCGCCATCATCAAGGAAGTACAGGCTAAAGACAAAGACAAGGAGAAGGCCAAAACTCACGGTCAGCCCGAGTGATGTCATAGTGATGTAATACCTGTGATGTGGTAATGACAAGCCAGATGATTGTGTCACTATGAAGTAATATTACGTAATTCTCATGGTAATAATTTCCACGAGCGTCTTCTGACAATCTTAGTTAACCTTTCCACCCCTTACCCCTCCTCCTTCAGACGTACATGTACATGTCCCCCCTGGAGCCACAGGCCTGAGTAACCTAGGCAACACCTGCTTCATGAACTCTGCCCTCCAGTGTGTGAGCAGTGCCCAGCCACTCACCTACTACTTTAGAGAGAAAGACCACCTCCTGGAGATCAACAAGTAAGTCATAGTGGTGTCAGAGACTACAGCCACTTACCAGTTCCCCTCCCCTCCCCTCCCCTTCAGGGACAATCCCGTGGGTACGGGTGGCGTAATGGCCAAGAGATATGCTGAGCTGATCCAGGATCTATGGAATGGGCACTCCAAGAGCATCACACCACTCAAGTTTAGGGTACGGTTCGTATGTGTAACTGTTGAAATCTTGATGTGCAATTTTTTGGCCTTGTGTCTCCACTTACCTCTCTCTCTCTCCTTCCCCCCTTCCAGTTCACCGTTGGGAGGTACGCCCCTCGTTTCAATGGGTTCCAACAACAGGACTCGCAGGAGTTACTGGCCTTTGTGCTGGATGGTCTCCACGAGGACCTCAACAGGTAAACAGTTAGGCGGAAGTACTGACTGTAGAGTTACATCAGACTGCAGGTTTATAGGTTTATCCGTATAAACTAGTATATACAACTGTCATGGGGCTCGTTAACAGTTGGACAAGCTTCATGTGCTTGTATAGCATTACATGGGTGAAAGTATGACGAGTTACTACAGCCATCTGTGGATTTACTTACCATGGCCAGTTGTGAGGTGTAGGAGAAATGATGGCTCGCATACATGTTGGTATGGCTGCAGGGTAAAAGAGAAGCCGTACAAAGAGCTGAAGGACAGCGATGGTAGGCCAGATGAGGAGGTGGCCCAGGAGGTATGTGGATGATGTCGGTATGATGTCATGCGTAGTTCTGCAGTCACATATTTTCGTGCTTCCTGCAGGCCTGGGATTACCACCTGTCCAGGAACCAGTCTGTCATCGTGGATCTGTTTCATGGACAGGTAAGTCTCCTGTTGCCATGGAGATGAATACTGAATATGTAGCTTAATGCCACTAGCATGACTGTGAGCTTCTATTTTTAGTAACACTGCCCATGGAGTTGGTTGCCAAGACAGCCAGCTAAGTAATTAAAGTATCTTAATATAGTAACAAGTTGCATGCCAATTGACTACTATCTTGAATAGAGGGATAACTATTATAAAACAATTGCATTCTTGTCTATTGGGGGGCTGACCCTAACCCTAAGCTCATGTCTCAATCTTCACATAGCTGAAGTCAGTGGTTCGCTGTAAAGCATGTGACTACGAAAGCATGAGGTTCGACCCATTCACCTTCCTCTCACTTCCACTGCCCATGGAAAGCACTGTGGACCTGGAAGTTACTGGTATGTGACTGTCACATGACTATCACACGTGGTCACCTGAGTATATAGGAATGATCATGTGACTATTACATAAAAACTAATCACATGACTATCACATGACCTTCAGTGGTGCGACTGGATGGTAGCCAACCCGTGCGGTATGGTCTGAAACTGGAGATTGACGAACGCTACCGTCTTCTGAAGGAGAGTCTGTCACAGCTGTGTGGCATACCTTCTTCCAGTCTTCTGCTCGTGGAGATTGTCGGAGCAATGATCAGAGTAAGTGGGAGAAAAGTTGTTCAGCTTTTTTACACATGGAAGAACGTGAGAAGATCATCTTGAAACTCTACCTCCTCTCTCCCTCTCCAGAACTTCCCCTCCGATTCTACCAAGATCCGCTCAGTCTTGGGAGGGTACTTGTTTGCTTACGAGCTCCCGGACCCCCCAATTTTAGAGCCCACCAGTCGGTCAGAGAGCCCGGATGAGATACTGCGGAAGCACAAGTTTGCCGAGCTGCGACGAGAGCGTACCTTGAGCATGAGGAAGGCGCAGGATGAGCGAGGGAGAGCAGCCCGGGCCCGGGCCAGGAGAGAGGAGCGAAGGAGGAGAGAGGAAGAGGAAGGACAGTCCAGAGAGACCAGCCCAGGTGGGTGGAGCTAGGGTGTGGTTTTATGTTAGCAGCTATAACTGTAGAGTGAAGGTGTCTACAAAGAGTTGTTCAAGCATGCATGTGCTTATGCCACACGCTAGTAGGGGCTGTGGTGAGCACATTTTCAAGTCAGTTTCATGTTATGAGGCTCGGCCTCCATCTCATCTCTGCTGTGCTGTCTGCGCTCTATATAGAAACTGAAGGTGCTGAGGTGGGCCAGGAGGTCTCGTCTGACCCGACCCCAGAGCTACCTCCGGAGGAACAAACTGATGAAGCTGCGGAGACAAGAGAAGATATGGAATCCCCGGAACCCAAGCGAGACTCCTCCCCCCATGGGTCCCAGCAAGACTCCTCCCCCCATGGGTCCCAGCGAGACTCCTCCCCTCACGGGTCCCAGCGAGACTCCTCCCCCCATGGGTCCCAGCGAGACTCCTCCCCCCATGGGTCCCAGCAAGACTCCTCCCCTCACGGGTCCCAGCGAGACTCCTCCCCCCATGGGTCCCAGCGAGACTCCTCCCCCCACGGGTCCCAGCGAGATCCCTCCCCCCGGCGATACCTGGAGAGGAAACCTAGAGCCACGCCCACTCCTCCCCTTATGGAAGGAAACCCAATAACCTCGCCCATCCCTCCCCTCGTTGAAGGGGATCTACGGACCCCGCCTACTCCCCCATTGTCCGACTCCCGAGGCATGGAAGACACAGATGAAGTCAGCAACATTCTGGCAGGGGAGGCCCAGCAACAGAAAGAGGATCGGACTAGGGAGTCGTCGACCGCGCCTCCCTGGGGGGTACACAGCGGCTTCGTCTTTGCAGTCCATCGTAGAGTAGTAAGTGGTTCAAACGTCCCAGTTAGCCCCAATCTGTTGCTCCTTAACAGTCCCTGTTTTTAAAACTAAATGCAGTGTTCTAGCCAGAGAGTGATGCTTTCCGGCTCTTCAGTAAATCACTTTCTTTGATGTGGTTGCAAGAATATGACTAAAAGTACTACTATGCTTTGATCTTACCACTTTACAACTGCTTCTAGCTAGCCTCATTCCCAGTCTCCACTCCCAGCTTTTTTGAAAAAAACAACGGATCCCACTTTTTTTACTTGCGAAATAAAGCTTGGAGTGGAGCCTGGAAACTGGCTAGAGCACTGTAATGCAATGTCTAAAGAAAGAATCATGAAGTAGTGGGTGGGCTCTTACTAGAGATAGTGTCATTATGTGTATACAGGTGTATTATGTAACCTTGCTTGACCACGCCCTATTCTCTCCTTCCCCTAGTATCCCACAGATCATTATTTCGTCTCGTTCCAGAAGAACCGCCCTGCGCTGTTCGGCACGCCACTGGTGATTCCATGCACGGTTGCTACCAGTTGCAGAGAGGTGTACCAGCTGGTACGGAATATGACCCAGAGACTCATCATCCCGGATCCACCCAATGCACAAACGTGAGACAACCTCACACAGATCTACACTGGTAAAATGGTGTTTGCAGAATGAACTAATTCAAAAAGCAATGTTTGATAGTACTATTGAACATTGCTTTTTGTGGAAGATAATATGTTTCTTCTGTGAATGCCGTTTTGACAGTGTTACCGATGTGTAGCTACCTCCACTAGATGTCTTACATGGAGTTTGAAGAGACTAGGCATTGCTACTCTAGTAACTGTTCTCTTGCAGCTTGTAGTGTGTTAGTTGGTAGGTGTGAATGGTGTGCACTGCTGTACGCCACCTCTACAGTTGCTCTTCTGCCCCTGCAGCACTGAGCAAGAGAGAAGGTTTGCCTTCCAGCTGAAGTTGGTGAACAGAGATGGCTACTCCTGCGCCCTGTGCCCCTGGTACAAGTACGTTGACCATTGGCAGTGTGTCTCGATCAGTATAATTACATTCGCCTCTTCCACCCAACTGGCATATTAACCCTTTTCAGTACGTTTTCTCCAGTTTAACCCTTGCTCTAGTCTTAGCTACCTCTATCTTCTTTTTTTTCAGCCAGTCTTAGTGCATTGAGATTCCAAATTTTTAGACATGCAAGCAGTAAAGTGAAGTGCTGCAAGCTAAGGGCTACTTTTTGTGCCACTCCCCCCCCCCCCCCCCTCCTCCCCCCAGGTTCTGCCGAGGGTGCTTGCTGGAGTGTGATGACGCCCCCCTGGGTAGTAGCTCTCACTACATTGCTGTGGACTGGGACCTCACCACACTCCACCTCAAGTACCAGCAAGCTATGGAGAAGGTATTTTTCCCTCATCAACAGTTTTACTTAACCAATATACATGTAGTCCTTAACAGTTAGTATTTAATTAACCCTTAACTACCCACCCTCTAATTAGCTGCTCTCCTTCAGCTATTTTTAACCCTTAGCTACTCTCAGATTTAACCCTTAGCCTTGCACCTTCCAGCCAATTGAGCACGAGAGTATGGAGTCACTAAAGACAGAGAACACCGACCCCATTGACCTCTATGAGTGCTTCAAAGCCTTCGTCCGAGAAGACCAACTGGGAGAGGATGAGTGCTGGTCAGTGCCGGGGACCGAGTGTGGGCGGGGTGGCTTTACAGCTGTCCAATTTGCAAACTATATGCTGTTGGATGAGAGAGGAATTGCAGTATGTAATAGTTCGGTTATTATAGCTGTGCACATTCCCAGGCCATGGTCTGGGAATGGGGCTAGGGGTTGCCATGTGAACAGCTACACTGTGCACGTATGTAGTATGTGATCTTTTGTGTTCTGTTTGCAGGTACTGCAAGCACTGCAAGAAGCACCAGGAGGCCGTGAAGAGCTTGGAGATCTGGCGGCTTCCTCCCATTTTGGTGAGCAGGCCATCGTGAGGTCTACTGTGGATATTAACATAGTTGTGCTGTTGGCGTGACAACGGTCATGTGCTTATTCCTCCTCAGATTGTTCATTTAAAACGATTCCAGTTTTTTAATGGTCGATGGGTAAAATCACAGCGTGTGGTCACATTCCCAGGCAGCCTAGACCCCATGCGGTACACAGTGAAGAATGGGAATGGAGAATCCTCGGAGAATGGGAATGGAGAAGCGGGGATTGTGGATCAGGAACCAAACTCAACCAGAACTGAAACTGAACAGGTGGAGGCAGAGGTGCACTCACAGGAAGAGACTAAGAGTGAGGACAGGTCACGTAACTCCCAGGAAGAAGCTCCTGTCGACCAGCCCGCTAGCGAGAGCCGGAACGAGAGCCCCGATGGTGCAGCAGGGGTGCAGAAGCGAAGCGAAGCAGAGGCTGACCCTTCCCCCAACCCAAGCAGCTACAGTCTCTTCGCTATTTCAGTGAGTACAGTGCAGGCCAGGGGTTCATTTAGGAAAATCTCCAAGGGGGGGCAAAGCACGTCAGAAGACATTTTGTGGGGGGCGTGCGTATAGTGAGCAGTATTCAATTTGAAGGGTTGAAATCCCCAAGGGGGCCACAAAATTTCCAAGGGGGGCTGAATGCCCCCCCCCCCCCCAAATGAAACTCTATGGACTACTGATTGGGGCGAGCCTGAGCGAGCCCCACACTAGCGAGTATGGTGGAACAATTTTATTGTGCGTACGTATGTCTGTACGTCCACCATACCGCATATGCGCTTATGCTCCAAATATCCGACAACAGTTCGCATGTTGAGCTCACGTGCGTATTCAAGTTTACTTGCACTATACTAGCACTCGACTTCGATCGTGCTAACCCTCTTGATGGCTAACTGACAGCAAGAAAGCAGAGTGGACAGCAGAAGATACTATCACAGCTAGGGTACGTGCTAGGCGACAACGTAGTACCCGGAGACCCCAGATGCGAGGCCCCAGTGGAAGAGAAAGGTCAGGCGCTAATAGGATAGAAAGGGCCAAGAAGAGAGAAGGATAGCAGGTACCCCGAAAGAGAGAGAGAGGCAAGGCCTCAACGGGAGAGGAACCGTCAGTGAGAGAGAAGGGGAGCAGGAATCCTGGAGGAGAGGGAAGCCAGGATAAGGAGCGCCAACGAGAGTGAAGGATAGTAGGTACCCAGTCTTAGAAATTAGCTGGCTGCTTAGTGGGCCAGCTGGGGGAGAAATTTGAAAATTGGGGCTAAAGCTCCTGAAATAAATACTGCAGGTACACCAGAGGAGATGAAGGCCAGACGCCCAACAGCCTCCACCAGATCTATGTCATATTCCTGTGACAGCTAGTTATTGAAAACTCCCAAGGAAAAGAATTGTATTAGCAAGAGACCAAGGGGAAGGTGAAAGTGTGGTGGGCTGGCTCTGACGGCAGGGCAGATGGAATGAATGTGGGATATTCACCTGTGTGTGTATTCCTGTCTCGTGCCCAGTTCTTTCATAATAAATGGCCTGGGTGGGAGGTTTTATTTTTTGGCTGAGAAGTTAAGATACAGGACATACAACTTGTCCCGTTGTATTATTCATACAAACTGCATCTCCATTCAGTCACTGCATGTGTATGTAAGGATAAACGTATGATGAGCTAATCAAACCCACTACAAGGGCTTATACTGCAAGTGTGCATTTCCTAATAACTTGGCTGTCGGTAGCTACTGAATAATTCAGTAGCCATCAGCCTGTCAGACTTTAGAGAAGAAAAAAGAAGCCTATAGCTCTTGGTCGGTCAAACAGTTCTTCCCAGGCTTAATACTGATAGATAGATGACTATTTGTGGTATTTCTATAAAGAGAAACAAATTATAATGTAAGTTGGGGGGGGAAAAGCCTAGCAGCCAATAGCATATCTATAAAAATAGTTATAAATGTTAGCTATAAAATTCAAATAAAATTTTTAAATTTTATTTTTGTGCTATTTCTATAAAGAGAACAACTTAACTTGGAGGAAAAGAAGGAGAGAAAAAATCTTGGAGAGAAAAAAAAAAGAAACTTGAGAAGAAAAAAAAAGAAGCAAAAGCCTAGGGAGCCTCCCATCCCTCCTGGAGTGTTAGACACCCGGAGCGCTGGATAGGCGATGGCTGGGAATTACAGGAGCCGCTGCTGTAACGTACCCAGTCATCCTTTTAGCTTCGGAGTTCTTCCGGAGAAGAAAGTTACCGGCATATTGGCTATAGGCTTAGAAAGTCAAGAATCAGATATGTACGCGGGGGGCATTCGAACCCGCGACCCGATTAATGGGGAGGCCACGTTCCGACCCCAGTCTGAAACGAACGCGCCACCTTGACTTCCCGTCAGATGTTGGCAAAATTTAGTCTTTTAAACCTGTCGGTGATGTGCGTTAAATGGAATTGTTTCTAGAACGAGTGCACAACTGCACATCAGGACGGCTAGAGCGTTCCCGCTATTGTACAAGCACTGGGGATAAAGGTTAGGTAGCTACAGATAGCGCTATGAACCTAGCTACCTAGTCTCGGGTACCCAGACCCGTCTGGGTACCCGAGACTACTAGCTACCTACCTACCTACCAGTGGGTAAAGTTTTAGTCCTGAATGTGAGTGTCATTCATTTGAGTGGACGCACCACGTTCGATCAGGCTCGCCCCTCGATGATTACAAGCACCTTACTAGTTCTGTAGATGTAGCAAAGCATGTACCTACTATTATATGCTGTGGGGGTGGGCCTTGCTAGAGGGGGGGTGGAGCCTTGCTAAAAGTCTTTTAGGCCTTAAATTCAGTATCACCACAAAAGAGTACTTGTTTCCGGTCTCCATTCTATGTTTTTTTTTGTATGTGAAAAGTGGAGTGGGGACTGGGAACGAGGCTACTCAGGGTAACCCGATACCACACTCTTTTCCTCCAGTGTCACTCAGGTATCCTTGGTGGGGGGCACTACACCTCCTTTGCCAAGAACCCCAACGGCAAGTGGTATTACTTCAACGACAGCTCCTGCAAGGAGACGACAGAAGAGAGAGTACTGCAGGAGTCACCCTACATGCTGTTCTATGAGCTGCAGGGAGTGAAGAAAGAGGTAACGGCTGTGTCTTGCTGGAGGAGCACACAGTGTCTGCTCATGAGGATTGTCTGCAGGGCCTGTGCTCTGATATAAGCCGGGCTGGGTGGGATAGTAGCCTTGTCCCCAGGCCACAGGGGTGTGTGGCTTGGGGACGAGGCTAGGTTGGACAGTTATTTTAAAGTGTACTATTTTTAGTAAAACTACCAAAATTTTGTGCATAATTTGTCTAGTCACATGACTCCAACACCCCTCGCTTTGGCCTGGGGGACTACTGTTGCAAACTGTTTTCCCGCCCATTTCCCAGGACTACCGGGCCAAGAAGCAGGGCAAGCGTCAGGACATCACCAGCACAGAGGACGACCAGGAGTTTGAAGAGACCCTGAAGTCTCTGAGGAGGCACTGCTGTATGCAGTAGTTGCTGAGGCGGCCCCTGCCATGAGTGGTTATGGTTTTTGTACATGGTTCCATTCCAATTTTGGTAAAGTGACTATCAGTAGTAAAGTTGGTGGACATGCATCAAATGCATTATTATTATACTGTTCTACTTTTTGATGAAGTAATTTTGAATGTTGTGTTTCTTTGTGTGTATATAGTATTGTCTGAGACCCAATTTTTTTATCACAAAGTAGTACATTCTTCTGGATAGCAGTTGCAGATGTTTAATATGCATGTTGCATGCATGATACATCACCATGGTGACAGCTAGTGTCGCAAAAAATAATTTATGATATCATTTATTATAATAGCTACAAGTTTGCATGCAGATAGCTAGCCTTGTTCCCAGGACACACCCAGGGGGTGTGGCCTGGTATGAGGCTAGAGGATTGCAAGACTGGAGGCTCATATGTCATCCTGTATGGAGGAGAGGAGTCCAAGGGAGCGTAGCATCCCGGCTCCACCCTGGAGGACACACACCTTGGGGAACTCTAGCCGAACCAACTGCCGGGCAAACTGTGTGTGTGTGTGTGAAGTATATGAGGTACTAACCATACATTAGCAAAACAGGCTACCATGTGGGCAGACACGAAGCCTGCCCTCTAAGCTCTTACAATGGGTGCGGCTTCTCCCTTGTTTGCTACCACGATAACGACCCTCCCCCGGTAGGCGGTGAGGGTGGCGGCTGCTGGTGAGGGTGTGAGGGAGCCATCTGGCTGCAGTGCCGATGTGTGGGAAAGGTTCACAGAGTTAGGGACGTGCCCCAGACGAAACCTAGCAACGAGGTCAAGGAACTAACACAGCAAAACAACGACATGAGCATCCAAAAACCATTTTCGAATTTTGTAACTAGATGTTGTTGTGCCCAGCTCTTTCATAATGAATGGCCTGGGTTTGAGGTTTTTTATCGTGGCTGAGAAGTTAGGATACAGGACATATAACTTGTCCCGTTGGATTTATTCATACAAACTGCATCTCTAAAGATTCTCCATTCAGTCACTGCATATGTATGTAAGGATAAACATATCATGAGCTCATTGAACCCACTACAAGGGCTTATACTGCAAGTGTGATGACTTGGCTGTTGGTAGCTACTGAATAATTCAGTAGCCATCAGCCTATCAGACTTGAAAAAAATTCTTCCCGGGCTTAGTGGGGCTCGCTCAGGCTCGCCCCAATAAACCTGTAGCGGTGATGCGCATTAGATGGAATTGTTCCTAGAATGAGCGCACAACTGCATATCAGCAGCAGGATGGCTAGAGCGTTCCGCTATAGTACAAACACTGGGATAAAGATTAGGTAGCTACAGATAGCGCTATGGACCTAACTACAGGGCTAGCTCTTGTCTTGCGTGGCCAGACCCTCACCTAAAGCGGCGCGCGAGACTAGGCTAGCTCCCTGCCTGGTAAACACAAACAGCCTCATGGCCTTACAAATGATTGTTCCATGCCAAGTGACTAAGTGTATGCATGCAGATCTCTGTGAACTGTTGACAATAGCAGTACAGGCTGTGCTGGTGTAAAGTGGATTCAGTCACCCACAGCACCGAAAGCCCATGAAACAGTTACAAAGCTACTGCAGTGGTGTGGCAATCATGCTCATCATCCAGCACTCTGCTCATTTTCATCAGAGCTTGCACGTGAGTTGTACAACTGTAGATACTATAAACCGTGCGGTTTATAGTATCTATCGTCTTGTGTACATGTATGAATCTGGGCTAACTGTCAGAACCAGAGTGGTCTAACTGAACTTGACCCCCAAACTCAAGATACTCTTAGAATGTGCTTTCTGAGCTGCTAAAAATTCAGAAGTTTTGTCATTTGTTCATAGGGCTACTATGCGTGCTTTTTTACACCATTTTTGTATAATTCTTACGATTTCTAGTACTTGATTTTGGATTAGTCCACTACAGTTCCGACCCCTTCAGTTTTGAATGCCATTGCCTTGGGCACTATACTTGGGTAGTCCCTTTAGGCATAATCCCCGACTCCAGCGCTCAGTTCAAAGGATACTCTTCCTGCGTTCGGATGTCCACCACAATAGCTCTCTGTCGCTTCTTCTTCCCTCCCTTCCCCTGCTGAGGAAGGGGTGTGGTCCGCAGTGGGGATTTCCCCTCCCCCCTCGGCTGGTTGCCATAGCCAATAGCATGAGACTCCAGCCGGCACAGGGTGATTAGGTCGTGGGCAGAAATCTGGGGGCAGGACTCCACCTTTAGCGTTGCTAGGGGGAGGGGCTCACGACGCTATAGGAGAAGTAATTTCTTTACTATGTGAAATTCTCCAATGCTAAATTAAAGTTCAAGGCAATCACTCTAAGGTGTCAGTGAATGTCAACTCACAGCTTCAGGAGGAATGGAGGGATCCTGGGTGGGCGTGTGCTCGTGGCGACGGAGTAAGGTACTGGGGGGTGTGGCCCGGAAAACCCTTATCGAGTCCTGTACACATTGTTCTATGTCAATGTCTTGTGTGTGTGTGTGTGCATGTGTGTGTGTGTGTGTGTGTGTGTGTGTTGGGGGATACAAGTACAATCAGCCAAACATCCAAGAACCACCTATTGTGGTAATTTATCGTATGTGGGCTCCAATTTCCAAAGATAACTCAGATGAGACAGGCTGTCTCATTCTTATATACACTCTTCTGTATAGTAGATAACACCAGGAAATGGGTGTGGTCACACAGGATCCAGAACGAAGGTTTTGTACTTGGACTAGGAGCCGTGCAGTCTCTCTTATTCAGCCCACTTCAAAATTATCCCAGGGGGATCACTGGGTTCAGGGGTTGAGTCAGACCTGGCATGTCGGAGAACATGAGGATACACTCATTGAAGACGAGAGAGAGTAGGTCCGTCCGCAGCTGTTGGAGGATGGCCACACCCACACATACTGGGAAGGAGCAGTTGCCTAGCAACATGGTGTCCCACAGGTGGTAGATCTTGTTCAGTGGAAGAATGTCTGAGGGACCAAGACCAAACCACAAAGTACCTTATTTAGCAGACACTAAATTTAAATGGACTGTCAGTCAACCCTTACGTGTAAACATAGTCAGGAACCACGGAATGGCGTACAGCTGGAGAGGGGTAGGTAGACAGAGTGTTAATCTTGTATACAGACACTCACACATGCACACACACACACACAGTGGTGCTCACTTCAGGGAAGAAAGTGATGCTGTCCAAGTGGTTGAAGAGGACTGGATCATGGAAGGCTATCATGTGAGAGAACACAGCCAGGTACTCTGGGGAGGTGGGAGGGTGGGAGGGAGGGAGGGAAGAGAGTGCAATGTGCTGAGTCTTGGAGCCATGGCTACCCCAGCTGGAGGTACCAGCTGGCGTCCTTTAATGAGGAAACTCGTGAAATGAACGCACTATAACTGCAGCTACTCCTCCACTACATTCGATGTTGGATGTATGGCGGTATTGTGGGGAGAACAAGAGAAAGGGGTCAAAGGACAGAGTGCTGTACCTTGCATGGTGGGAGAGTTGTCTCTCTTGAAGAAGTTGTGCAGGTATTTGGAGATGAAGGCAGTCAGTCCAGCGAAGGCAAGAGCTGAGGATGAGAATAGAGGGCAACAGTTACGGTGTGAGCTCATGTCAGGTTTTATGCGTGCTAGTGTGTTTGATGGCACACAATTTGTCTTACGTTCATTGTTGAAGTTCAGGGAAAGAAAAGGAGCACAGAGCGAGTCCAGTCCTGTGTGTGTGTGTGTGTGTGTGTGTGTGTGTGTGCGTGTGCATGCATGTGTGTGTGTGTGCGGGTGTGCATGCATGTGTGTTTTTGCACAGTTAATTCACAAAGGGCTGTCTTAGCTTAGTAATATAAATCCATTACATCACCACTATGTAATACATTGGCTCACACTACACCACACCCACCCTGCCAGTAAACGAGGTGTGGGTGGGAGACCACCCACGACTTGAGCACCCGCTTAAACTTGCGGTGGCCTTCTGAGGAGGCCAAGAGGACGTTGTACTGGTGGCAGCGTGGAATGTCCACGGCTATCTGTCGGTCAGTAGGGCTGTCTGTGTCCTTGTCAATGGCTGCATACTGAGAGTGGATATTACCCTGGAGGGGAGAGGAGGGGAGGGGAGGGGAGGAACATGTCTTACTTTTGATTAACTAAAACAACACTAATTCTAAAGGAGACTAGCTGTACTGATGTACCTTGACCCCCAGTAAGGCAGCCCATATCTCGGCTCTCATGAGGGGGCAGATGTCAATGGCTGCCTCGGAAACGATGCGATCTCGGGTGTAGGGGTAGCTCTCCAGCAACCGAGAAAAGAGGATCATTCTGTGGAACTGCATGCATGTGGTGGGAAGGAGATCACGTGACTTGCACAACAAGGTCATGTGATATCCCATAACCAATGGGAACGGACTATGGAAATAGAACTTCGGGTTGGAGTACACTAAACTGCTTCCAGTGCCACATGGCATGGGATTTGTGCAGAAGCAGAATGCAACACCCATGGTCTCAACCCATACTACTCATATTTGAGGGCAAAACAAATCATGCAAGGTTGGTCGGCAGTAACTTTGTTTGTGGTTACATCCAATAAATATCTGTGCTTCTTTCCCAGACCTGTGTATGTCATCAAAGTTGTGCGACCACTGCATACCCCACCCACCCACTCAACGACTTCCCAAAACCACACCAATGGCCAGACATCATCATCTCTTTCCTGGCTGGAGTCCCGGAGACAGAGCTATGGCTTACCTGGTACTCCACATCTCTCTCTTTGATAGCCATGGGCAGCTTCGATGACTCATGTCGCTGAGATGTTGGGAGTGGCTCATCACCACTAGCCATAGGGAAGCGGAGAAAGCAAATGTGTCACAGAAACTCTCAGGTGATCATCTCCTCACATCTCATAGAGCTCACTTACTCAATTTTCTCCAGTAGAGGGTAGTAGTCTTCAGTTGTCAAGCCTTCCAATCTCTGCAAGGGAAGAGTCAACCTTTCAGTCGTAAAACGTGGAATTATAAACTTCCAGCATAATTATGCACCACTCTTAGTTGTTCTAAGGACAGAATTAGCACAGAGTCATCAAACAGCGTGACTCGGTCCTTGGCAAGGCCATGTGCTTCTCCCTCAGGCAATACCAGACTGTGTAGGAAAGCAACAGCAGTAAATGTGCCCACGCATGTACCGTCCTCCATCATGCTCCTCTTCGTACCAAGGAAGGTTGCAGATAGGCGGTCTGGACCGTATGATCCCAGCTCTCTTCAACTCGACCTCTGGGTCCCCTCCAGCCAGGCTCCACAGGTAATAGACCTCCTGCAGGGATCGCTCACTCAGGTGGTCCTCCTTCAAAGTGGGTGTGGCACTGTTAGGGGCATGGCTAGGAAGGGAACCAGTAGGGGTGTGGTCTGGTAATTCGAGTGCCTGGCAACGAGTCAGAGCTGAGAAAGGACTGGGAAGGAATTGGTAGCCGTTTTGCCCAGGCCGTGGCTGGCGTGATGTAGCTTCAGAGAGGAAGGGATGGAGGAGATGCTCACTGGGAGTCGGCCTGTGAATGTCAGTGACATGTTCACAGTTTGCAAAAAAAAAAGGCTTCACTCACTGGTGGTCCTCCTACACACCTTTTGGAGGGGAGGGGGGTGAGGCAGGAATCCAGAAATGAATGTAACTGAGCCTCCATTGGCTGTGTGTGTAAGAGGGAGGGGGGGAGGAGGGGGGGGGGGGGGGGAGGAGGATGGAGTGGGAGGGAGAAGGGAGTGGGGAAATGAGAAGGGAAGGAGGGAGAAGGAGTGAGAGGAAGAGAGTGGGAGAAGAGGGGGGAAGGGAGTGTGGGGGGGGGGGGGGGAGGGGGGAGGAAGTGGGGGAAATATCATAATTCCTTACCAAGTTTCTAAGTTGCTATCGGTCACTGTATCACCTTTTCAGCACAACCGTGCACCTCCAGCAGGGCAGCCAAGGGAGTCACTGCATGGCCTGTAGGGGGGTTTGTTGATAGGTATTGCAAGTCTGTCTATAATATGAAACCTAGCAGTAGCTTAGATCCAATATTTTATTTGTACATGTACTAGAATTCACCATGGATGTGCAGTCTTCGCCTTATATATATACTGCACAATGAGTACTTATGCATGTTTTGGCAGGATGTACTTCCAGTTGACTACTTGCATGTCTACCCTGACTGACATACCCAAACCACAATTAGCCAGCATGGCTACCAGGCTTCTTTATGATCCTGAAGATAACATATATTATCAGATTCAGGTTCAAAGTGATGTCATAGATAGTGTGTTTGTGTGTCACTTTGGTCTAGGCAGTACACACTTGAATGGTAAGGAGATGCAGCTGTATATAATTATTGGTTGCTAGCCCCAGGCGCCTAGGCCAGTGTACTGCATAGCTGTAATGAATATATAATTTATATGTTTATTTAATTCCTAGTATATAGCTTTTCAACTACTGATCTACTTGGTATTGTCACCACCACCAGCTGCAAGAAATCTCTACACCAGCCAAATCAATCACAACCTGAAAGGATGCAAGTCCTGAGCTTTCTCCTTCACCTAGCCTCCATCTGCCTAGTTGTTCTGGCAGTCTTGCAACTATCCAGTGCTGCCTGTCAAAGACAGAGGAAGGAAATACCGATCAGCATTCAGGGTTGCCAGCCAACAACAGCTGTGATGCCCTTTTGCGAAGGGAGGTGCCGATCTTACCAGCTCACATCACCCAATGTAGTATCAGAGTGCAGTGTTTGTAGTCCTGTGAAGTACTGAATTAAAAAATATAGACTTGAGTTTACATGCAATGGAACAAGGGAAAAAAAGACCATTTTTAGCTCATTTATAGAAGAGTGTGCCTGCAGGCCTCCAGTGCAGCAGCTTCCCATACCATGGATCCCAACAGGTGACTAGGAACTGTACATAGTCCTTCCTTCACTCAGTACGAGGCACCCAGTACTGGTTATATAGCCTCGTTCCCAGGCTCCACTGCCCAGCATTTTTTGCACTTGCAGTTCGTGTTTTTCCAAAGTGCCTGGGAATGAGGCTACTGGTTATAAATGGGCTAACTCTCTACCCAAGTGTGGGAGAAGAGCCTGGAGAGTGGGGTAATCTCATTCCTATGCCATGTGTCTGGGAGTGAGGCTACTACATTTCGCATGTCCTCATGCAGGTACCAAAGATACACCTACTCCACCACCAACCAACATCACAGTGGACACCCCACCACCAACCAACACCACAGTGGACACCCCACCACCAACGAATGTTACAGTGCTTCCCTCTCCTCCTACTGCCATCAACCGCACCTTCTGCCAGCGATCCCGGACAACAGTACCTGTGGAATACCCAGGATGCCAGCCAACAGTAACAGGAGTGCCTTTCTGCGGAGGAGGCTGTCAATCTTTTCATCTTATCTCTCTCAGACCCCCCTATCTCCAAGGATTATGCAATTGTTGCCAAGCTTCTCTGTACAAAATTCGAAGGCGCCGGCTAACATTTAGCTGCAATGGTACAGTGTCAGTAAAACCAGTCTACTTGCCCATCGTCCAAGAGTGTGGCTGTTCCTCCTGCTACTAATGACGATTGAAACTTTGCACGATGCGATTATTCTTTGGCCATGGAGTTCTAGTTAAAGATAATATACTTATCCTTCTTGTCATTAATTTCTGATAGCTAAATAACATCATTTCCCTGTAAACTCTGGTAAGCGTGATGTCCCAACAAGGGGTTGAAACTTGAGTTGGTGTTTTATAATTGTAATCCTATACTTGTGATCATTTTCATTACGTTAATTATATACTGTAATTTAATAGCTAATAGCATTTGTCTACTATATTGGAGCCTGGCTGTCTGTACAAATGACTTTAGGGGCTAGCCTACAGGGTACTCAGACTGTAATCACATAGCTATATTTTATCAAGAGTGGCAATAGGGATTGCTCCCAAAGTAGTGCCTCATGTAGGGTATTTTCTTGGGGAGTACTGTCCTCTAGATCTCTATCACTGTGAACCTATAAAGCTGTGTACAGATTATCTCTTGAGTAGCATTTTCCTCATTGAGATCTCTATCACTGTGAGCCTACATAGCTGTGTACTGTATGGCAACAGAGTATAGGGGATGTGCTCTCTGCATAAATGTCATATCAGTGCTGTCAACAAGTCGTGGCACACTGAATGCATATATAGAGAATATTATGCACTTACGCTGATGATTGTGCACCAATAGCATGATCCTCTTGAACAGAGTGTTGAGAGCATTCCTCAGAAAGAGGTCAGGGTAGACAGGTGTTCTCTAAAACATATTACATCATAATTATGTCACTTAAATATATCATTACATCATCCTTACACGTGCTCACCATGAAGAGTTCTAGAAGAATCACTCCCAGAGACCATACATCTGTACATTTAATGAATAAGTTGTAAGGGAATAGGGAATGGAATGGAATGGAATGGAATGGAAACCGGTGAGCACACACCTACTTTGGGGCTACTGGGACTGGCTGACTTGGGACCGGACATTATTGTCTCAGGCGCCATGTAGCGAGGAGAGCTATAGGTAGAGAAGCTCATCTGTGATTGAAAGTACATCACATGCATGGGGAATAAAAACACTCACTGTATAGCTATAGCCCTAGTATTAACTAGTCTCACTCCCAAATATGGTCTGGGAATGATATATATAAGCTCATGACCAGTGCATTTGCGGCACAGTCATGAGTACACCTCGGCAATTGGAAAACTTCTTTGCAGCTGTGCACAGTGAAATAATCACAAGGCGTCTGGTGCACCTACCCAATGGGGAAACTGATGGCAGTCCCATGTTTGGTGATATGGTAGACCCCAAAGCCATGAAGCTTTACTCTCCCCTAGTGGTAGCAGTAGAAAGGAAAAACACCATATTACCAAATCCAGAGATCAGTAAATAAAAATACCAACAAAGTACAACACTACCTCTGGGGTCACCAGGATGTTGCTAGGCGACAGCCCCCTGTGGGTGATTCCCCTCTCATTCAGGTAGGCCAGACCCTGCAACACCTGCCAAGCCACTCTACACATGGTCTTGGGACTGTTGAGAAGGAGGAGGGAGAGAGGGAGGGGACAAATCACTGACTGAGATGACATCTCACGAATACTGATATTACTTGTGGATCCTAACTGTATATCTAAAAAGGGACATTCCCAGGACATTGGAGGTGTTCCCTGGTGTCAGTAAGAGGTGACCCAATTCCTGCCCTCATACAACAACAAAGCAGCAGGTTTGCAGACCTGGAAAATCTTCCCGACTTGATGTGGTTCTCCAGGCAGTCATCGTAATACTCAGACACTATTATCAGCCTCTCTGTGGAACGGTAAAATGAATGTTTGACCAACTGAAATGGTATCAAAAGGGTTACAACCCTAATAAAATTACCCTAAAAAGGGTTACAACCCTAATAAAGTTACCCTAACCATTCTTGGATTTGAATATGTTGAGGTAGGCGCATAGGCTAGGGTGGTGTAGCCCTTTGAGCACCTGGAACCGACCAATGATATTGAAGGAATGTGGAGTAAGGGGAAGTCCCTTTGAATCACACTCATCGGTGCCATGCTGGCTAGCACAGAACGTGGAGGCACCAAGCAGAGCCGAGGCAATGGGGCTACTCATACCAGCAGCTGTGTAGACCCAGAGGAGGTGAGATTGAGGGAGAAAAAATGGGCAAATTACCAGAACTACTGGATTGCGGGAGGACTCAGGATCATACAGAAATAGCAAACTGACCTCTTACTTCCAGTGTTGGTGCGCGTTATTTGAAAAATCAAGTGGGCGTGGCTGGTCGTGGCTAGGTCGTGTGCAGCACCCACGTGGAAACTTTTAATACTGCAGTCAATGGGGAAAGGCATCAAGACTCCCTCCGGGGAAGTGGTTCACCTCAGGACAAGGTAATTGAGAGTATTCCAGCTACACTGTACCCACGATCTTACCTGCCCTGTGTTCCCATGCTCTCGGCTAGTTTTACAGTCCAGGATAAAGTGGAGGCCTTCTACACTGGGGGGAATGTGCAGGTGAAGTTTGTGTGTGGCTCTGCTGGGGATTTTATGGGAGAGTGGAGCATTTCTTCTCTGTAGTTGTCAGCAGACGGGCAGCATTTGTTCTGCGCTTGTGGCTCAGCTGTGAAGGTCCTCTGTGTTGAGACTGGCAGAGTGGAGCATAGCTTGGAGGAGGTGGGGCGTTGCTGGGTTGACAGAATTTAGGGTGGAGGGTGGCATTTGTGAATTTTCCCCCACAGGAAGAAGACCTGGTGACTTCATTTGCTCTCAGTCCTGATAGTGGGGTATGTTAATACATTTGCGATCATATGTGCTTCTCTTTGAGCGATAATACTATGTGTTATTAATATAAGATCCTAGATGCGATGATTGTATTGGCCATGATTTTTTTCTAGCGCTTGGTGGTTGCCTGGCGTAGTCTGTTGCTAAGGCAGTATGACTGGACAAACGAGAAGTGTACACGGTCGTGGAAGGGCCATGTGGGTCCCGTGGTTTCCATGGCCTTTGACCCCACATCTACTCTCTTAGCAACAGGTAAGTGAGGTCTCTTTGTAAAACATGTGCCCTAACCTGTTACACTGTGGTACACTAACCTGTAACACTAACCTTTGTATACTAACCTAGACAGTGTCACTGTGGTATACTAACTTCGACGATGTGGTATACTAATCTTAGCAGTGTGGTGTACTAACTTGGACGGTGTGGTATACTAACCCTGATAGTGTGGTATACTGACGTGTGGTTGTATTCTGTTACTAACCTGTCTTGCAGGCTCCAGTGACAGCAGTATCAAGGTGTGGGACTGTGAGAGGCAGTTTTGCACCCACAACCTGCGGGGCTCCAGTGGAATTGTCACACTCCTGCACTTTCACCAGAATCCTGATGCCCTGAGGCTGTTTAGCAGTGCCATTGACTATGCCATTCGAGTCTGGGACCTCAGAACAAGCAGGTATGGCTCACCAGTGTTGGATGATTGGCCGTCATGGTGTTCAGTGTACTGAAAGTTGAGTGCCTGTCAATGGAGGATGGTTGCCTTTTTCTTCAGGTGTGTCTATGTTCTGAAGGGTCATGTGAGTAGTGTGACCTGTCTTGGGTTTGCTGGTGGTGGGGAGACCCTCTTGAGGTATGGACGGTGGAGACCCTGAGCAGCTGATTAGCTGACTTCCTTCTCTGAGATTCTGTCCTTCTCTCTTCTTGCAGTGGAGGCCGTGACAAGGTGATTCACGTCTGGGATCTCGGTGCCGGAGTTCTGAAGAAAACCTTTCCTGTGTTTGAGGTATGCTGACAAGAGGCCTCTCTGAAATATGCGAGACGAGTGCAGTTCATTGCTTTGTCCTCTTAGGCTATGGAGGGGCTGGTGGTGGTACCCGGTGACCTTGCTGGGCAGATAGGAGTGGTCAAGCATGTCAAAGAGAAGAGAAAGCAAGATGTGAAAGCAGAGGACCATGTGGTGTTTGCCACGGCTGGGGACAAAGGTCAGGCTTGTTCCAGTAGCTCTGTTTCATGAATGGAACCATGCCTGCAGGCCTGGGTAACTTGTATTACACAAACTGGACCGTGCCTCAAATAACTATTTAACCCCTTTTTCACTAAGCTAGTAGATAGTTTTCCCTGAATAATTATAGCTTTCTGCATCTCCGTTATGCCTGCCTCTTGCTCCTACAGGAGTGGTAAGGCTCTGGGATGCCTCCACTGGCCAGAGCCTTCACTCCCTCCAGCCACTTGCAGGGCCAACCATCACTGAAACTCCCGAGGGGTCTGATGAAAATCCCCAGGAGGGGGGCTACACTGGGCTCCTACTGTGCAGTCAGCTGAGCGCATTGGCTGGAGTCACGTATGACCACAGCATCATATTCTACAACCTCAAGGAGCCAGGGAAACTGAAACAGGTATTAATAAAGAATGTGTTGAAGCCTGGGGATGGAGTTAACACCAGCTATCTATTATTGGACTTTGTGGAATTATTCATGTTTAGACTGTTGAAACACCGACCATTCCACCATCGTCAGTCCAAATAGTACAGTAAGATAAATTGTGTAACATGACACTAAGGAGCATATCACCAGCTGCTTTACTCTTTGAATATTATTGACTTATAATTACCCTCCTCCACTTTGTTTCTGCCCACTTGTCGCGCCCAGTTTATCGGTTATCCTGATGAGGTGCTGGACATGCGGTTCATTGGGGAGGGGGAGGGGCACCTGGCAGTGGCCACCAACAGCGAACAGGTGAAAATATTTGAGAGAACCACCTTCAGCTGCCAGGTACTCACAGGCCATACGGGGATCATCCTCTGTCTGGACAGTTGTCCCGGGGAGCAGCTGCTGGGAACCAGCTCCAAGGACCGTAGTATCAGGGTGTGGAGAATTGGAGAAGGGGGGCAGTTTCATTGTGTTGCCATGGGAATAGGCCACACCCACTCTGTTGGCGCCATAGCCCTCTCAAGGTAGGCTAGTGAAAACACTTAACACTGTAAAGACTCTATGCCGTATTATTGAATGCTGGATGTTTCAGTTTGGCTAACATGCCGTTGTGGTAGCTATGTTGTTGGCAGACATCTGCAATGCTTTTGATGTAGAAATATTACTCTACTCCTCCTACAAAGACTGAAAGCCTCCTTTGCCGTCAGTGGTAGCCAGGACTGTACGATAAAGCTATGGAGCTTGAAGAGCATAGACAAGTGGCGAGAGGTGACCTAGCTACTGGACATCCTTCCAATACCTCTCTATCAGTCACTTGCTCCCTCCTTGTCCACACAGGGGGACCCACCTGTCAAACTGCCGGTGAAATACACACAGCCGGCGCATGAGAAGGTTAGCACATCGCAGTAACCTGCAAAATGTGACCTCTGATGCGTCCCACTTTCTGCTCCATAGGACATTAACTCTGTGGATGTCTCACCAAACGACAGACTGCTGGTGACTGGGTCTCAGGACAAGACAGCAAAGGTTGGCTTGATGGTCTGTGGACTGCTCAGAGCGGAATGTGGCCATGCCATTAGAACGGAATATAGTCTAGCAGTCACTTCTACTAATAGTGTGTGCTACATTTAGCAGCCAACTTCTTGGCCACTACTGCTCCACTAGACACCTTACTTTTCAAAATTGTCTTTCCTTCAGTTGTGGCAGGTATCGGATGGCTCTCTTCTGGGGATTTTCAGGGGCCACAGGAGGGGGGTTTGGAGTGTCAAATTCTCTCCAGTGGACCAGGTGGGGGTTAGTGTAGCATCACCATCGTTTCAATAATTAATGAAGCCCTCTCCTCCTGCAGTGTGTGGTGACCTCCTCGGGGGATGCAACTGTCAAGCTGTGGGCGGTGGCCGACTTCAGCTGTGTAAAGACATTTGAAGGCCACACCAATTCTGTGCTAAAGGCTGTGTTTCTTACCCGTGGCATGCAGATAGCTTCCAGGTAGGTAGGTGTGGTGTAAGATGTTTACAATGTTAATTTAGACACCTAACGTCACTACTCAGTGGAAATGATGGGTTGATCAAGATCTGGACAATTAAGACAAATGAGTGCGTTGCTACACTGGACCAGCACACGGAGAAGGTACGTACAGCCCACAACTTCCATTTTAATGAGTCCTCAAGTGTTTACTATAGTGATGATGGCACCCTCTGGAGTGTGCACTTGTACTCTGACCCCTCCCCCCCCCCTCCCCTAAGGTGTGGTCTCTTACCACTGCATCTGACGGCGACCTGCTAGCATCCGGAGGTGCAGACTCTCTCCTCTGTCTCTGGAAGGTGAGACTCTTGTACTCTCTTCCTTCGCATAAACTATGAGAGACGCAAGTCTAGCCGACAGCGTAACTAGGTAGACTGCATGAAGCACTCCTTCTTCTCTTATGTACCACTACCTCCCCCCCCCCCCTTCCCATGTAGGATGTCACTGAACAAGTAGAAACACAGGACCAAGCAGCCAAAGAGCAGCTAATCCTCAGGTATCACTCACCTGGGCTACATCTGCGGGGCCTTATCAATGCAGAACCTGTTCCAACTGCTTACAATGTCCCATTCCCATTTCAGGGAGCAAGAGCTGAGTAACTTGCTACAAAGCCATGATTTTGTCAAAGCTGTGGGTGTGGCCATTACCCTTGACCAGCCTTTTAGAATCCTCAACATACTCTCAGGTAGGCATGGCAACCAATATTGGTCACCCTTTGCATAAGATAAAGATTTCTCTTCATGAACCATAATGCCTGTCATCTTTTCAACTAGAGTAAAATGTTTTCTTATTCTGTTGTGCTTAGTATTGCATTGTCCATTGAACATGCAGAGCTGTTGGAGGAAGGAGGAGTAGAGGGCACTTTCTCTGAGACCATCCTTGCTTTGAGAGAAGACCAGATGCGTAAGACAGCAACATGCTCGAGGACAGGCCTCCAGCCTTATGAACATGGTACTCTCTCTCTCTCTCTTTCTCTCGCTCTCTGCTCTCCAGACGCCATCTTGAGGTACCTAAACAAATGGAACATGAATGCCAAGCACAGCCGAGTAGCACAATCAGGTATATAACTTCTTTATTTACTTGCACATTTTGCTTTTACAAGTCTACATACTCCTCTGGCTTCCTCGGTGTTAGTGCTCTCTCTGATTCTGAAGAACTACTCTCCGGATACCCTCATGCAAGTTGAAGACATTAGACAAACTCTTGAGGGACTGATCCCGTACACTGAGCGTCACTTCCAGCGACTCTCAAGGCTACAACAGGTGTGTCCTTAGTCACATGATCATCATGTGATTCACAGGGTTGCTGTGGAGACGAGGAAGTAATTTATATTCCTGTGGATGCTGTGATGTATTTGCTTGTGCCTATTCTGCAGTTGTCAACGTTTGTGGACTACACTTGGCAGTGTATGAAACTGCCCGGTGATACTCTAGCTGAAACAATGGAGCTTTCATCCACCTCCAGACGAGAGGACTTTAGGGCAGCAGAAGCGATTTCAGTTTCTGCTCCTGCTGATTCTACCACATCAGGTGCGGAAACGTATTTCTTTTCCCTCTATTTTCTTTTATTATCTCTTAGTTTTTGCAGATATTGAGGGATTATTTGTTGAAGACAGGCTACCTGACGAAGCTCTACCATACCAAGACAACTCTGGGGATCATGAGAGCCACTCTGAGGATCATGTGACCCGCTTTGTGGACCATGTGACCTCAACCAATGATGATCATGATGAAGAAGAAAGGGTACAATTATTTCTCTTGAAAATTAGAGTTAATGATGTAGCTTGATTTTATATTTGCATGCACGTAATATTACAGTATCTTTCATGTGCACAGCCAAGAAAGAGGAAAAGCAGTCGGATGCTGAAAAAGAGTGCTAAGAAGGTCCCTCTAGCATCACAACAGGTGAATAAAACTAATAATTAGGGTAGGTAGAACGGGCACAAGTAACCATGCTTGCTAAAATCTTTCAGGTGGAGGAATCTTCAACAGCCAAGACTTCTCGTAGAAGGAAAAGGATACTAAAACGAATTCTGCAATCCACCAAGACTGTTAGGAAGAAAAAGCCCGTTATTTTGCATTAATTGTTGTGCATTGTATCACTTCCTAATATGCATAAACCAGTGCACACACTGTATTATTATTAGGGACTTGGCTGTATAACACTTCTGTGGCAGAAGATCTGAGACATGCCTGACGATCACTTCATTGTGAAGGCTTAATGTAGTAGAGTACTCCAAAACCTGCTGTCACATGTCTTCTGTAGCATATGCATGCATGGCAACGAGACAATGGCGACACGTAGTCTTGTTCCGGGATGAAGTGCATTGTAGGCGACATGAAGTCGACACCTGGCATTAACTGCGCGCGCTTGAAAAAATACGCGGGAAGTTCCGCCACGTGGAATATAAAAGAGTCAACTCGGATGAAGTGTCTTGTTCTAGTGAGTTCAGCCGAGAAGTATGCTGCAAGAAATTATCTTCAAGAACTCCAGGCTAGCTATAGCCTACGTTGTTAGCTACCGCTCTACCTAACGACGCTCTGACTTGCTTCAACTATACGCCGGAGGCTACACACCGTCCGTCTGCAAGTACCGCACCGTGTTCCGACATGGCTAGCCTGCCAGCTGCGGTGAGTGTTTGAACCACCTGGTATTTTTACTGAGACAGCTGCATCTAAATTTACCTTTCTCTCACTTTTAGATTTGGCTACTCAGTGCCGAAAGACCGACGTCGAGTCCCGCGGTGCGGCAACAATCTCCCAGACTCCAGCAACAGTAAGTGTTCTTGTCCACGGTTGTGTCTTACTATCAAGTTTTGAATTTGAATTCATGCCATATGAAGTTTTCTACATACATGGATATTATTGTTGCTTGCCAGTCCACGACCTGATGACTCCCAAGCACCAGAAATTAAGACGTTCGGAGAAGACAAGATGACATGCCTGGCCTGCAGCTCTACCGCCCAAGTCTGAATCCTACCTCCAGTTGCAGCAGAGCCAATGGCTCCTAAGAAGTTTGCTAAATTAAATGTGCACGTTTTGCGTAGCTAATATGGTTATTAAAATGTGAGGTTGAGGTTGGTACAACCAAGGATCCTTGGTACAACGTTCTTGGTAGCGCATACGTACTTAATTTCGCGGAACTACTTTTTTAGCGAAACCAAAATGTTCGCGGAATTTCGTAGCTCGCTCGTATTAAATTTTGCGGTCGTACGTTCAATCGCGAAACTTTGTGTTCCGCGAAAATAAGTACGTATACGCGAGGTTAAGTACATATCTATTGTACAATGTATGTTGGGGTGCAAAGGTACAGGTATAAACAATGTTCTTGGTGTATACCAGGGCATGGTAAAAGCTATGGTATTAATGTGAAGGTTGGTTTGATGGCCGTTGTGATGGCCATCGTGTAAAGGTCAGGTACAATAAGGTTTGAGGTGTGTCGCTTGGTTGGTGCTTGGTTGGTTTCTTGATTGGTTGCTTGGTTGCTTGGTTGCTTGGTTGGTTGCTTGGTCAGTCGCTTGGTTGCTTGGTTGGCCGGCCAGCTGGTTGGTTAGTGAGGTTCTTGTGTGAGGTAGCTAGCTAGTTTTGACAGGGTTAGAAATGTAGAATAATGTAGCTACATTACATGTCCATTGTTTCATATTTAATTATGCGTGCTTCCAACTGTAACAAGTCTCCTTCAGGTAGATAGATTCTAGATCTGATGGTGGCAAGATGACCCAGACGCTGACGACTGTCCTACCGTATGACCTGGATGTGTGCTGATTGAAGGTAATACCTACTGTAATTACTGCCCTAGCTAAACTATTATGCCAACAGCAGCCACTTATCTTTGCTTACTGTGCATCTCTGTATGCTAAAATAATTTATATAAGTTTTTATTATATGATGGTCCATTTAGGTGGCCGAGGGTGCTGGCAAGACAGCTCTGATGGGTGACTTCTTGACGATAACCAGACTTCTTGAGGGTAATACAGAGTGCAATTGATGGTCTCTGGAGGGTGACTTAGCTGATACCTGCTTCACTATCCCTAAAAAGGTGACTGGAGACGATGACTGGATTCTGTGATGGCGACCTGATATCTCAGAGAGCCATTGTGGTCATGATGTAAGATTTATATTCACTGGATTTACTGTGTGCATGGAATACACTACAGTAGCATTATTACAAGAGCTTTAGTCATAGCTAGCCTTACGTGTAGCTATGTGTGCTATATACGTAACAGTAATCCATCTATGCATGGTTCCGGAGAATTAATCAGCTGTCTCCGTAGGAGAGTAGATATCTGTAGGAAATAAGCATGCTTGAATGTGACTTGGCTGATACCTGCTTCACTATCCCTATTAAAAGGTGACTGGCGGTGATGACTGGATTCTGTGATGGTGACTAGAGGTGACCTGATAGCTCAGAGAGCCATGGCGGTCATGATGTAAGATTTATATTCACTAGATTTACTGTGTGCATGGATTACACTACAGTAGCATTATTACAAGAGCTTTAGTCATAGCTAGCCTTATGTGTATGTGTGCTATATATGTAACAGTAATCCATCTAGCTATGCATGAGTTAATCAGCTGCTTCTGTAGGAGAGTAGATATCTGAACATGCTTGAATGTGACTAGAGGTAGCTACCGGTGTCTGTTCTCTTCCAAGGGGTGACTGGAGCTGACCGCTGGAGTGACTGATGACGACCTGGTGTCTCTGACGGTGGAGAAAGTAAAGGAAGTGTTTGCATGCATTTAACATTAAATTTGCATGTGCATGCTCTAACTTAAGGTGCATGTGGATGCATGCTATAGCTTAAGGTGCATGTGGGTGCATGCTAGCTCTAACTTAAGGTGCATGTGGGTGCATGCTAGCTCTAACTTAAGGTGCATGTGGGTGCATGCTCTAACTTAGCTGCATGTGGGGTACTGGTGGTGAGTCCATTCAGGTGGCAAGACGACCCAGAGACGGTGGCAAGATGGTGGGAATGACTGTTGAGCGGCTCCCCCTGAGGGTAGTACAGAGTGCGGTTGATGGTCTCTGGAGGGTGACTTAGCTGATACCTGCTTCACTATCCCTAAAGGTGACTGGCAGCGATGACTGGATTCTGTGATGGTGACTAGAGGTGACCTGATATCTCAGAGAGCCATGGTGGTCATGATGTAAGATGTTATATTCATTAGATTTAGCTACTGTGTGCATGGAATACACTACAGTAGCATTATTACAAGAGCTTTAGTCATAGCTAGCCTTACGTGTATGTGTGCTATATACGTAACAGTAATCCATCTATGCATGGTTCTTGAGAGTTAATCAGCTGTTTCTGTAGGAGAGTAGATATCTGTAGGAAATAAGCATGCTTGAATGTGACTTAGCTCATACCTGCTTCACTATCCCTAAAGGTGACTGGTGGCGATGCATGACTGGATTCTGTGATGGTGACTAGAGGTGACCTGATATCTAAGAGAGCCATGGCGGTCATGATGTAAGATTTATATTCACTAGATTTACTGTGTGCATGGATTTACTGTGTACAGTAGAATTATTACAGGAGCTTTAGTCATAGCTAGCCTTACGTGTATGTGTGCATAATAGTAATACATCTATGCATGGTTCCTGAGAGTTAATCAGCTGTTTCTGTAGGAGAGTAGATATATCTGTAGGAAATAGTGATTAGAGGTAGCTACCGGTACCTGCTCTCTTCCAAGGGGTGACTGGAGCTGACCGCTGGAGTGACTGGTGACCTGGAGTCTCTGACGGTGGAGAAAGTAAAGGAAGTGTTTGCATGCATTTAACATTAAATTTGCATGTGCATGCTCTAACTTAAGGTGCATGTGGGTGCATGCTGTAGCTTAGCTGCATGTGGGGTACTGGTGGTACAAAAATTCGCTAAGAGTTTCAAATGCATGCAACTTACCAGCATCTTCTCTGGGTCTGGGCCACGATTGCTGGGTGAGTGAGGCTGTGCAAGCAGCAGCTCAACATTAGGTAGATCTCTGGCACAACGTTTGCTGAGGCTGTACAAGCAGCAGCTCAACATTAGCTAAATCTCTGGCATGTTCGCTGGGTGAGTGAGGCTGTACAAGCTAGTGGTGTAAGGTAAACAGCTTGTGCTTCAAGTTTCCTGTAGTATAAGCTAGCTATAGGGTTGGGGATAAAAATCTCTGTGTCAGTTCGTCACTCACTGTGTGTGTCATGCCGCCATTGTCTGTGTCATCTGTCCTCTTGGTTTGCATTGCTTCATGTATCTTTTTCTCATTTGCCGGCCGGCTTTCTTAATTTTTTGTTTTTGTAACCCATACCCAATATAGGTAGCTCCATTTAACAAAAATAAATCAAAAACAGCTATACAACGAAACAAAAACCAAAAACTAGCTACGAATAACTCAAAAAAGTAGCTAGAAATAGATAAATAAAAAAGTAGCTAATTAAATCGCTATAGCTACAAGTAACCAAAAATTAGCTAACCAAAACAGGTGGCCCTAATTAAGTAGCAGCCCCGCCCATATAGTTTAGGCCAAATGGGCCCCTCCCACTAGTAGGGCCTGAGCCTTAGGACCTGCCCTAGGAAGTAATGGCCCCATCCATTCAGCTTTAGGACAAGCCTGTAGTTCTAGGGGTGCATGGGGGTGCATGGGGAGGGGGGGTGCATGGGGAGGGAGTGTGTATGCATTGCCTTCCCAAAGCTGGCTGGCCAGAGAGGGAGGTGCCTGAAGTGGTGGGATCCAGGAAGACAGACGACACTGACAACAGTCGCTCGATCCACACAGTGTATGACATACTGAAGTGAGGTTTTTTCCCTCCAAACCCTGCCCCAACCTGTCTTTAGCAGAGCCTAGCTTTGTGATTAGCCTAATAGTAGCTATCTAGGTGTAGTGGTATACGTAGTAGAGAAAAAAATAGTTTGTGCCACCAGTTACGGGTAGGGAACAAATAGCTAGTGGGGGGGGGGGGGGGGGGGAGCATCTGAGTAGTTAAGCAAAGGAGAGTGGAAGCAAGGGGTTGGAGGTGGCTTCCATTCTGTTTAGGTTTAGGCAAAACTATTTTTAGTAGTGAGCCTTTAGATTCAAACTGAGCATTTATAGTTGCCTTTCGCATGTAGCTAATTTTCAAATAGGAGGATGGAAAGAGGGAGGACGAGGTGGACCATCCGCAATTTTTTTAAAAGAATTCAGGTTATCTTTTATTAGGCAAGTCGGATACCAAAGCTTTGCCTGTATGATGTAAGTAGAGTAACCATATTTAACATCTCTTTTCTCTTCCCTGCAGGTGAAGCTTAACTTGCATGCAATAGAGAATGGAAGCAAGGGGTTGGAGGTGGCCTCCATTCTCTTTAGGTCTTTAGGCAAAACTGTTTGTAGTAGCTAGTGAGCTTTAGATTCTAACTGAGCATTTATAGTTGTACTCCCAGAGCCTTTAGCTCGTAGATAATTTTCAAATAGGAGGATGGAAAGAGGGAGGAAGAGGTGGACCATCCGCAATTTTTTAAGAGTTCAGGTTATGTTTTAGGCAAGTCAGATACTGAAGCTTAGCCTGTAGCTAATGCGTGATGTGGTTAGAGTACTAACATCTCTCTTCTCTTCCCTGCAGGTGAAGCTTAATTTGCATGCAATGGAGAATGGAAGCAAGGGGTTGGAGGTGGCTTCCATTCTCTTTAGGTTTAGGCAAAACTGTTTTTAGTAGTACATTCTAACCGAGCATTTAATTTATAGTTGCCTTTAGCTTGTAGCTAATTTTCAAATAGGAGGATGGAAAGAGGGAGGAAGAGGTGGACCATCCGCAATTTTTTAAGAGTTCAGGTTATCTTTTAGGCAAGTTGGATACTGAAGCTTAGCCTGTAGCTAATGTGTGATGTAGTTGAGTATTAACATCTCTTTTCTCTTCCCTGCAGGTGAAGCTCAATTTGCATCCAATGGAGAATGGAAGCAAGGGGTTGGAGGTGGCTTCCATTCTCTTTAGGTTTAGGCAAAACTGTTTTTAGTAGTGAGCCTTTAGATTCTAACTGAACATTTATAGTTGCCTTTACCATGTAGCTAATTTTCAAATAGGAGGATGGAAAGAGGGAGGAAGAGGTGGACCATCTGCAATTTTTTTTTAAGAGTTCAGGTTATCTTAATTTTAGGCAAGTCGGATACTGAAGCTTTGCCTGTAGCTAATGTTGAGTATTAACATCTCTCCTACAGGTGAAGCTTAATTTATGCATGCAAAGGAGAGTGGAAGCAAGGGGTTGGAGGTGGCTTCCATTCTCTTTAGCAAAACTGTTTTTAGTAACTAAGCATTCTAACTGAGCATTTATAGCTGTACTATCAGAGGCTTTAATTCTAGTTTGAGTGTGTAGCTAATTTTCAAATAGGAGGATGGAAAGAGGGAGGAAGAGGTGGACCATCCACTACAATTTTTTTAAGAGTTCAGGTTATCTTTTAGGCAAGTCAGATACTGAAGCTTAATAGCCTGTAGCTAATGTGTGATGTGGTTAGAGTACTAACATCTCTCTTCTCTTCCCTGCAGGTGAAGCTTAATTTGCATGCAATGGAGAGTGGAAGCAAGGGGTTGGAGGTGGCTTCCATTCTCTTTAGGTTTAGGCAAAACTGTTTTTAGTAACTAAGCATTCTAACTGAGCATTTATAGTCATACTCTCAGAGGCTTTAATTCTAGTTTGAGTGTGTAGCTAATTTTCAAATAGGAGGATGGAAAGAGGGAGGAAGAGGTGGACCATCCACTACAATTTTTTAAAGAGTTTAGGTTATCTTTTAGGCAAGTCAGATACTAAAGCTTTGCCTGTAGCTAATGTGTTGAGTATTAACGTCTCTCTTCTCTTCCCTGCAGGTCAATCATTGCATGCAAAGGAGAGTGGAAGCAATGGGTTGGAGGAGGCTTCCATTCTGTTCCAACGCCTCACCTGCCCTAGAGAACTGAGGGGTGGCAATACTATTTACAATACTATTTTATTTTTCTTAACCTTTATTGTTGTATTATAAAATTAATATTACCCTTAATATATTAAATTGCTTTTTTTCTCCAAGTTAAATTGTTTTCTCTTTATAAGACATAAGGAAGAAGTATCAGGACAACATGTACATACTGCACAAATAGTATAACTATATAAAATCAAGAAACAACGGTAATGCTAATAATTTCACTCTGCAACTGTGATTAGAGAGTGTAGTCTAGTAGTACGGTTTGGTGTTATACAAACACTTATGATACTGCAGATCCAAGTAGAAAAGTACAATTCAATTACTAATAATTATTGCACTGACAAAAATAATATTACATTAAATGTTATGCTCACACTGGTACTCCAGTACTGGCTCTCTCAGTTCGTAGGATCTCGTGAATTCAGACTGTGTTCCTGATCCCTTGTGGGTGGACCGGTAGTCTTCACCTTCACCAGTAACTAGCACGTAGTCGTCGGGGTTAATTTCCAGTTCTGCTTTCTTTTCAAATAGCTTTCCAATGTGAGTATTCAAATGGAACAAGAAAACACAACGATAGACTATAATGACCCAGAATGCTAGAAATGCAATTCCGACCATTATCCCAGCTGCGACACATAGAGACAGTGACTCATTCTCTGGGTAGAGATAAGCCCCACAAATAGCTAGGATGGCATAGTTTACCATGAAGAATGCGTCAAGTGTATCGATTAGGGCATTTCGAAATGGCTTGATGTGAATTTGCAAAAATATGAATCCCAGCAGGACAAAAGCGTGCAACAGCAGCATTAGTCCAATGTCACGCCCACGCAGACCTGAGTAGATGATGTACATCGCTTCCAGCACACACAACCTAGCTCCAAACCACAGCCTCCACTTGTCTTTATACGGACCTTGATAGGAATCTATCAATGGCTTGAAGTAGTTCACCAGCTTGTGCCTCATGAAGAACGAGACTCCCATCAGCACAATGGTGTAAGGGACTATAAACAAAAGCAGCGTAAGGATGGCCAAGATGAATAAAGCCGTGTGTCCTCCTGTCAAGTACGTCACATTTCCATCAAAGTACCAAACTGTGGATGTCTGGATCATTTCACTGTTCGGAGTACCTCTTCTTATGGTACTGTACACAAGAATTGTGACTACTGTATTGAGCAGCTTTGAGAAAGAAAGTTGAATAAGAGTTGCTAGTACTGGCACTGAGGATCGTGCTGTCCACTTTGCTATCGTCATGGAGTAGCGGCTGCCAATGATAAGGCCTATGACAATTGCCCAGAGATAAACTGGAAACACTAATTGAAGCCCGGTCTTAACAGTTTCCGTCATTCCATCGTAGAAACAGAGGGGGAATCCTAGTTCCAAGTTAATAAAGGAGATGAAGACAAGAAGGAATTCCAAATTCGAATGGCCTAGAAAGAATCGGGCGTTGATGCCGACCACATTGGTATAGAATATGAGCCCATTGATGATGCCAGATGAAACAGTGAGTTGGAGAGCGAACAGAATCGCGACTAGTACTACACCAGCTGTGGCATAGAGCAAAATGGTCAGCAACCAAAGGTTGGAGCACTGCCTGCAGTCTGTAGTTCCAAATACAATGCTATAATTCTCTCGGCATCCGCCACACAAGATCCAACTGTGGTCTCCTATGCAGAGATCGTTGGCCCGGGATAGATTGGTATCTCTTGCACTAGCGTTGCAATAACCAAAAGGACAGATTGAGGCAAAGACGATTTCTGAACCAAGAGCTTCTCGCCCAGTTGCGGAGCCATTCCTGTCAGCTACACCTATCCAGGAATTAGAATGCCTGGTGACTTTCAGAGTGTTGATATCACACTGAACACCGAGGTTCGAGAGTAGAGAAATGCAGTGACAAGCCCCATCTTCTTCCTCCTTAAAACCTGGTGGACAGTCCTGCATATCCATTACATGCACAGATACGGCACCGATGCTTGCATATGAAATCGATATGACAGCAAGAGCAGATAATATTTTTGGATAAGGAGCAGTCGTATAAACTGTGTAATTCACAAGATTGCATCTCTCTCCGGAAATCTGAATGTTATCCTGCCCCCGAGCTAAAGTCCACCCATTTGGTCCTCGGTAGTCTGCTATCACCTGGGTAACAAGTTCGGTATACACTGGAGTATTGCTGTCATCAATGGTGGCTAGCTCCAGGGTGAAGGTTTGACCCGGATAGGTGGCTATGGGGGCGAAGTATACTGAAAAAAAGTCACACTGCTGTATTTCTTGAGTAGTAAAGTCGCAAGTACACAGCTGAGTGGGAAGGGAAGCTATTTCTTGCTCCAAAGGGCGAGCAGAATGGAATATGGTTTGGTATATCAGTGCGGTGGTCGACCCATTCAGCCTCGTATCCATGTGTATGTTAGAGTCAAGGTTGAGATCACAAAAGTACAGTGGGTAGACAAACAATGAATTTCCCGCTAAATTAGCTCGATTATCAACCAGGGTAATATTTATGTCGATTCCCGAGATGTTTTCAGCAGTGTACACTGCCTTGGTCACATACTGAATAGCACAGAGTTTGGCTCCCGTCTGAATGCCATAGACAGCTCCTCCGTGGACGCCATGATTGCCCCTGAGCACTGCTTCGAGTGGTTCCTGCAGAATCAGTTTGGCTCCTGCTTCCAAAATCATTGCACCTCCATTGGAACCGTCACCATTTGCAATCTCTAGAAATCCGCCAATGCGTAGATCAGTGTTGTACATATAGAGGACGGGGCCTCCACAGTCAATCAATGCATTTGAGAATGGCGAGGTCCCTGTGAGGCTTGCTAAACCTACCCTCCGGAATTCAAAAATTCCATAATCTGAGGGGTGTCCAGGTTCCCCCTTACTCCTGGCATCATGTGCGATGATGTCTCTCATTATGACACGCAAATATCTACTTTCAAACTCTTGGGGTAGGGTAGTAACGTACACTAAACCCGTGACTGCATTAAAGTTGAGGCGTTCAAGAAGGATCGTAATGTCTTCATGACTTTCTTGGGGAAAACTTGCAACATAGATACAGGCAGTAGGAAGAGCAAAACGGGCTCGGGGTGAGAAAAAGGTGGAGTTTTGAACAGCAACAGGAAAGCTCAGAGTATTAGTATAATTTTGCTGTAGTTCTAAGTCTGGCTGCAGCTGTTTGGTGTATACATTCACATCGTGACCTTCTTTCTCCCTGAAGTATGATATTTTGTTGTTAAAGAAAGAACACGTCTGCAAGCTGACAAATCCAGTGGCGGGGGTGTTTAAGAATAGTAGAAATACTGCACCAAAAGATGTTCCACTGTTTTCAATAAAGTTAGTTCGAACAACTGATACCTGGGCATTGTAAGAAGTCTGTGTGAAAGCCACCGTCAGACAACTTCCTCCGATGATTTGGAGGTCTGATGGATTGCCACTGTTTTCTAACTGGTTCCTTAAGGAGATGTGATCATTTGATTCTGGGAGTTTATTGTTGTTAGTCTGAAATGTGGTAGCTGAAATCGTCAAGCTGTTGGCCTCTTCAGCAATAAAGTCAGTCAGTAGTGCGTCGCTTTCTTGCCAGTACAAGTAGACTCCACTTCCAGCACAGTTAAAGTCAGTAACTGGGCTGCATGTCATAACAGAGCTATTGCCGATTGATAAATGATCAAACTGTGAGGTTCCTAGGATATTTGCTCCAATAATTGCATAGCCATGGTATGACAGAATGTCTACATTGTGCAGCAGCAGATCAAAGCAGTTGTTGAAAAGAAACACTCCTCTTTGGCCCTCTCCGTAACGGAGCAAGGAGTCGTTCGCAAATCGGACGGCTTCACGAGTCACCACTCCACCACAGTTAAGGACTCTCAAGTTTGATAGCACAAGAGCGCTCACGCTGAAGAAACCGAACCCTCTGCCATCAGAATCACACCGAATTTCAGCTGGCTTACTCGCATTGCTTCCCGTGATTGTCAGTTCAGAAACACTCTCCGTTAGACAGAAAGGGCCTGGGTTAATGACATGAGTGATATCAGCAGAGAGGATGATTGTAGTGTTACGTGTCATTCTATCTATGGTTCCACAGAGGTATTGCTCTAGCGAGAGGTAGCTGCTGTTATCCGCCGGAGGAATGTAGATCACAGCCGTAAAGATCGGCGAATATATCGAAGCAAACAGACAGACAAACAAAAGCGCTTTTACAGCCATCTGCTACACTTATGGCTCCAAATAGGGATATTAATGATTTTTATAGGAAAGGATTATGAATGTATTATGGTGTGTTATTATCACGGTAATGACGTATTGCAGTCGTGCAAGTCAGCCCCTCCCACTTACGTCGCAGCTGCAGCACGTACGACGCGGCGCAATGCGCAACAACATCAACAATCAATCGTCACATAGTGCAAATACCAAAAATAATACAAATGTACACCAGTAAAGTAAAGTAAAGCGATATTAGAGCAATGAATAAACTTTAGAGACTGTGGCAATATTATAATACAATACATACATGTATACCTGTGAGAAAATTGAATTCCTAATAGTGCTCACTCATAATCGCCTCAGCCTGCTCCTGTTAGCTTTCCTGCCAACAAAAGTCTCCGGTTGGTGGAGACACAAGATGGGGCTGTGACTCCTTCCCAAGCCACCTGCGGTTGACGACATTAAATTGGGGAATAGCTGTCTTCGGACTTCATTTTCATTCTTCTCGTTGATACTCAAGCCTTTGACCTCCTCGAGGAGATGCAGTGGGTCTGGAGTGTGTTCCAGACAGGCCGACGAGGGAATCGTGGGCATACTGTTTTGCCGATGGAGCATCGAGTGCTGTATGGTGATGGGTGGAGTGCTGGATCGTTGTCTAGTTTCCGGGGAAGAGACCAGCCTCTTGCGGTGAAGTTGGAAAGGAAAAACAGAGGACTCTGCTATACTTCTGTGCTGCCAACTTTGAGTCTGTGTTACTGGACTGTCTGACGCAAAGACACTGTTCTGATGGCTGCTCCACAGTAGGCCCGACTTGATGGGTGAGTCAGCTCTGGCGCCGGACTGATAGCTCCACTGCTGGCCTGTGTTCATTTCAGCTTCCTCCAGACTCTCGGCCATGCTGTTATGCACAGAGGGTGGTGACGTGTTCCCTACGCCATCAGTTGAGTCATGCGGTGATTGCATAGTATGGAATGAAGACAGTCTGTTCACTCTATCCCGGCACTGAAAGGTGGGCTGACTTGGGCTCGTCAGGTGATTGCCCCATTGGTGCCCAGCATTTTGAAACCCCTGGGCTGAGCAGCCTTGCCATAGTCGTGCTGGCTCCATTGGACTGTCCCGCTGGTCACTCAATCGATGCTTTGACAGAGCCAGTAGCAGTTCATTCCCACTGGAAGACTGGTCAAGTGGCTCTATGTCCCTTGGGCTGTCTGGCAGACTGTAATGGTGACTGATTGATGGCTGCCGTAAACGCACTGGAACAGTTGGAGGAGACTCGAATAAGCTGCCGCGTCGGCTCCATGTGAGGCTGGGGGGTAGTACGGTGGACGGGGAGTCTGGTACGCTGCTTCGTTGCGTAGTTCTTAATTGGACAGGAGCAAGTGGGGTCGATGCCGTTGTCATCTGAGGTCTCCTCGGTGTCTGTACATAGGGAGAGAAATTTTCCTGTGGAGAGAGTGATGGAGTTTTAGATATGGGACGGAAAAGAAGTGATCAGTGAGGCAGCAGTCACACCTTTGACTGAAGGTACTCCTCCCTGCGTACTTGCACGTACAGCTGTCTTCTCTTTCTGAGCGCATGGTGTTGTGCCAAGTCGTACCAGTTACAGCTCACAAGACACACCCTATGTGATTGAAGATGGCATTCCAATCACATCTTGTTCTTCCCAATCATAACTTAGTCAGGGCTACATCAGTTATAAAACAGGTTAGTACACGCAATGCAGGAAAGATCCCCGCGCCTGCTGAGAAACAAACCACCCTGCTATGGCCGACAGGACTTACTGGCAAAGATCCCGCGGATGTAGGTAGCTCAGTATCTGCGTGGCTACCTCTTGGGGTAGGCGGCACAGAATGTCCAAATTTCTCGCAGAGTCAATGGGCGAGCCAAACAGCAGACTTCTGGCTCTATTCTTGCTCGAGAGAGGGGTCCTTGGGATGGCGGGAAGAATTAGAGAAGTGGGCGTCCTTGAGGGGACGATGGAAGGTAGGTAGAACAGGCAGAGACGTGCTTCTTCCGCTCTGGTTTCTTGCCCAAGCTTGTGTTCTCCGGCGAACAACTGGCAGAGTTGAGGCGGGTGGCTTCGTAAAGGAGAGCAGAAATGTGAAGGACTACACATCTTGACTCTGGTACTATTATGAGAAGTTTTTTCTGTTTGCAGTCCCCTCCCTGTTTCCCGCCATTGCGCGGGGACCTATTGTTCGCGCATGCGTACTATAGCTATAACAGCTGATTGCGGTATTTGCGGCACTTTGAAGTCCGACTGTGCACTACATAGCTCACAATAGTAAACACAAACATATACTGATATATGCAAATGGGTGGTTATGAAGCAGCTACTGTGTGCTGAGGCCCAGCAGTTCCTCTGCAAAGTGAGCAGCACTGATTTTGTCAGGCAAGTCCTGGAGAGCTACCTCGGGGCTCTGTGTGAAGGAGCCCTCCACCTCGGGATTGTCTGAGCAGCCGAGAAGAGTCATCAGGTACTCTTCCAACTCTGGCTCTGTGATGTGCTCTCCTGTGAGGAGGAAACCAGTGTGCAGTAAAAGGTGGATCACAGACTTGTCTAGTTGTTTAGAGCATTCCTTATAGGGTAAATTAATAAACATGCTCGGATCCTCCATTGCTCCTAGTCTCAACTCCCCAGAGCTTTAGAATCCGGGGACTCAAGACACCATCATAGCAGCAGCAAGTGCATGGAAATCATGGTAATAGAATAGGTTCACCATCCACCGATGTAGCTACATGTATGAGACAGCAGAGGTTGCTTGCCTTTCTCCTGCAGCATTGTCAGCAGCTCTCCCTTGTCGACCACCCACTCCTGTCCTCCCTTGTGCCGCTGTCCCAGGACACGGAATGCCTGGGACAGCTGGGCTGGGGAGAGGCCGAATGCTGGACGGTGGTTCACGTACACTGGAGGATAGCGGAAGACAGCGTACATGAGGGGTGTGGGAAAATTGAGTACCTGCTAATGCAAACTGCAAACAGCTATTTCGCCTCATCAGTGTGATGTAGTACCGGAGTTACATGACTAGCTGACCAACAGCTACAGCTTTTGTTTGACTCCCACCAGGCAGGTCTTTGGGGTTATCGTATTGCACGAGTCAGTGCGCATTACTTCACTCATGCATCATTTTTCTGTAATGCATTTAGTGATGAGTGCTTCATTGTGTACTCTTACTGTGTCCAAACATGCATATTATATTGGCCAATCAAATCTCTTATGTTGTCTACTACATGTCTACCAACAGCAGTTTGAGGGTATACATTACCAGACAATGCCGTTGTCCACACAACATTAGCACAAGACACAGTAAGATTACACGGGCACACACGTAGAGTTTATCATAGCTGGCTTACATTTGATGAAGTCACCGAGGTCTATCGAAGTCACGTAAGTACCTGTGTCCACATACTTACTGAACTTCACTTCATTCAACATCTCCTCAATCTAAAAGAGAATAACAGATTGAGTTACAAATCCAGTGCGAGTGGTATGGGAATGAGGCTGGGGAGTGGAGCCTGGGAATGAGGTTGCTGATACTAATCCTCTTAACTATTTGTATGATGACATGTGCTTCCAGCTAGCGTTGCGCTCTTACACACCTCTTGCTCCGAAGGGTAGAAACCAATGGCTCTCATGATGTAGGGGACCTGCTCAATGGGGACAGTGGTAGAGACCTCCCGGGCGGCCATGGTGCTGGGCCCTTGGCTGCATGGGTGTGTGCCACAAGCATCTCTCTTTAGACCATATTGCGTTAGCCTTGTTCCCAGGCTCTCCCCACTTGTGTTATCATGTGTGGAGAGTCAGGGAGCCTTCAGCTGTTGCTGTGTGCCGTGCATCCTAACCTCCTAATTTGAGCGTAGTAGAAGAAGTCCTCCAACTCGTGGAAGAACTCTCCGTCTCTGCCGCCCTCCAGCATGGAGTAGAAGGGGACCAGCTCCTTGCCACCCAGCAGCGAGGCTGCTTCAAGTGCCCTGGGGGTGGGGGAGAGGGTTAGGGGGGGAAGGTGGCGTTGCAATGCGGCACTTGTGTACTCAGTGTTGGTGCTCCACATGTTGACAGTGCAGTCCTCGCCTCCTGCAGTGAAGAGGTATCTGCCGTCGTGCGAGCACGCCAACTCTGCCACCTGTCAAAGTAAGGTAGAGCCTTGTAGGGTCTGTAACACACTCACATGCACACGTGCACACACACACACACACACACACACACACACACACACGACTTACCAGTCCTGGGTGTGCAACAAGGCACATGGAGTTGTGTGGGTTGCCGTCGTGGGGAAGAAGTAGGAGTCCAACCTGGAAGGGGGTGGGGCAAATAGTTAATAATTCCAACATAACTAGTATTATAAACCGACTTTATCGGTGGTAACGTAGGCCAGGTAGCGTCTCTTTTCATCCCCACTGTCTGCACGAATGACAGGTGCTGGCAGAACCACCAACCTGTAGTATCAAGACAGACATTTGCACGAGCATAGTACAACATAGCTGTGAACTGAGTGTTGACTCTATGCAGTGACCGCAATACAGAGCCTTTTTTGGCTGTAAATGACTTCCTAACAGCTGCAAATGCTTCATGCAGCAACAACAATAATTCCTTCATTAGAGGGGACAACTTCTGCCAACTATAATACATTTTATGTGGTATATCTACTAATGCATATATCTCCTAAACAGAGCAAGCCTAAATCATGGCGCATTGGCCACATTCCCTGAGTCAAGCTGGACCTACTTCCTGATGGGACTCCCGAAGGTGGGTCCCAGTACCGTCCTCCGACACATCTTGGTGGTGGAATTGTAGAGCTTGAGCTTGTACTGGTCACTGGCCACCATGATGAAGGACTCCTTGGTCAGCGGGGGGTACCAGGCCATCGCCAGTGGCACTGCGCTCTGCTCAATGCGGTCCTGGCTGAGCAGGCGGAGGTCGTCCTCGCTGCTCTGGGAGAGGTCGTACTCCACCTTTCAGAGACAGGGGAAGAGGGAGGTGGAGATGAGAACACCTGTTTATTCAGTTGAGATATTGACTATCGGTGGAACCTGGGAATGAGGCTAACCAGTGGAGTCTGCGAATGAGGCTAAGCATTGGCCTTAGGTCAGCTGCATGAGCACACTCACCAGGTATCTGTCTTGGCCGACTGAGAGCAGCCTGGGGGTGTCCGAATCCAGTACCACGCCGAACATCAACCCTGGTTGGAGGAGGAGGCTCAAGTCTCTGTTCCAGCCTGGAGTGCAGTATCAGACCGTGCACTCTCACCTTCAATCTGCTTGTAGTGGGCCCTGTGCTTTGCCAGGAACTGCCAAGGCTGGGACTCATCTGGCTGTGCCACGAACACCGTCACACACAAGTCAAAGTCCTGGGAAACATAACACTGTACATGTAAGTATGCCTTAGTTTGTACTGATGCTCTCCCTGAAGAATGCTCTAGCACAAGTCGTCAACTCCCATAGGTTCTGTGGTACTACAGGCAATGCCAGTGTGATCTGGTGGCTTACGGCAGTGGCCATGTACTGGGAGTCGTGGGAGAATGCGATGTGAGTGACGCAGTCTCTGGCGTATCGGAACGGCTGACACACATCCTCCAGCGTGTGAGCGTCCAGCACTGCCACCGCCCCACTGGTGAACCCCACCCCTGCAGCAGGAGAGGAGGCAACATCACCGGACACAGGCCAGCCACTGAGCAGAGTGCAGTGGCCATCTAGCACCTGCTTCATACCAGTCTACATACGTGTTTCGTGTACGCAGCAGAAAATTACACCTTCTCTTCATTCCGTACCTATGAAGCATCCTTTGGGGTCAAAGGCCGTGCACTGAATGTAATTTGGCTCTCCAAAGTCCCTCACAGCCAGTACCTCCCTGCAGTCACCAACAAATCAGTAGCTATAATCTAAAGGAGGCTGTTATCGGTCATCATGTCTGACTCACTTCTTCTCATAGTCCCAGAGTTTGGTATTGCAGGAGTAGCCAGCGGTGAGCAGCCAGGGTTGGCTGGGGTGGACGGCTAGAGCCACCACGGCTGCATCGTGGGCCCGGAACACAACCTGGAGGTGGGAAGGGCAGTAGACCAGCAGCTAGGAAGAATTGACTAATTAGCCTCGTCTATATATGGCCTGGCCTTTCAAAGTAATACAGGCTACTGTGCCTTTATTCAAGGTATTTATGTCTCACGTCGGTAGTGCTGCCGTTGGTGGTGACATGTGCGATGGTGGCTGTGGTGGTACTGAGGGCAAAGTCCGGGGTCACAAAGGGCTGGGCTCTCATGGTGGACTCAGCAGGATAGTGGTGGGCCTCGCCAGTCCTGGGGGGAGCGGGAAGAGGAGGAAGACTCTATACAGGCAGGGGGTGAAATGTATCTCTTGTTAGCCTCGTTCCCAGCTTCCATTCCTCTGCATGGTGTGCAAAAAAGCTGAAGAGTGGAGACTGGGAATGAGACTATAGTATATCTCTTGTGAGACCACGGCAGTAAATAACTTCCTGGTTTAAATAACAATTACTGATGCCAGCTCGCTTAAGTGAAAAATTATAGTCGTAAAGCTGCAATCAGAAACTAATTTCATACATGTATGTACTACTTTTGTCTAATACGTATTGCCATACTGCAGTGGGGGACTTACATCTCTGCCGTCACTTCCTTTCTCAAGGAGCTCAGTTTTGGCAGGTGTGCGAATGAGATGGATGCCAGAGGGCCATAGTTGGCTGCAGAGTCGTACCAGTTCATCAGCTGCAGGTCTACATCAAAGAACTTCACACAGCCAGCACTGTCGCCAGTCACGACCAGGCTGTGTGGAGAGAGATACCATCACTAGTGGTGCAGGTAGAGAGAAGGTAGCTGGCGTAGCCGGCTCACTTCTCTGCAGTAGTAGCCACAGTGATGGGGGAGTCGTGCATCTTCATCAGTTTGAGTGGCTTCCTGATGTGAGGCTCCCGTTGGGACTTTCCTAATGCGCAGGAGAGGGGAGGGGGGGAGGGGAGGGGAGGAGGGGAGGAGGGGAGGGGAGGGGGAGGAGGGGAGGGGAGGAGGGGAGGGGAGGGGGAGGAGAGGGGAGGGAACTTAGAGAATGTGATCCGGTGTTGTGCAGCCACTGTGTACAGTTACCTTCAGTGGGAGGTTTGGCTTCCTCCCAGACCAGGCCACACCCTTCACTGGTCCCAGTGAGGGCCCGCGAGGACCCAGGGATGAACAGGGACTGGGAGAACAGGCCCACGGGCTTGTTGAAGTCCTGAGAGGGGGGAGAGGGGGAGGACAATGGGTGGAGACAGTATCAATAGCTCCTCACATCCAACAGCAAGCACGGGGTAGCACCATAGCTCACTTTGTCCGAGGCAATAGGTGTGTGCATCTTCAGCTCACTGCCACGCTGCAGGGGAGTGGAAATATAGCACATACACATTACAGTCTGCCTGCCACTTTGCTATTAGGTGTCCTGCTATTAGGTGTTCTGCTATTAGGTGTCCTGCTATTAGGTGTTCTGCTACTCAGGGCTATTGCACATTTCCATCTCATTCTCAGATATATGTGTAGTTATAACTAAGGATGGGGATCAGGATATGGGAATGAGACTGGATACATATCTCATGTGCATACGTTGTATGTACCTGCAGATAGAAAACCACCTGGTCCTCGCTGTTGCTAGCCAGCTGGGTGGGGTCTGAGGGGTGGAACACCAGGTAGGTCTGGAGAGGGACAGAGAGACATACCACTGGAACTACATCTACCGCTTAATAACACATACAAGGGCTCCATATATGGCTACATGATCATAAAATACATAATGTGGCTTCGCTAGCAGTGGACTGCTGAAGTAGGGTCTGACCTGCTGCCCCAGGTCAGTACTGAGGGTCACCGTGCATAGGGGCTCCTCAGATGCAGCGGTCCAGTCCCATACGGCCACAACCTGGAAGGCAGAGAGAGAGAGTGTGTGCGTATGGCCTTGAGATCACAGTAAACCAGCAGCTGCAAAACGCTACGAGGTACTGACCTGAGGCACTCCGACACTGAGGGTGGCCACATAGCGAGCATCATGAGACATGGCCACTGCAATGCAGCCACTGCTGAGGCCCTCAAAGTATGTACGCACTGGAATACTGCTCGGGGAAAAAGTAAAAACACACTATTCATTAAATTTACATGTGAAGGCCTGGCTATAAGCCCATGGGCTATTAAGTAAAGAGGATGGGCTTATACTCAGTAGGTAACTGACTTGGAGTAGGAGTCCCAAACGATGAGCATGCAGTCCTTGCCGACATCGGCAGTCACCAGCCACCTCCTGTCGCTGCTCACTGCTGTGCTAGTGATCGGGTTGCCCTGCATGAGGGGACGGACAAAGTCAAGGGGAGCTACAGTAACTGTTGTGATAGGGGCATTTTCAGAGAGCTAGAATCTGTCCTGGGGATAGTAACGATCTGATTCAGATTTTGAAAATAATTACACGAGTAAAAGAAGCTTAACTCTATATGAGGCCTAAGCTTCTTACAGCATACATACTGTTTGGGCTGAATAGCCTTCATCAGCTGTGTTGCTGGTCAGTCAATAGAATATCACTACATACCAATATGTAATGCAGCATGTTCCTAACTCGAAAATTACTCACCACCTGCCATATTAATGAGTATTGAGAATCAGAAATTGTGACGCTTACATGTCCCTGTAGCAGACACTGTTTGTTGGCTGTGCAGTCATAGAGCACTCCAGTGTGGCTGCAGGTGTAGAATATCATCTGGAGGAGGGAGGGCCACGGAGAACACATCACTGGGACCCTATTCACTTATGTCATGTGCTAATTAGTCGCTATTGTCAGGCGTGTGGTAGTAAAGTGATATCTTGCAATAGCTTGATGCACCATTGTAGCCCAGTGTGTGGGTGAAGCAAAGGCACTGGTAATATCAACCAGGATTTCCTGTGTGGGAAATCTTGTGTGACATCTTTTCAGACCTGACAGCTGTTCTTGTCTATACAGGTAGACAAAGAACTTACCAAACTGCAGAGTTTTGGTATGATCAAATTGCAGGTTTGTTATAGTCTCTGCATACGCATGTATGCATGTAGCTTTCGGTTTACCCGCAACGAGATGACTTTTACTTGCCTACCAGTATACAGGAAGCAATGTGCAATGATTTACTGATCAGTGCTAAGAGCATTGGGACCATATACTAATTAGAGTCTACCCCTTGGGGGGAGTGTATGGGAACATCTATGTGTACTAAACATATTAGGCTTGGACTCCAACTACAACATGAGTCAAGTTTGCTAGTGCATGCCTTTCTGTTGCCCTCAGACACGTTGTGTACTGGGAGGGAGGGGTTGAAGCCAAAGCACCAGGAGAGAGACTACAGGAGGAAGAAAACAGAGTTGACCTTTTTGTAACTATCGTACCACATTGATGGTAGCTACTCACAAGAGGGTGTGTGGCTCCAGGCTGACTGGTGTCTGTGCAAGCATCTGCAGGTTCTGCTGTCTCAACCCGTGAGGGTTGGCCCAGATCAGCCTGCTGGGGTTCTTCCGCAATGTCTACTTCTTCTGCATCTCGTGAAACCTCTGTTGCTGCTACTGCTGTTATGATAGTCTCATCCTGAGGTAGCTGCTCAGTAGCAACTCCAACATCTTTCCCTTTTTCAAGTTCTTGTGCACTGTCTGTTGATGTCTCCTGCACTTCATCGTTACCTTGCTCCATGCTTGTACTTCCAATTGATGCCCCTCTCCACGTTTGAAACTTAATATAGTTACCATGGTAACTGTGCTACCGTATCTCTTATTGTCCATGTGATGTGTTGGCTTTCGAAATTATTTGATGTTGGGATGGGAGTGGTCGGTCATCTGATCAGTGTTGTCCAAATTAGTGTACAGCCATAGAGCTAGAGTACGTGGACTCTAATATCTATGGTACAGCAGGGATGGCAAGAAGATCATCGACATCGTTGAATGACATTAGGGTTCCTTCCAATGCGGTGAAAGGGCTACCACTGGAGAGACTCCAGACCCTCAATGAGGCGGACAGCAGCTCTTTCTACGACTACTTTGACAGCCTGTCCTTAGAAGATGTGAGTGACCATAATTTGGGACGCCTTAGATTAAAAAACCAGGGGATAACATAAAATGAAAGTATGTACTGTCCATTTTAAACCCTTTTTGCTTGTCAGTTGCTTCCCAGCATCTTTTTCTGTCCACTCTCTCACAACAAGCCGACTTGTGTACTGAGTGACCAAGTGGTTTTAATTGGAGTAATTGAGTAGGGTGGAAGAGTATCCCTAGACTCTAATAGCAGCATGAAATAGAGCTAAAGTAGGAATAGACAGAGTGCTTCCTTATTGATGGACCCTGTTGGGCTCAATACATGTAGTTAGCTAAGAAGCATTTTAGTATATGGCAGATCGAGCAAACTATGGATGTGATGCGAGTGGTAATTTACTTCTGTATTTCAGATCAAGGATGTGCAGAGACGTCGTAAGGAGCTTGTGTCTGAAAATCGCGATATAGCTCTTAAAAACTGTCAACGCCAGCCTAAGTTTGAAGAGCTGAAGAGGGAGCTGAGGAGGAAGTGCTCGGAGGCCGATGAACTGAGGAAGGATTATGAGAGGAACTATGAGGAGCTGAGTGAGTCAGTCAGTCCCCAGCACCATAGCTACTGTTGCTAGGTGCAGTGACCATAGCTACTGTTGCTAGGTATAGTGCTACTATGTACATGTGTTCCCTCTGCAGAAAAACTCTCCAAGCAGATGGACCCCACAACTGTACTCAAAGACTTGCAAAAAAAGGCGAAGACGGCAGAACAGAGTTCAGAGGTCTGGCACATGAGATACATGTACTAATATTCGCCTCCTACCCAGGCACTCCAACATGCGGATGTTTGAGTACCTGGATACAAGGCTAATAACAACTTTACAGCCTAGTGCCTAATCTATCCAGCTACACTCTGTCACACTGTGCACACAAGGCAAGCCTAGCCTTGTTCCCAGTGCCTTGTTCCTAGTGCCTGTCATACAGTAGCTGAGATCCCAATGCTGTTCACTCCTGCAGGAGCTTGCAGACAGCTATGTGGCTGGGAAGCCGGTTGATGGTTTTGTTGAGAAGTTCATGCTTTTGAGAACCCAGTACTGGCTGCGCAGGGTCAAGGCTGAGAAAATGGACGAAATGATTAAGAACCACCAGCCCCATCCTCAACCTCACCCCCGGCCAAAACGACCTCAGAACCCTAAAATTAACCCCCCCTATCTGGCCCCCATGCCGGTTGCACATCCCACCCACTCCCTCCCACCTTCCCAACCACGTGTGCCTAGCCCCACAAGCCCTGGCCAGTCTCTTCCTCCCTACTCTCAGCCCCACCCCATGCCCCGCCCCCCGGGCAGCCACCCCTTTCCTGCCGCTGCCTTCACTCCCTACCGAGCTCCTCGTCCTCCACAGCAACCCTCATACCAAGGGTATTACCCTCATCCCTCACCCGCTAGACCAGGGGGTCCTAATTACGGATTCCGGACCTAGAACACCTTTTTTTGTCTATGTATTGTTTGTACTATTGTGTGTATTCCATTTGTGTGGCACTGTACCGCTTGTGAACAGTATGTATCACATGAGCCAACCAGCTACTAGTTACATATCCATGGTTATGACTCACATAGTTTTGGTTGATTAACGATTAGTCGCTGGATCAGTGAGAGTTTTGTGGCTACAGTTAATTACTGAAAGGGTGTGCAGATATTACATGTTTACGATTGTCCGGTACAATAGGCAAATGAAGTTGCCATAGTAACTGCATAACACGTTAGCCTTTGTTCCTGACAGCCTAACCACTTTAGAGCCACTGGGTGCCCATTCACTCCTAAGTGGCACCAACTTACAAACCTCTGTAGGACTTCTTACTGCTACCACCTCTACCAATCCTTAAAACATCTACCTTAGCTGGGTTCATGATGCAATAAATAAAGATGCTAATAGCCATCACAAAAATAATGACTGCATGATATAATTTCGTACTAGAGATTTAGATGAGCAATGTGTTAAGCCCATCATGGCTCCTGTAGTAGTCAACTATTATCAATTTCGATAATTCTCCCATCATTTTTTCTTCTCCGACGAGTGACAAAGTACCATCCGACCATGAACACCATGGTACTCACACTTACAATCATGATTCGTTGGGTCGTGTCTGAGATAGTCTGCAGACTTGCTCTCTCTTTGGCAGCCTTTTTCTCCCGCTTGACCCGCTGGTCTCTCCTCAGTGCCTCACCGTAGTGTGCCCGGTAGAACTCATCAAAGTTAAATTTCACTTTGTCTCCATGGACCGGTGCTCTCTCGCACGGTTTACTTTCTCTGTGATGTGGGCGCGGTGGTCTGGGGTACTGGTGTAGTAGGCCTTTGTCATACCTCCTTCTCTGATCATACTGACCTAGGATGGCATAGGCTTCATTTAGTTCAGTGAACTTCTGGTGGGCCTCTGAACTCCCCAAGTTCCGATCTGGGTGGTAACGCATCGAGAGCTTGTAATAGGCATCCTTTATCTGCTTCTGAGTGGCATTGGGAGTTACTCCTATGATCGCATAAAGGTCTTTCACCTTTACGTGCTTTGTGGAAAAGAGCCTTACACTTGAAAGGCAGCAGTTCTTCCCAGCCCAGGCTATGGTGAGAGGGGAACCAGCATCCCAAGGCCTTGGGCAATTCTTGGAATCAGAGCTGAGGGTTCTGCAAGGAACTATATTATTCAAACTTGTACTCAGCTTTATTCTGTACGCTCCCAAGGCTCTGGTGACTGGTCCAGTGGGCCGAGAAGCACTGCAGACAGTGCAGCACCACCTCTTCATTGTTTTAATTAGTTAGGCATGTCCGGCTTTAATCATGTGACATATTAGTCACGCCTACATGTGCGAATTCCGAGAATATGGCGTCAAGACCAGAACACAGAGGGCCACCGGAGTTGGTGCGTTTGCGGCTCGATCACTCTCTAGCAGCTACTACCTTCGAGTGCTGGAGCCGTTATTGAAGTTGATCACTTTTTATCGTTTTTCTCTGCAGTTTTACAATGAAGCGGAAGCGAGAAAGTACACGCAAAAGTAAGTTTGACCTTTTCGCATAAATTATCCTGAATGCCCGGCAAGCCACAATGAGATGTAATGATGTAGTCTACGCTGCATGATAGCTGTATGAAGGAAAAACAAACTGTTTATTCGTGCATTGATTCTCAAGTGTGAATAAACACTATAAAGCCATTGGTTGCATAGCATACGGCATATTTAGGACTCTGGAACTTCAGAGATTGTGCGAGAACTGATCTGCTCATTGTGGCTTGGCTGCTGCCCCGGGGTGTGCACTGAGACTGAGTCTGTTCTAACCTCACCCAGTCACTGACTGAACTGATCCACTGCTGGCCACTGGAGCTACGGAAGGCCTCCTCAAGAAACTGCCTAACAACCACTTCTGTCTTGTATGCAGTTTGAGTGATATCTGAGTCTAAAGACACTGCTAGGATCCAAAGTGATCCATTGATTGCTCCAACCTACCACCATGCTTCCAAGATTTTTGTATCGCGTCCGAGATGCCATCAAGTGGCCGGAGAAACTGTACGGAGCCAGGGTATGGGTGGTCATCACAGCCGGGTGTCTGGTGCATCTGACACTTGGTACACTGTACACCTTTGGCAATCTCAATCCCTACATCGTATCCTACATCCGAGAGCGCTCCCATCCCAATGATCTCCACGTTGCCACGACAATCTGGATCTACTCGCTTGCCCTGATTGGCCAAGGAAGCAGTATGTTCCTAGGGGGCTGGCTGGAGGGAAGAATTGGGCCACGCCTCACAACGATGCTGGGCTGTGCTCTCATGAGCCTGGGAGTCTTTCTTTCCTACTTTGCCATCAAAACGTCCTTTTTTCTTTTTCTCTTGACCTATGGCCTCATGTTCGGCCTGGGGGTGGGCATTGCGTACATTGGCCCCCTCTCGTGTGCTATGCGGTGGCTCCCTAAGTGGAAGGGTGTGGCCAGTGGATTCATTGTAGGGGGTTTTGGCCTGGGAGCACTGATATTTGATGCGGTCCAGACGGCCTACATCAATCCCAAGAACCTGGCCCCAGACAGCATCGACGGAAAGTATTTCACCCAGTCTGAGCTCTTGGATCGAGTGCCACAAGTCTTCCTCCTCCTTGGGGGGATCTATATCGTGATGCAGTTTATTGGATCGCTGTTCATCTTCAACCCACCGGAGGACCTGTTTGAGGAGAGCCAGGAAGAAGACGTCCAGAGCCAAGTTTCGAATGGAGATTCAAGAGACACAAATTCAAATGGTGATAAAATCTCGACAGCCAATGGTAATGAACCCCCTGGCCCCAGTGCTAACGGGTCAGAGCTTACACAGAGCAAAGAAAGCGGAGAGTTTCTTGGGGAGGTGGAGGAGAAGTGTCAGCTGCTCTCGTATGAAGAGCGGGAGAAGGCAAACATCCAGGAGGAGGATCTGCGTAAAGGGAGAGAGGAAAAACGGAGTGACAAGCAGGATCGATCTAGGGACAGCTCGGTTGGTTCTCGAAGTTCCCGGTCATCTCGAGCCTGGACCAGCAACATCATCTCCAGCGTAAGTCCTCTACAGATGTTGCGCAAGCCAAACTTCTACATGCTGTGGTTCATGTTCCTCTTCAACGGCATCACAGTCACATTCACCGCCACTCTCTACAAGGTCTTCGGCTTGACCTTCATCGACGATGACCACTTCCTGGCCGTGGTGGGGTCCACAGCTGCCATATTGAACTGCCTGGGACGGGTGGTGTGGGGCCTGGTGGCAGACAGTGTGTCTGACAAGTTTGCCTTGGTGCTTCTGACCGGCACCATGACTATTTTCGTGCTGACCTTCTACGCGACAAGCCTCGGGGGTAAGCCAATGTTCTTCATTTGGGTGTGTGTCATCTTTTTCTGCATCGGTGGGAATTTTTCGCTGTTTCCCACTGCCACTGGTCGAAATTTTGGGCCGAAGTACATCAGTACCAACTACGGTCTGCTGTTCACCTCATCCATCATCTCCGGTGCTTTGACCGCTCTATTGACGATGGTTCTCATGGACTCCGTGAGGTGGTACGGCCTGATGTTTATGGTCAGTGGTGTTAGCGCCTTCGGCTTTGTGTTGGCACTGATCTACCGCCCTAAGAGGTACATTACTCTGGACTTCAACACTGGATAGGGCTTTCAAGTTTTATACTTATATGTTGTGTATTTATAGAGGACTATTGTTCAGAGATGTATATGCACTACTGGAACTATCGTGTCATTGTCATACATTCATTGAAGTGATATTAATTTTATGTACACAGTATTAAACCTGATGGTGATTATTTATTGGTATTAAGGTGCTGAGGTCTGGTATTGGTCAATGAGTGTCCTGGGTGATGGCTGACTTAGGGACTTCTTGGACAGGGATACACATGTACATGTGGCCTTATTCTCCAGTTCCCCGTCCCCAGACCCGCAAGAAACACTTTCTGCTGCAGTGGGGAAAAGAAAAGCCTGAACGAAACTCAGTGGCTACAACAAAGCATGACTACAGTTACATTAATTATTACACTAGCATTGTATGTGCCTAGTATGGTATCCATTTATCACTCTTGGAAAGAAACCAGATGAAGGTGGCCATTAATTACATGTACCCTTACTGGGATTTATTCTAGGAAGCACTGTGGCTTGTTCGCAAGCCACATTAGTGTGGCCTGAGTATGGGACCGACTCTTCTAGGGCCATATGCTAGCTGTGCTAGAACTTTGCCTTCATTCACTGGAAATCTGGCTCTCTGCTAATTGTGATCCCTTCATGAAACCTAGCACAGGCACACTCAGGAGCACATTACTGTATTTCTGGTGCTCTCATCTTTGACACATGTCCCACTCACCCCCGCAGCTCACGTATGATGGAAGTACAGTCTCGGATGGCCGAACGGGCCCTGGAACTCCTAGCACTGCCGGAAGACCAGCCGGCGTACCTCCTGGACATAGGGTAGGGGTATAGGGACTGGTGTCCTCCGGATGTGTAGATGCATGTGTACTCAATCACACATCCATGCACAGTTATCTCAGCACTGCAGTCCACGGACAGTGTTAATTAGCCTCGTACCCAGGTGCTCAAACAGGCAATGTTGATACACAAGTATTTTATGTTCACGTCTACCCCACAACTCAAGCCTTTGTCTCATTTCCTTATATGGTACCTGTAGCTACCAACATATACACACTACACACTATTAATATGTGTTGACCTTTTGTCTAGTTGTGTGCTGGGAACAAGGCTATGTGTGCATAGGATATGTGTTCTTCCTCATAGTCTGTTTGCTGTTGTTTCTCCCCCTCCGCCCCTTCCCTCTCAGGTGTGGCTCGGGCCTGAGTGGAGAGGTACTGACGGAGGCAGGACACCACTGGGTGGGCGTAGACATCAGCCAACACATGCTCGGTGAGGGTGGGGCAGCGTACCTTATATCACTGTAGTACTATATTGCCCACTGTATGTTATGTGCCACACATACACACACACACACACACATACTCGCAGCTGTTGCCAGTGAGAGGGGTGTGTCAGGCGACCTGTTCCTCTGCGACATGGGAGAGGGCCTGGGGTTCCGGCCGGGTACCTTCGATGGAGCCATCAGCATCTCAGCACTGCAGTGGCTCTGCAACGCTGACAAGAAGTCCCATCACCCACCAAGGAGGCTGTACCGGTTCTTCTGCTCCCTCTATGCCTGCATGGTGAGTGCCACCATCGCTTTGGTATGAGTCTCGAGTATGTGTATGAGTCCCAAGTATGAGTATGGGTTTCCAGGGTATGAGCATGAGTCTCAAGTATGAGCATGAGTATGAGCCTATTCCCTGTTCCTCGTCTCCTCCAGGCCAGAGGTGCAAAGGCTGTCTTTCAGTTCTATCCTGAGAACCCGGCACAGGTATGCGAATACCATGTTGTCATCTCAAGTGAAAATGATGTCATTTCCTGCCCGGCCCCCAGATGGAGCTGATCACCCAGCAGGCAATGAGGGCAGGGTTCACAGGTGGAGTGGTGGTCGACTACCCCAACAGTACCAAGGCAAAGAAGTATGTCTCCGGTAGCTATAGCACCGGGTGTTAGCCACTTACCATCAGTTCGTCATGCCCTACTGTAGGATGTTCCTGTGTCTCTTCACGGGCGGTACCCCGGCTCAGATGCCCAAGGTAAGGAAAATTGTGGGTAGCCTCCCTCCCTCCCTCCTCTCCCCTCCTTCCTTTAATCTCTTTTCCTCACCCCTTCCTCCATGCCCACCCTGCAGGGCCTGGGTACGGGGGTACAGGAGTCCTCAAGTCCAGATACTGTTTCTTTCATTGAGACCAGGTACGTCAGGTCCACACAGCCTTCTCCCAACTCCTTATAGTTGCAGAGTCTTTGCCAAAGTGGGACCCGAGAACCCAAGCAAATGATTTCCATTCCAGTATTACATGCATAAACATGTGCATCCGTGTGTGCACACACACACACCCACGCACACACATTACAGGCGTCAGCTGAAGAAGAAAAGCCGGTCCCATGTCCCCCTGAAGAGTCGAGAGTGGGTGACAGCAAAGAAGGAGAGGGCAGCCAGACAGGGAAGGTAAGAGCTGCTGGTATACCAGCCTCATTCCCAGACTTCATGGGAATGAGACTATACTGGACTGGACACTGCATACACTTTTCCCTCTCCAGAGAGGTCCGGCCAGACTCCAGGTACTCTGGAAGAAAGAGGAAACCAAAGTTCTAGGCATTTTGTTGTTTACTCATTTTCCTTCCTATCGAGTTTCTCTTAAAGCCGTAATGCTAATGACCACACACACCAGTATACAAACTCACCAGAAGCCAGTGAAGGTTCGAAGTTTGTACACCGTTAATTTCCTTCTGAAGCTGTGGACCCTGCTACATGTACAAATCTGGGTTTGCAATTAATTGTCACACAATTACATGATGTTCGTGCAGTAAGCCTTACGTAATGCTAGCACTATACTGTACGATAATAGGTTCTATGTGACAATTGGCCACATACGCTATCTCACAATCTGTCATCGATTTTAAGGGCACTCCCATCTTGGAGCTCCCTCAGGAGTTTGGACCCAACTGCTCTTCTTTCCCGAAACTAGGAAGTCTATCTTATTATTATTATAATTATACATTCTGGCCGTGTTGAAAATGGAGTGTCTTGGGAATGAGGCTAGGCCTAGAGGACAGAGTGTGCGGGCTGGGTGTGTATCTCATTAGAAATAAATGTTTCCAAGAAGCCGTTGTCAGTGTACATATGGGTGCAGGACAACTGTCCCAGTGCATACAATTTGTGATTGTTGATCAGGAAGAAGGCAAGCAAGCTGTGGCAGAATTCACTACAATACCTGCATGTCTAAATTGAAGGCCTGGATACAGTGGCCTCTTCAGAAATGTACTCAAATGTCAATGAACAAGTAGTGGTGGTATATAGGTGCTATTATGATCGTCATAGAGACGAGTTGCGTTATTTGTGCAGGTGGAATACAGCGGGTTATAAGGTTGGGCAGTGCTACTTGTTGAAATACCTAGTGTATACAGATTGAAATTTTGAAGGCCAAAATTCAATGTCCTTGTGTAGCCCTAGGAATGTTTACTAGTGAGAGAATACCGACTGGAACGAGGCTCACTATAAAATTACACATCACAAGCCAGAGTGAAGGGTCAAGTAGTCAGTACTGCAGCCATCTACCATAAGCTAGCATGGCTACAATTTTTAATCAGTCCAAATTAATACGTAATATTATTCCATTGGATCAATATACAAGGGCTGTATATTAGTGTTATGTGAAACAAACATTATTATAATGGCTTTAAGGATAGGCACATTTTCCTATTATTCTTGCAGATTAATCAATGAGCCCTTTGTCCCATTATTGTCACTTTCAGCTACTGAGTCATTACTGTGCTATAAAGAGGAATGGCTATTAAATGGCCATGTGCTCTAAGGCAATTTTAAAGTGAGAGTATACTCAGGTTGTACACTCAGTGATGGACTGTACTTAACATTATTCAGCCTCTTCCCTCACCCGTCCACATAGGAAGCAGGTGTTTGCTCCTTTCTACTTCCACCCCCTGTGTGGGTGGGGTGAGGAGAGAGGGCTACTGTTATATCAGTTTGTCATATATGTCCACCAAATTACAAAGTATTTCTCGTGACACAGAAGAACGCAGCATTGTTGGGGTAAGGAATCACATGATACCCAGGTTACGGCTGCTCAGATATAATATGAGACAATTGCAAAATGGTGTAAGGTCTTCTTTCAGAAATAAAACCCAAACAGGGAAAACCTTTTTACTTGTTAAGAACAAGGATGTTTACTACTGTAGAAATCATGAATCCTGTTAATATTCAGAGTACAGTGGCCACTGAACTACCATATATGATATTTGGAATGTAGCCCCTCTGGAGATAGCTGACACACCCACTAACTTCAGCCAAACTATAGCCCTGCCTGCCATTGAACCTTCACAACTGGTGAGTCCAGCATGAGTACTAGTACTGTAATGTGTATGGCAGTGCTGAGACTCTTGCAGGGACTCTCAGCAGTAGCTAGGGTATATAAAGCATGTGTACTGAAAGTAACCACTATGGGCTATTGAATAGTATGACACACCCAAATCACTGTAGGCTACAACCATGGAGCGTCCCACACTGGATGGTCTGGTAAAAAAGCTTGGCATCTCTCTGACCTTGCTCGACCAGAAGTGTTCCGATGAGCACCTCAAGAGCATCTCTCTCTTCCTGGACTGGAGAACTGTTGCCCCCCACCTGGGGCTGAGTGAGACAGACATCCAAGACATTGATATTGACAAGAGAACTGAGCCTGAGAAGAGGCTCAAGGCACTGCAGAAGTGGAAGATGAAGTATGGCTATGTGGCAACGTTGAAGAACCTGGTGCAAGTCCTCCTGAAAGTAGACCATGCTGACAATGCAGAGCACGTTTGCCGACTTCTGCAGCCACAAAAACACGCAGGTATTAGATAAAGTTGTACCTCATGATATGCATGTACATGGCTACGTTAATTTGCACACATATACGTAACTGCAATCCTATTTGTGCAATATCTTATATTCCAGAGTTTGGGGGAGGGGAGGGGAGGAAGTCAGTGAAGTTATTTATCATTGTTCCACAGGTAATGACAGCTCAGACACAGGGGCAGCCACTGCCTCTGCCACTCCCAGTGACCAGCCAAGAGGCAGCCCTTTAACCAAACAGCTCCCTAGCACTGCTTCCACTCCCAGTGACCAGCCACAAGAAATCCCAGTGACAATTGCAGAACCTAGGGAACAGCCTGAGGCTCCTAGCACCACAGCTGAGGCAGCCAATGTCACAATTGAAACACTAAAACTTGACAAGCAGATACAGGAACTGGACGACCAGTTCTGGGAATATCGTGGACAAGGCTACCAATCATCTGGAAACCACTCGCCTTTCAGACCTCAAGCAGTGTATTACACTACTACCAGTGTCCGTGAAGTACCAGCATGTTGGATTCCTGGAAGGAAATCGTTCAGCCATCAACGACGCCAAAAGTGTCAACGAAATCTTCTCCATCCTATCCCCGTACTGGGATTTCCTCAACTGTGGGCTTCTGGATGTGATTGTTCGCAGGCTCGGAAATGACGAAACAAAGCAGCTCATGGAGCAGTACAAGGTGAAGCTCAGAGAGTTCCGCATGAAGACCAAACTGGGAGACTACATTGGCAAGGGGAAAGAGAGCAATCCTTGTTACTTCACTGAGTTCACCACAGAACTTGGCGGTGATTGGAGAGAACGCACACTCGAAGACCTAGAAGAGTTTCGAAGTAAACAAGCACGATTGATGCAAGTGGAGCAATACGCCCTACACTGTACCAGGATCAAACCAGGCTCCGTATCAGTCACCTGGACCATCCCGAGCTCCTTACCAGGAATCGCTGACACCCTTCAGGCTATCTTTCCACGACTAAAGAAAGAGTACGATGTCCTTATGGTGGTGTTCCAGGGGAAACACATCCCTGAGCTCAGTGAGCTGGCACCCCAGGAGGTAAGTTACTGTTACTATGAGACATAAGATTAGTGCCTGGATATTCACTATACTTTCTGTACTAGAGAGTGAAGCTCTACATATGCACCTTTTAGAAATGAGTGTGGTGTAGCTTTAATTTCATTACCAGGCTCCCTTCCACATGCAAAAAAAATGGGGTGGGGGATGGGAATAGCCTTGTTCTCAGTCTCTCCCTTCAGCCTTTTGTCACTTTCATACAGCTTAGCATGCACATTTCATGTCATAGCTAATGAGATTCACCCAAATAAATTTATGGTATGGAATGATCTCATGCATGACCATGCATATATAATACTGACCTCCCACGTCACACTTGTAGTACAAATTTATTAACTTAGTCTAGCCCGTGTTCAAAGGGAATAAATTTTATTGCCTGTGTGTTCATGCATTTTCATCTGGCCTCACGATACTTAGTTAGCCTGCAAGAAAGTGATATAGTTAACCCTTTCACTGGTTTAGGCCATGAGTTGAGGAGATTCATACACACTCTTGTTTTGCAAATTGTAAACATAGGGATGACTCATTCAAGTTAATGAATTATTATTGCTTCATAGAATCACATGATTGACTTTATTTATGGTATGGTTATAGCTCATAAGGTTAGTGCATGTATTTATTCATTGCATTGCAATTCATGTACATATAGGGCAGTGATGGCAGTGTGTTCCCACGGCAGCAGTCTACTCCTCAGAAACGCCAAAGTGATTTAACCAAACCCACCAGCCCTTATGAAGATTGCTGCTGCTGTCTAGTTATGAGGCATGATGGAGGCCTCCAGGATGCAGGCTCAGGAGTAATAGTAAAACTCGCTGCTACACCTGCAGAATTAATGTGTTACCTTCCTGGCCTCAAGCCATCAGTAGATAAATATGGCCCGCTGAAAACAAGCTATGTCCTCATTACATGCCATCACGTTATTCCAGCCGTGTCTGCAGCTCATCTAAAGGGATTGTATTTGGATCTTGGCTTAGGCAAGGAGCATATACAACTGCTGGAATCACTTGTGTGTGGAGCTGTGTCATGCTGCGGGAAAGATGGCATCATCTCTTCTGGTCCAGACCCTCATGACGATCAGGAGAAAATTTATTTGCCTCATCGCAACAGTACCAGCGATAATCCCTGCTATTTTACGCTCGATTTTACCATGCTGTTTCTAAACAACGATTTTGCAAGTAGAATTTTGAGCAAGCATAAGATAGCTGTTCCAGAATTGAGCCTAAATATTCCCGAGCCATGGTTAAAGAAATGGGAACCCAATTCAGTACCAGGTAAGAAATTGCACAACTTAATTTCATAATACAACTATATGTGGTCCATACTTGTTACCAGACCATTTTTATTCTCAAATACCCAACTAGAACTGCAGCTTTATCAGCAGGTGGAGCAAAAGAAAACTGTCGTTCTGCTTCAGTTTGAAGTCCAGCAGGATCTGCACACACATGGTTCATCCCCTCGGCAATTAAGAGATGAGATTGAGATGAACAAGATGTTTCAACGAATTCACTACACATGTACACCAGAACATGATGGCAAGATCAAAAAGGGTTCTTCGGGGTCACCAGTGGTCTACTATGATCCAGTTAATGATACAGCACACCTAGTTGGAATCCATGTTGGTGATGCACCAGGTGCACAGAACACAGGTTACTATGGTGTCACCATGTATGAAATTATTCAACTTCTAAAGGGTAAGCATCATGAATAGACTCGAGAAGAGCATGCATACTTATATAATTTATTACATCCTCAGGGAAACCTGCAGCATTCTTTGCTCTCATGGCTCCAGAGCTTCCATTTGCCCGTCATATGTGGCCAGGCAGATGGGCCCACCTTCTCACCCACACTCTAGGTATGTATCATGACATTAGGAACTTGTAACCCCCAAAGGATGTTTGTACAGTACATAAGCTCTCTTGTTATTTTCCTACTCTTCTAAATTGTTATAATTACTAGGGAATGTGATTGTGTCCACAGTGTCATAGAATCTGTAATGCACACACTATAATTACGTCATTATACTTCTACAGATGGGTATGATCCTCATGAGATCCAGCCATCATACAGTTACTTGGTTGAGGTTTTACATCTCCTACTGCATGAATTAAAACGGCTAATCAACCCCAAAATTGGTGACTCAACCGGATTAATGATTGAACCATCTCTTCGACTTCTGGCTACAATATTCAAATGCTGTAAGTAACAATATTACCATGTGTTAACGTTGCTATGACCCCCCCCCTCCCATTACCTATACTTTCTGGATTTCTTTATACAGTTGAGAATTCCGGGGATAAGGAGATAGAAACCGCTATTTCCAGTGTATTTGCTGGTGACAAGAATGCAGAGAAGGGATTTAAAGAAGATTTAAGACACTTTGCAAAGTTTTTAGTAGCTTATCAGGAAAGTACACTCACGAGTAAAATCATCCAACTGGTGAATACATACTTGGAATGCCACAACATGATGCTGAACTTTAAAGAAAAAGGTATGTTCCACTGTGTATTGCCCAATGATAGTCAGTGAAAGTCCAGAATCTTCTCTGCGGTAACACTATGTCAATTGTCTTTTAGGTATGATCGCACTGCTACACGAAGATGATGTGATTAGTAACCTAAAACTTCTTCGAGAAAAGTATCCGTCCTCTGACATTGAAAGGAAAGTCAATGACATTCTTGCAAAGTGCTCTCATATGCAGAAAGGTATTGTGGGAGTATCACTGTATATATCTGATATGTAACAGCAAATTTAATGCCCAAATAATTAACCTACAACCCTCAGAATCTTTTTATCTCCCTACTTCCATGCACATGTACCTGTGATAGCTAGCCTCATGTATATTTACCCCACACCATGTATGCGGATCGGGGTTAAGCAATTGCATGGATTCGTCTGTTTCTAGCAATCCCATTGATGTGGCACACGTTTTGAAGCTATGAGTTTCTGAAGTTTGGACATTTATATTACATTTTGCGGATCTTAAACAAGCATAGCACTTACATATAGCTAAGGGAGTTTAAAGACAGTATGTATACCAAATGAATTAAGGCGATTTCTGTCTGGCTCTGCTTCAAACACTTGATGGCGAGATGTATCACCATTGGCTCTGAACACATTGCTAAAATAGCTCATTCGCTGACTGATTGGCGAACACTTGTACCTTACTTGGGCCTTAATGAGGCTGATGCAGAAGAAATTGAAAGAAATGGGCGCAATGAACCAGAGAAGAGGCGGAGAGTTCTCAGAATGTGGATAAACAGGAATGGCGCAAAAGCTACCTACAAGCAATTAATTGCCGCTTTCGAACGCGCCGGAAAAATTGAGCAAGCGCAGGCGTGTCTGATGGTATGTTTATATTCTTAACTACATAAATGATATTATGTGACCGGATTTGCGAAAACCCTGCACTTCCCACAGTTCTAGATATCTCCATTTCTGTGATAAGCTTACATGCGTCGGTAGTACCAGTATTTTGGAAATCGCCACGCGATCGAAAAATCCTGCAAATTCAGCCCATATCTTCCCTATAGTACATGTATGTCTGAACGGCTTCATTTCCTGGTTATTGCATATACCACTGAGTCAGTGACATAGCGCATTATTATAGCATTCTGAAGATGCACTTTGAAAAATTCAAATCCGGTCACATATCAAGTAGAAAAGTTTAAGAGACGGTAAAAAAGTAGCCGGAAAGACAAAATGTTAAGCAGACTTGAGACAATGGTTTTATCATGAGTGCCTTATATACAATGCTTTGGTAGCCAGTAGCTTCCCCCCCATGTGTACGTGAGTAAAGTACATGTAACTGTAAGAGGGCCTTATCAAGGTAGCAACTCAAGAGATTGAGGTATACAAATGCCTGTCAGTATGCTAAGCTAGCTGGGAAACTAAGGATACGCTACTCAGCTGAATGTGCATGCCTGAATTTTAGATTCTCGACTAAGGATTTTTGCTTACTTTTACTAGGCATATTGCAAGCTGCTGCCTTGACTGTTGAGCCTTCAGTCTTCGTGAAAAGCCATATTTGCAGAAAATTGCTGTTTTCTACCTGGACTGTCCTCCAAATGACGTCACGAACAGCGCACGTGATAGTTTCTGAAACGGGCCATTATGAACATTGTGTAAAAGAGCACTGAAACAAATAGATTCATGGAGCATTTACTGATAACATGCTGAGTCTTCAGCCTCCATGAAAACTATAAACTCACCATTTTTTGCCATTCAGCTGCCCTCCAAATGACGTCACAACAATGCATGTAGTTTCCTAAATGGGCCATTAGGCAGTGAACTGCAAAAAAAATTCAAATGTATATAGGGTAGGCATTCTTGCTGAGCTTTGTTGCTGGCACCAAGTATGAAACTGAGCATGCATGCAGTTATGCACACATGCAGATATACTAGTCAGTAGGCTTCATTGACACTATTATACTTATACTACAGGGAGCTCTGAAGTACAAACAGCCTCAGGCCTAGGGGAGCAAGGATTGGAGCCTGTCCTGGAGTCTATGAGACAGCCACAGGTGTGCAGGAAATGAGTGGCCACACACATACGTGCACATTCCGTTATTGTTTTTCCACAGCTAATGAGATTCACCCCTAAATGACATGCATACACAATACTGACCTCCCACATTTGTAGCACAAATTCATTACTTAGTCGAGACTTCAAGGGACTTAAATTTTACTGCCTGCATGTTCATGCATTTCATCTGGTCTCATGACACTTAGCTACGTAAAAAATTTAGCAAGAAAGTGACCCTTTCACTGATTTAGGCCACTTATGACTGTTAGCGAGGAGATTCATATATATACTCTTGTTTTGCAAATTATAACCATGGGGATGACTCATCAAATACTCTGTTAATCATTGCTCCATGGAACCACTTTATTTATGGTATAGTTATAGCTCATAAAGCTAAGCATGTATATTCATTTAGTGCATGCAATTCATTTTGTATACATAATAGGGAAGTACTAAGGACAGCAATGGCAGCATGCAGCAGAAAGGTTCTATGAAACACACCATTCCATCTCATTATACCTTACAAAGATTGTTGCTGCTATATATCTAAAGCATGATGGAGCTCGAGGTCTGCATGATGCAGGCTCAGGAGTGATAGTATCTTGCCTTCCTAGCCTGGCCTTCCCGGTTTCTGTACTAGAGAGTGAAGCTCTACATGTACACCTTTTGGCATCAGTGAGAAAATTAATAAGTGTGGTCTAACTGTAACATACACCGCATTGCCCAGATGTGTATGGGTACATGGGCTTCAGATGAATAGTGGGGATATAATATTTTAGCTTCATTACCAGGTTCCCCTCCCACATGAAACAGATGGCAATAGTCTTGTTCTCAGTCTCTCCCTCCAGTTTTCATCACTTTTCATACAGCTTAGCATGCACATTTCATCATGCCATAGCTAATAAGATTCACCCAAATTTAAATTTATGGTATGGAATGATCTCATGCATGACCATCCATATATAATACTGACCTCCCACGTCACACTTGTAGTACAAATTTATTAACTTAGTCTAGCTCGTGTTCAAAGGGAATAAATTTTATTGCCTGTGTGTTCATGCATTTTCATCTGGCCTCATGATACTTAGTTAGCCTGCAAGAAAGTGATACAGTTACCCTTTCACTGGTTTAGGCCATGAGTTGAGGAGATTCATACACACTCTTGTTTTGTAAATTGTAAACATAGGGATGACTCATTCAAGTTAATGAATTATTATTGCTTCATAGAATCACATGATTGACTTTATTTATGGTATGGTTATAGCTCATAAAGTTAGTGCATGTATTTATTCATTGCATTACAATTCATGTACATATAGGGCAGTGATGGCAGTGTGTTCCCACGGCAGCAGTCTACTCCTCAGAAACGCCAAAGTGATTTAACCAAACCCACTAGCCCTTATGAAGATTGCTGCTGCTGTCTAGTTATAAGACATGATGGAGGCCTCCAGGATGCAGGCTCAGGAGTAATAGTAAAACTCGCTGCTACACCTGCAGAATTAATGTCTTGCCTTCCTGGCCTCAAGCCATCAGTAGCTAAATATGGCCCGCTGCAAACAAGCTATGTCCTCATTACATGCCATCACATTATTCCAGCTGCGTCTGCAGCTCATCTAAGGGGGTTGTATTTGGATCTTGGCTTAGGCGAGGAGCATATACATAGGCTGGAATCACTTGTGTGTGGAGCTGTGTCATGCTGCGGGAAAGATGGCATCATCTCTTCTGGTCCAGACCCTCTAGATGAGCAGAAGGAAATTTTTTTGCCTCATCACAACAGTACCAGCGATAACCCCTGCTATTTTACACTCGATTTTACCATGCTGTTTCTAAACAACGATTTTGCAAGTAGAATTTTGAGCGAGATAGCTGTACCAGAATTGAGCCTAAATATTTCCAAGCCGTGGTTAAAGAAATGGGAACCCAATTCAGTACCAGGTAAGAAATTGCACAACTGAATTTCATAATGTAGCTATATGTGGTCCATACTTGTTACCAGACCATTTTTATATTCTCAACTAGAACTGCAGCTTTATCAGCGGGTGGAGCAACAGAAAACTGTCGTTCTGCTTCAGCTTGAAGTCCAGCAGGATCTGCACACACATGGTTCATCCCCTCGGCAATTAAGAGATGAGATTGAGATGAACAAGATGTTTCAACGAATTCACTACACATGTACACCAGAACATGATGGCAAGATCAAAAAGGGCTCTTCCGGGTCACCAGTGGTCTACTATGATCCAGTTAGTGATGAAGCACACCTAGTTGGAATCCATGTTGGTAGTGCATCAGGTGCAGGGAGCACAGGCTACTATGGTGTCAGCATGTATGAAACTATTCAACTTCTAAAGGGTAAGCATCATGAATAGACTCGAGAAGAGCATGCATACCTATATGACTTATTACTTCCTCAGGGGAACCTGCAACATTCTTTGCTCTCATGGCTCCACAGCTTCCACTTGCCCACCGAATGTGGCCAGTCAGATGGGCCCACCTTCTCACCCACAGTCTAGGTATGTATCGTGACATTAGGAACTTGTAACCCCCCAAAGGATGCATATACAGTACATAAGCTCTCTTGTCATTTTCCTACTCTTCTAAATTACTAGAGAATGTGATTGTGTCCACAGTGTCGTGGAATCTGTCACTGTAATTAAGTTGTTATACTTCTACAGATGGGTATGATTCTCATGAGATCCGGCCATCATACAGTTACTTGGTTGAGGTTTTACATCTCCTACTGCATGAATTAAAAGGAGTACGTATACGGCTAATCGGCCCCACAGTTGCTGACTCAACCAAATTAATTGTTGAACCAGCTCTTCGACTTCTAGCTACAATCTTCAAATGCTGTAAGTATACAATATTGCCATGTGTTGCTATGACCCCCCCCCCCCTCCCATTACCTATACTTCCTGGATTTTTTAATACAGTTGAGAATTCCGGGGATAAGGAGATAGAAACCGCTATTTCCAGTGTATTTGCTGACGACAAGAATGCAGAGAAGGGATTCAAAGAAGATTTAAGACACTTTGCAAAGTTTTTAGTAGCTTATCAGGAAAGTACACTCCTGAGTAAAAACATCCAACTGGTGAATACATACTTGGAATGCCACAACATGATGCTAAACTTTAAAGGAAAAGGTATGTTCCATTATGCATTACCCGATTAATACAAGTCAGTGAAAGTCCAGAATCTATTTCAATTGTCTTTTAGATATCATTGCACTGCTATGTGAGGACACTTGCCTAAAGGAACTTCGAGTAAAGGACAAAGGCATTCTTGCTGAATGCCATCTTGATATTGAAAGGAACATCAAAGACATTTTTGCTAAGTGCCATCTTATGAAGAAAGGTATTGTGGGTGTATCACTGTATGTCCAGTATCATATCAGAGCCTGCATGCATGTATGTTTGTTAATACAGTCAGTGTTATTTTGAAATTCATACCTATTTAGATGCAGTGCTGAATGAACTCTTGCAAAAGAACCAAGTGTCTTCTAAAGAACTAGATGCACCTTTGACAGATACGCACATCCAAATGATTTCCAAATTCCCAGAGCCAAGGAGAGCGATTGCTTCACTTCTAGAATTTAATCAAGAAATTGACTCAGATGGTTCCAGTACAACTAGAATGAGAATAGACGATCTTAAGGAATGGAAGGACAGGCTTGGTAGCAAGGCTACCTTTAGGAAACTGATCATTGATGTATTTCTGGAACTTGGCTGTGTATATGCAGAAAAGTTGCTCCAATTTTTAATTGGTAAGTTCATTGTATTGAAGTAGCTTGGAACTATGGGCACCACATACATATTGTTTCAGTGACTGCAGTTTTTTTATTCAGAAACCAAACGTAGGGTAGATTGAAGTGTCATACATAATCTACATACAGCCCCTCACGCACTCTTTCTCTCTCTCCTTTTCTTTCTATTAACTACATGGTATTGGGACTGGGCCACTTTTTGGCTGCTCTTATCATTCTAATACTTGACTTTCATGCTTATTATATAGGCAAGTAGAAACTGCTGCAGTTATTGCTCATTTCTACTTTTTCATTCGATGTGAAACATATCCTGCCCTTTAAGGTTGCCAGCTATGAGTTGAAACACACTTCCTAACTCTTTTGCAACGAGAAACTTTCTCACCACTGTAAAATTGTTCACCTGTGCGAAGCTACGCATTGTATAGAAGGGGTAATTACTTTGCAGACCAGTTATAGCTGTCTGGTCTATGTCATATGACCCTCCATTCATCTTGATTATAAAGGTCAATCTTGCTCGACCTCCTTTGTGTACATACATGACGCATATATACATAGGTAAACCACAGACACTTCAAGAGTTTCAGAGTGTTGATGGTGAAACAGAACTTCAGAGTGTATGTACAGAAAACCAGCAACACCAAGAAGAGATACAGGTAGGTAGATGGTAGAAATATTGATGTCATTGGAACAGTAATAGGGTGTGCACATGGCTTTAGGGTCTCAAGGTATAAATTAGAAATTACTGAATTATCAGCTGAAGCCAACACTGCACTCAGTAGAGAACTGCAGGCACTTCAACAGGAACTTCAAAGTGTACATACAGAAAGGCAGCAACTCCGAGAACGATTGCAGGCTTTGTTTAGAATTATTGGTGATTAGTAGGTCAGTTTTATATGAGTACTATTTAGGGCAAGCCTGAGTATATAAACTGGAAAGATATTTGTTCTACTTTAAATTTATGAATAGGCCTCAGGCAGACATTAAATCTCATGTAGGCATTGACATGATACTAGTGCATGCAGGGCTTATAACATCTATCGAAAACAATCTCGTTAGCATGAAAACCCACATCTCTGCTTGCTCCAGGCCTTCCGGCTTTATGGATGATAATATCAGTGTTAGTAGTACCAGTGTATTTTGTGAGTTCTGAGTATAAGTATCGGCTATGCAAAAATGAAGAGGTTTGCAGGTTGATTATCCAGTGAATCAGGAGTTGAATGTGCATGTAAACTGTTGGCCTTTGTTCCAGACAGCCTAGCCTGATTAAGCACTTGAGTCCATTTAGTGTGCACATGTATGCCTTCATTCTTATATATAGTTACAAGATCAAGAGCTTTTATGTGTACACCAAGAAAGTAAAGAGCTCAGGGAACAGGTTGAAGGTGCTGGAAGGGACATTGACCTACTACAGCAGGTTGGTAACAGTTTCTGCACATATTATATATTTATGAGTGTTTCCTATATCCTTAGCTTATTAATGGTGAGAATCAGGACTTTTGTGCTGCAGATTTATGGTGACAATACTAACCTTAAACTGTCAGTATCTCATGCCTTGCTCAACGAAGAAAGACCATACTCTCTCATATATACAGTATATAATTATAAAAACTTCCAGATTTGATATGCCCTAACTGGGCCCTAACATAAAGTATGTGTAAGACTTTGAATATGCATACTACACTCTTTCACATCCTGTTCTTGTTTAGGAGTTGAAAGCTCTAGAGAGACAGCTAAAAGATAAGCGACAAAATGAGTATGAATCTGTCATTTCTGCATTTGAGCATCTTCATAGCAAGGTGCACAGTATCATACAGGGAAGCCCCCCTTCAACTCCCATGGGCCTTTCCACTGACTCAGAACCTCTCATTGTTGAAACTGAAAGCATGGCAAGGGATACACAAGAAAGTGAAAGCATGGCGAGGGAATTTGCTCAGTAGTGATATAAACTTTCTGGACTTTCACCTACTGCAAGATTTCGTGGAGGAGCGTGGTGATGAGGGCCTAAAGTCGGAGATGAAGGAATACTGTGCAACTGCTTGAGACCTTTCGAAAAGCTACAACTATTAAGCAGTATATTGATAGTGAGGAGCATGCCCAAAGGAAAAAGTCGTCGTCCCACACCAGACTCTATAGAATTGACCATCTGTATTATTGATCGTGCCTGGGAAAATGCTACACTGGAGGACATAGAACAAGCTCGAATCATTGTAGCAAAGGAAATGTCACTCTCTCCTTGCCAATCTTCTATTTATTACAGCTGAGGAGGGGTCTGTGAAGATGAAATTCTGGTTAAAGTCTAAAGGTCGTAATGTCCAGGATATATTTTCGGATATAAAGTCTATGAGATGTACTGTGAACAATGGAGTTGTGGAAATCAGTTTTAATGAAACATTCTATAAAGCCACAGCTGCTGATGTAAGTGGTGTATGATTAAATGAAGTCCTGAATAGAAAATTGAAGCCCATGGGTTCTGTACTCTAATGGCAGACCCTTGGGGTCAGGGAGTGAGCTTGAGCATATAGGATAATTTCGGTCACATGTGCAATTCCGGTCAGCGTAGCTCGAAAGCTAAATGCATAGAGCAATGGGGATATAACTGCAGTTCTAGTACGAAGAGATAGTGTTACTGCAGCATGAGTGAGACTCGCAAAGAACCTACTATTGGTGGTCACTTTTGTATAGACTGACCGGAATTGTACTGTGATCGGAATTTACCCCGCTCTACCTTATTTTGTGCTTTTACTTTTCTGTAGGGTTTTAGACTGACTCTAGAACACCAAAGACCGGAAAGTGGAAACGGTATGCCAGCCTGATATGGTGCTTGGATTGTTAGTCACTCTAGCCTCGTTCCCAGGCTCCACTCCTCAGCTTTTCTCGCACTGTGTAGAAAAACGGTGCGAGAAAAGCTGGGGAGTGGAGCCTGGGAACGAAACTAAGTTACTGTACTACTTTATGTGATTATGTGTGCATGTGCATATAATATGGTATCCTTTCCATCTATAGAGGGAATTCTTGGATTTCTGTGCAGTTGCTTTCGCAGAGCAGGACGTGGAGAACAGTATTCAGCTACATTCTCGAGGCAGCATGTAGAAGACCAAACCTCTTTACCTCAGGAAAAGCAGTCACAATCATACATAGGTATAGACCAAGTCTAATCATACTCTAAAGTATCTGTGCATTATCATAAACTCCATATGCATATGGCTTTGCTGAGGAGCTTTCATGTAGTTGTGAACCTATGCTGCTGTACACTCTCTCTGTGCATAGGTGAGCTGAAATGTGTTTTAGGAGCTGCTATAATTTTGGTCATATGCTCATAGGGCATGCATATTTTTACCTCATTTTTATGCAATTTCCAGTACATGTACTTGATTTTGGGTTAGCCTACTATATATTAACAGTGGCTATACATGTATACAGGCCTAGGTGTGTTCAGCCATATTCATGTTTAAGTAATAATTATGATAGAGCCAAAAAAAAAAAGAAATATGGCTGAACATGTACAGCATAGGTAGTTGATACTTGGTCTCAGAGTATACCATTCATCACTGCTATATAGTCTGTTTCTGCTGCTGATTAGCTACAGTGAATGGTACGACCAATTTATGCTGGTGTGCAATAATTAATTTCACGTGAGAAGTCGTTCCTTGACAGAGATATGAAGGGTGCAACAAAATTTGTTATCAGATAATTGCTGTAGCTATACTATACTTGAGGAAACTTCAACCATTCACTCAGATCAATGTGCCTTCTATCAGACTTGCTTCTACATTCCTAATCAATATGTAGGTGTGTACATATATTACTGCAAAATAAAAGTGTTAAATCAGCTATCACTTCAAACTTTCTGAGGATGCAACACTGCACATAAATTATATGATTTATGTATGAGCCTTCAGCAGCTCATTCGCTCATAGTATACAAAACAATTAAAGCAGACAAAACCTGTTAGTTAAGGGTGCTCTTGGTCCTTATCACTACAGACCCTGAATTACCACAGCAGCCAAGTGGTGAACCCTCTCCTCAACCCTGCGAGAGTGGCACTTCTGATTCAGAAGTGCTTGGTAAGATATGTATTTGCATAAGCAATTGTTTTTTTTGTTGCAGTATTAATAAGTTTGAAACCTCAGCCAATGAACGATCGGTTGGAACCCTCCGTAGGCAAAATAGTGCTAGTGATAGAACAATTAAAGCAGACAAAATCTGTTAGTTAAGGGTGCTCTTGGTCCTTATAACACTATACAGACCCTGAATTACGACAGCAGCCAAGTGGTGAACCCTCTCCTCAACCCTGCGAGAGTGGCACTTCTGATTCAGAAGTGCTTGGTAAGATATGTATGATTTATAACCTCAGCCAATGAATGATCGGTGGGAACCCTCGGTAGGCAAAATAGTGGTAGTGATAGAAACTGCTTCTATATAGTATCAGATATAAACCTCAAGTTTTCTCCTCAAGTAAGGAAGTAGAGAGGGAAATAGGTCTTATAATCAAAGAAATGAAGTCTTCCAACAACCACATCAAACAAAATCGCACTTGGAAGGGGGGGGGGGCGTCCTGGTAGCTTAGAGTTATAACAGATAATGCAGCCACAAATATCTTAATTCATGATCGCAATGAGCATTAATCAATAATGAACCTGTACTAAGGTAGCTATGTATTTAATGCAACCAGTCAACTATTATTTTGCATCTGCAGATGACAGCAATCACTTAGAGATAATCACATACCTCCTACCTCTTGGTAAGACGAACCTGTGTCAACTTGGACTGGTCCTAGGGCTCACCTGGCGTAAGGTGAATACCTTGAAGAATTCAGATACTTTTCTGAATGAATTAGTGAATGCTTGGCTTCAAAAGGAGGACTATGTGGAAGAGAGAGGAGTACCAACATGGAGGAACCTTGTGGCTGCCTTAAAACATGTGACAATGGGAATGACTGGACTTGCCCGGGAGATCTGCCACGATAAATGTCTGTAACCTATCCTCCACTCTCACTCCGTACCTTCTCACATACCCAGACATGTATCCACACCCATATGCACTCTTTTTTACATTTTACCTCCACTATGGTTCTCATATCACTATATACTAAAGTGAGATTCACATATTTTGTATTTTTGATAAAATTTAATTACAGAATCTTTTATCTGCAGATACCACTGCTACAAATGCACATGTATTTTAATGTAATGAACTATTATCATCATTGTGTCTCTATATCAATGAGGAACATTGAATCAGTAGTTATTAGGTTACTCCTTCAACAGCAATTATGCAATGCTGTTACTCCTTCAACAGCAATTTTGTATTTCATGCTGACAAAATTATTCCATTGAAAATACTGTATACCAGGTACATGTACCGTATAAGATATCTGTCAGGGTGGTGATGCCCAGTGGGTCTTTCTGATTGTATGCTATAATAATTTTGTGTGTGTTATCTTTGATGTATGCAGCATTGGTTCTTGGAGCTGATTTTTTGTTTGGGTTTTTCCCTGAGATTTTTTCTCCTCTGTTTTTTTTTTTCTCAGGGTTTTTTCCCTGGGGGTTCATGGGCCCGTGACCTCCTAAATTATATTGTTTGTTTTTTTGGCCCCAGCTCTATTCCAGTGTATCCTGTTAGTGTGTGGTTTTTATAGTATAGGTGTATATTGTCCTTCTACAATGACCTTTATATGGCATGCACAGCAGGCCTATCACGTGTGTAATGTGAACAGTATATTAATCTCGATCAGCAAGTAAGGGAGGAGGGGGGACCAAGTGTCTGTGATGGTGTCATAATTATTTGAACACTAGCCTGTCTGTGCCCACTTTGGCAGTGATACCTCCTCCACAGTAAAGGCAGTGTCCGAGCCTCACAAGATGTGGTCTGGCCATTGCTTTACTGGTAGGTTTGCACCCCTGGCCTCCTCCACTTCAGCTTGGACTGGACAAAACTCCAGCGGACACGTGCAGCATGCAGCTAGAGAAAGAGATTGAGCTACGACAGCAATGTAAATCTCAGCAGCAAATTGAGCAGTTTGACTCCCAGGTACATTAGCAGAAGGAAACTAGGCTCCTATTAATTAGTCATGAAGAACAGACACTCCCAACTACATGCACATGGCATGCACATGCATGGTTAGCATTACACGTTTAGTGCATCTTTCATTGTAGTTATATTGAGTTTGTTCTTTGTACTGCATGCAAGAGCTGTTGCAGTTAAAACATCCATTTTAGTATCAATGTGCAATATCAGGCTAAGTGGCACGCACTTGAAAGTTCGCAGTGAGTAGCTACTAGCTTATGTGGAAGAAGCCATGCATGCTGCAGGAAATTGAAGATAGTATCATCTCATTGTCTCATGAAAGAGCTTACATTTTGAGCCAGGGAATCCCAGGCCATAGCCCCCGAAAAATAACGGCAGATAATAATTATCACTGGTATGCGATTTGGTTTGAGAGTGATTGACATATTATGTAATGTGCATCTAGTAATTGGTATATAGGAGTGAGAGGAACTTTGCTGAGCATATTATATTACTCTATCCTGAATAGCCCAAATTAAGGCCTTCTGTAATAATTACTAAACAAATTGACAAGATTTACACACTGTAAGTACAAGTTAATGAGCTATTGTGTGTGTGGCTTTTCAGTCCTCAATGGAGCTGGTGTGACTTTGACCAGGAAATAGAGGTCGGCAAAGAAGGTAGCAATTCCAAATGACAGACCCACAAACACACACTGCACAGGAGAAATACTCGAGTACAATACAGTACTTGTGACTCAACTAGGCGGTTGGTCTATATAGCTATTCATAACATTGTGTTCTATTGTGGTGAGGTACATGAACATGGAATGGTCCTCCTATGGCCTGTGGGCCCTTGCAGTCAAGATATGCATGCAGGAGTATGGCAGTCTTTGCTAGAGAACACATTGAGCCATGCAATATAATCAGGGAGTGGGTAAGTACATGTACTGGACCATGATTACTAGAAGATGCTTGTACAAGAACTTCTACTGGTGGTTATAGTCCATGTAGCACTCACTGCAGGGACCTCAAATCCAGCAAAACTAGCAGCAAAGTAGCCAAACACAAAGGCACAGATGACAGTCAGCAGGAAGTTCACCATTGCCCATATTTGGCGGCTCGTTGACTGCACTGCAAGGGGATAAACCAAATATGTCGGTAGCTCCCTACTGATCACGCTGGGGGTACCCAGAGGTTGGTGGCCAGCCTACATTCAAGTCCCAGTGACAGCACATGAGATCGTGATAGCTGTGAGGGGGAGAGGCAAGTAGTGAATGGTACATATTTTTCACGACACAACTGAAGTGGAATTTTCCATAACCCTACCTTTAGTGGCATAACTAGCTGTACACTTGGCTTACGTTTGGGTCAACGTTGCCGACCATTCTGTTGTACTCCTTCTGTTCAGCCTGAGCTCTGATCTTCTCCAGCCTTGCCACTAGCTCAGGGCTCTGAAGGACAGGGGAGGGGAGGGGAGGAGGCAGAGGGTGAAGGAGTGATCAACCTAAGCAGCCTCCATGCATACAGATATAATCTAGTGATTGCACGTACTCAAACTCCCCCCCCCCCCCCCCAAAAAACATACCCTTTTTGGTGGCTTGATAGCTGGCAAGATGAGCTCACTCCCTTCTACCAGCTCGTGCAGGAACATGGGACCCCTCTCTGTGGGGAGAGTAGGAATGGGGAGTTGGCTGATGGAGACTCCTTTCAGGTGACCTCGTATACAGACCAACGAAATGAGAGTACTAGTACCACAAGCAATCTCTGAGTTTTCAGAGTAAGTAAGGTGGATTCCAATCAGAGAGGGACATGGCTTCTGATAGATGACATAAACCCGCCTGCCACAGTAGTCCTGGTACTAACCACTATCAATTAGCGTGAAGATTGCTTACAGTATCCTGCCACAAAGAGTGGTGGCTGGGCTACTGTAGGCAAACTCCGCCTTGATGATGGGCTGGTACCGGGACTACTGGCACAGTGCTACATACCCATTGGAGTGGACTGCAGCTGCTTGTGTATCCTCCTGACCAGCTCAAACTCAATGTGCCTGCACGTCACATCCTCCACTCCACCACTGTCCTCCTCCTTGCCTCCTCCTGATCCGTAATCTCGCCATTCCCTGAGTTCTTTCTGCAGTCCTCCGGAAACGTCCGACTCCTCCAGGGATATTACGTGGTCCACGGCCTCGTGGATCAAATCTGTGGCCCGCAAGAGCGTGTATGAGTCGTGAGTGTAGCTGTCTCCGTCCATATTGTAAAAGGCTCCTCCCCTTCGCGAGGGGGGTGGAGCCAGGAAGTAGGTGGGGGCGTGGCGGAGGCGTACACGGTCATAAGATCTGTGATCTGCAACTTTGGAGTGCGGTTACCCTCTCATACTATGTCAGATCTGTGTAGTGGAGCCCAACCTGATCTATATCTCAACGGCCTTTTTAATAAAGGTAAACAAATGCCACGTAGGCTAGGCTAGTGTCTACAGTGTAGCTGTAATGTAGGCTAGGCTAGTGTCTACAGTGTAGCTGTAATCGTGTTTGTTATGCAAATTGTTAGTATAAACAAAATAGCTGGAGCTATTAAACACGACCTGATATGTAGTATATTATAGTACTAGACTATACATTTATCATACATACATCATACCAAACTCTGTGTACTATGGGAGAAAGGCCTTTTAATAATACTAATCACTCTTACTTCTCTTTCAGGATGTCCCGTTCTCTCATGCGATGCCTGGCCCCTGCTCACAGCTGGTCACGGCTGGCACTGAGGGGAAGATCGGCACTCTGCCCGGTACAGCAGCCAGTAGGGCGATTCTTATCCACTCAGGGAAAAGAAGGGGGAGGGAGCAGCGATCACCGGCCACTGGATTTTAGTGACACAAGGGAAGCGTTTCAGTCTGTGAGCACACGGGAGCTATGGCGCCATTACCTGGTCTTCAGGTTATTCTCCTACAGCAAGCTGGTGGACCGAAGCCAAGAGGTATGTGTGTACTGATCATACAGTGCTGACGTGGTCTCGACTGGGTTACAATCTCTCTATGAACAGCTGTTGTCTTGTTCCCAGATCAATGCAGTGACTCATAACGCATCACTGCAGTGCCAAATAGCATTCCTAGAAGGAAATGGTGATCGCATTAACTGTATCTCAACCAAAGCACCAGTGAAGCCTGTAATGCACCATGGCTAAATAGTTGTAGCACTGGCTCTTGAGCCACATTGAGATATGGGCACTGTTGCCACAGGAAGCCCTCAGGCCTGTGGCCCTCGGGCTTCTTATGTCAACAGTGCCCATAGTGGCCATGCTACAACTATTACTTTAACAACTGTTGTCTTGTTCCCATCCCAAATTTCATCTCACCACCTTGAAGGTGAAAGTGGAGTGAGTGGAGGCATGGGAACAAAGCAGCAACACCCACTTTATTCTGTCTCAAGCACATGTCATGTAAATATCTCACATACACAGCTCGTCTCATGGACCAAGAAAATGTTCGGCAAACGCCTGTTCAACTGGCTGATGAAGGCAACCGTGTATGGGCAGTTTGTGGCAGGAGAAGACCTGGAATCAATCCGGCCAACCATTGCTAAGCTGAACGCCAGTGGGGTGCGCTCTATTTTGGATTATGCCGTAGAAGAAGACATTCCCGACTCGAAAGAGGTTGTCATGGAGATCAGGTCAGCTGACAAATGAACAAAACAGCCTATTTTCCCTCAGTCCCTCAATTTATGCAATTTCACAGCACTGTGCTTCTAAGCCCTTCATATTGAGATAGACGTAATGAATACCCCTGAAGATCCATGCTTCAGCAACTGACTGCCATTACCATTAGTGGGCTGACAAGGTGGCTAGCTTATTCGCCATTAAATTACTGGTGTTCCCCTCCCACTCACCAGGAGCAAGGAGCAGCCCCCTCACACTCCGACCCCCACTGACACAGAGGCACACCCAGAGTTCAAGACTTCACAGATCCCTGGTAAGATGACCGCCCGAGCCAGCGCCAGGACGTATTTCTACGAAGATGAGGAGAAGTGTGATCAAACGATGAAGCACTTCCTCTCGTGTATTGAAACTGCAGGTGAGGGGGTGTGGCTTTTGCTTGTGTAGGCAGTGAGGGGGCGGGGGGCTTTGTGAAGGTAGTGAGGGGGCGGGGTTTTGTTTCAGTGGGCTGGCAATAGAATATTAAGTAGCAGAATACCTCTGGGTACAAGAAATATTATGACCATCGGTCACAGCACACAACAAACACGTGCACACATACAACACATCTGTACACTCACACACACGCACACACTCACACACACACACACACACACTCACACACAGCTGATGCCAGTGATGGTGATGATGCCTTTGCTGCCATCAAGCTCACTGGCCTGGGAAGGGTAGAATTTCTGGTGAGTCTGCTTGCTGTGAGGCGGAAAAACAACAGCTGATACAGTAGGAGGCTACTCCTGGTTATAAAGAGCTTGTTTGAATTCCTGTCTCCAGCTTCGACTGAGCGAGGTGATAGTGGGAACACAGCAGGTGTTTGAGGCTCTGTCCAACTACAGCTCAAGCATAGGCTTGCTGGAGGCTCGCATCTCTGAAGAGAGCTTCTACAATGGACTCATTAACATGGGGGTAAGGGACAAGAGGAGAGGGAGGGGGTGAGGTTGAGGGAGAGTGGTAGAGGTGAAGGTAGAGGAGGTGAGGGAGGAGGGGAGAGTGGTGAGGGGTAGAGAGAGGAAGGAAAAGAGTGTTTTGCCACCATGGAAACCATGTTAGAATGAACCAAAAGACCATCTTGCCAATAGTGTGTGTGTGCATTAACTATACTTTTTCCTCAGGTTGGGACGAAGCAGTCTGAAGCTGACCGACTCTTTCATGAAATTGACACCGATAACTCGGGGTATGTCTACTTTATTTGCAGCTGCTACAAACTATCATTATGTCTTCCCTGTTCCCTCCTCTTTTAGGAGTCTGAATGTGTTTGAGTGGTTCAACCACTTCCAACCTGGAAAAGAACTGCACAAGATGTTCAGAACTAAAAAGGTAAAAACCACTATCCTTCAGTAACCATGACAATGCAATAAGATGTTGTAATGATGATGTAATCTCTCAGGGCTCTAAGGTGCAGCCTCTGCCAGCGATGCTGAATGAAGAGGAGATAGTGCAAATGAAGTCGGTGGTGCGAAGGGCAAGGACCCTAGCCGAGTGCGCCCAGGACCGCGGGGTGTGTCTGATGATTGATGCAGAGCAGACCTATTTTCAGCCAGCAATCAGACACATGGCGGTCAATGTCTTGATGCCAGAGTTCAATTTGTCCAGCCCTGTGGTGTACAACACAGTGCAGTGCTACCTCAGAGAGTCGGAGACGGTGCTGCAGGTGGACCTAGAGCGCTCCCGACTGAGTGGGTTCTGCTACGGAGTGAAGCTGGTGCGTGGAGCGTACATGGAACAGGAGAGGGCCCTAGCCACAGAGAAGGTATGTGTGTGCATGTTTGTGTGAGAAGGCTTAGATGCCATGAAATACACCAGTCCTACTTTAAAGTTACTATTTTGGAGGCCTGGAGATCCAGACTTAAGTCTACATGCTGAACTATTGCATGGCACAAATTGCAAACTGTCTCTAGGGGCTGAGGTATAAGTGATGAGATAGTGATCCAAGTATGTAGAGGAGTTTCTGGTTGTCCAAATAGACCCTTTACCATTATGATGTAATGGGGGGTAAGTGAGTACTAAATGGAGAAAATAAGGAAAACATATGTAAACAAGCATGTTCATATGTTTTCGTACAAGAAAACTACATTAAAGCACATGTTCTCATGTATTTTCTCCATTTAGTGCTCACTTTTACCCCCCATTACATCATAAGGGTCTATTCTATGCAGCTGGAGAATGGCCTTTCTGCTAACATCCCGCTAGAATTGGCATTTATCTTTCTGGCTGCCAACGTCAATGGTCATCCCTCCCTCTCTCCCTCCGTCCCTCCCCCTCGTCCCGTCCTATTATCTTCCTTAGGGCTATGACGACCCCATCTGGCCAGACAAGAAGGGTACGGACGAGAGCTACCACCAGCTGGTGCAGTGGCTACTGCGGCAGGCCGAGCACGGCAAACTCCACCTGATGGTAGCCTCCCACAACGAGGAGACGGTCAGGCTAGCCATTCAAACGTGAGTTGCCTGGGGCTGACTGAGCACGTGTATACTACATATAGTGGTGTCAAGAGTTTGTGGACTCTTGGTGGTGTTTTGTGCAAAGAAGGGAAGAGGGGTGTGCACCTTGAAGTTTGGAATTTGGTGGTTGATAATTGGGGGTTCGCTCTATGCAATTCCGCATAGAGTAAAATTGTGTGTTATTCCCACCCCACCCCCCCCAGGATGCAGGAGTGTGGGATTAGCAAGTCAGACGGGACGGTGGTGTTTGGACAGCTCTTGGGGATGTGTAATCACATATCTTTCACTCTGGGTAGGGTATATTTATAGAATCATTACATCACCGTCTATTTTAATAATGTAATGACAGTGCCCTGTCTATATTTAAATACTATGATGATAGTGCTGTTAATGTTATGACTGTACGTTATTATGCTGAGTAATGATTACATCACTTGCTCCACCCCCAGGACACCATGGCTACAGTGTCTACAAGTATATGCCTTACGGTCCGGTGGAAGATGTGCTGCCGTACCTGATCCGCAGGGCCCAGGAGAACAAGGGGATGCTGGACGGAGCCAAGAGAGAGCGAGAACTTGTGGGAAGAGAACTTCGTCAGAGACTCAGTGGGCTTCGGAGGAAGTAGCGGCAAGGATGCTCTCTACCTCTCCCCACACCTCTTACCCCCAAATCCCTTAGCTTTTCAGTACGTACCTAGTTGTATAGCCCAGCATATTAATATTTTTGTCATAGCCCTCTAGACACGTACCTCTTACCCCCCCAAATCCCTTAGCTTTTCAGTATAGTATAGCCCAGCATATTATTATTTTTGTCATAGCAGTCTTATATATTATATATATCATCACCTGGTCGGTGTCCCAACTATAACAGTACATGATGTCAAACACAAACATTATCAACTCAATAACACAACAATCACACTGAGTGTCGGAGACGCACACACTCAAAAAAATATATACACAGGGATGAAAATTGCAACAGCATAAAAACTAGAGACTACGATATTCAAAAACCCCATATATGGTGCTATGTATACAGCATTAGCAGTGTAGGTTCACACCCGGCTAACTAGAACTATATATAGATGTTCCTTCACCTAATGTCCACTCTAGCGTTGTAGAGGCTTCCCAGTAATGGTCTTGTCCTTGTATCCCTTGATAAATGCACGAAGTGACTCGTCGTCTATTTCTCCTTCCTCTGCAACGTACACCTAACGGAGAGGATTAATGAAAGCAGGCTCGTTAACAATTAGTGCTACACTCAACCACTCACAGAATAGGTATGGGAGGGGTCGAGCACAGTGAGCGATAATCCAACACTTCCCATATTTTTTTAATGTTCAAAGTCACGTATCTCTGGGTTGAAGGTTGGTACTTATACAGATATGACAGCTTGAAAATTGGCAAAAATTGTAAAAATGCAGGATGTGCCAGGTTTTCGCTCAGCAAATCACATACATGTACATATACATGTACGTATTATGGGAGTGTAAGAACATCGTCTTCTGAATATCATCCACCCACTGAGCTATGCTAGAGCCAAGTGGCTTTCTATAGCTACTTAACACACAAGTAGCACTTGCCAGTAGAACACGCCTAGACTATTACCCAATCTCAAAAGTTACTCATAACTCATTAACTGTAGAAATAGTATCGTCATAGTGTGAGAAGGAGCGACTGTTGTCAATTAAGGCATTTCTGTAACTAGTATACAATTATTACAGATGTGCGCACAGTTTACCTTTTGGTCGGGGATATCAACAATAACCACAAGTGGGTTTCTAGTGGGCAGGGCAGCAAACTGGCGCAGTGAATTGACGATATCGTCGTCGTCATTGTCACCAGCGTAGAAGAATCTCATGTCTGGCTCTGCCTCGGTTTTCTTGTGCTCTTCGGCAATCGGGTAGAGGACATCCTTGGCATTCTTCATGGTCTCATCTTTGCCATCTACCATTGGGGAGGGACAGGGGGGAGGGAAGGGGAGAGGTGAGGAAGAAAGGGGAGGGAGAGGGGAGGGGAGGGAGGAGGGGAGGGGAAGGAGTGGGGGAGGGAGGGAGAGGGGAGGGGAAGGAGTGGGGAGGGAGGGAGGGAGAGGGGAGGGAGAGGGGAGGGGAAGGAGTGGGGAGGGGAGGGAGGGAGAGGGGAGGGGAAGGAGTGCGGAGGGGAGGGGAAGGAGTGCGGAGGGGAGGGGAAGGAGTGGGGAGGGAGGGAGAGGGGAAAGGGAAGGAGAGGGCAGGGACAGGGGGAGGAGGGGAAAAGAGACAATATGATTACTCATGAACACATTTAGGAATTTCAGCTGGTTCACGAGAAATAAAATCTGTCACACACACACACACACACACACACACACCTGTGAACCAGATGAGGCTTGGGTAGTCATTGATCTCAGCGGCAGTGACCCCCGTCAGTTCGTTCACAGGCTTGGGATGCCAGGGGAAGTCTTTGCCCTCAGGGTCTCCTGTGATGGCTGCCCGACCCTGGGTGGTAATTGGCTTGCCTTCTTCATCAATGATGACGAATGTAGGGATGCCTACGTGACAGTGGGTGTGTGGGGGGGGGGGGGGGGTGGGACTTAATTGGATGCATTGAACTATGTGTCGCAGCATAATCCAGTGGGTGTGGTGAAAAATTACATGACCATCAGCATAACCTATGGTGTTTACTGCAAGGAACTCGTGATGTGATATACATGTAATGATTGCCTATAAAATGCACAACGTTCCAAACATCTGACCTTAAGGCTTCATCAGAACCCCCACAACACAATTCTTGGAGAAAGGCTGGATAGCTATGATATTACTTCACACACCACACATGCATACACACACGCACCTTGAACCTCAAAGAGTCTAGACAGCGATTTCTTCCTCGGGTCCCCAAAAGGGATGGCTAGCCATGGCATCTGACCAAGGTACTCCATCATAGAGTCTTCATCCCGGTCCGAGGAGCAGAAGACAATCTCGAAGTTCTTACCATCTTCCTTAATCTTCTCGTAAGTCTTGGCCAACTGTGGGGTGAACATCCGACACGGGCCACACTGTGTGTGTGTGTGTGTATGCATGTGCATGTGTGTACTGATACCGTGGTCTAGAAGGTCAGACTCTATAAATATACTTCACCACAATAGTTGGATTTCAACCTAGCCCCACTGGCCAGCCAACAGCCCCACCCCCCAGCCCCTCCTCCCCTTGCAGTTGGGTCAATCATAGCTTGTTGATGGCCACTAGATGGGCAGAATTTGTAGTCCAGAGGTATGGAGCTATGGGAAGCCTGTGTTGACTTCTTTGTAGTAGGAATGTAAATTTCAGGTCAATGTTTTCTATCTCTGTCAACTGGTGAGAACTACAGACATTGCACTCTTATCTCAATCTATGAATTTGCAAAGTAATGAAAACCATATACCCCCCCTCCACATACACCTGAAACAGCCCTAAAAAAACCACTGACTATGAAAATACAGCATTCGCTGCTTTAGTCATTTCAGGTCTTCACGAAGAGCATTTCTAGTCAAGTCTACATGCACTTCGTTTACATGTAAGTCAGCAACAAGGCAGACTAGGGAGGGAGGGAGCAGGGAGGGAGGGAGGAAAGAAGGGAGAGAGGGTGGAGGGAGGCAGAGAGGGGGAGGGGAGGGAGGAAGGAAGGGAGAGAGGGAGGAGGAAGGGAGTAAAGGAGAGAGGATAACACACCCAGTGAGCTGAGAAGTAGACGCCTAGAACCTTTCCTTTCAGGTCATCCCAACTGCTTTCTTCTTTGCTCTTGTTGATAAATCTGCAATGGGAAACAGCTCATTTCGTTGCTGGAGTGTGTGCTGGTGTACTACATGTACAGGTAGGTACACACATATAAGGATATCCAGCTAGCCCAGTTCCCAGGCCTCTATCCCAGCTTTTCACTTGCACTATACAAACTACCGGTTATATAGTGCGAATAAAAAGTTGCACAGATATGTGCAATTAACGTACTTGCCGTTGATGATTTCCGAAAAAGGCTTGGGTCTCCATGGGAAGTCCTTTCCCTCGGTGTCTTCCATTACAATGGCCCGGCCATCATTTGTGATGAGAGCTCCTGTATTTGCATCCACCATAACCAGCGTGGGAATGCCGGATACCTTGAACTTGCGAGACAGATCATTCTAAGGTATAATATTATGTGATTGCCGTGTGTGTGTGTGTGTGTGTGTGTGTGCACATGTGTATGCATGTGGAAATAGTATAGCTATACTGCCACTGCATGCCAGGAGCAAGGACGGCTAAACTCTACATGCAAGTTGGAAAAGTAAAGTTAGCTGCTTACCTTCTTATCTCTCTTGTCATATGGCAACGCAAGCCAGGGCATCTCCTTGAAGTACTCATCAAAGCTCTTGTCATCCTTGTCCGAGCTCACGAACACGATTTCGAAGTTGTTTCCGTTTGGGCCTGCCTTGAACTTCTTGTACCAATCGGCCAGCTGCGGAGTGAAGGCCCGGCAGGGCGGACACCAGTGCGCCGAGAAATACATCCCTACGACTTTTCCCTCTCCGGTAAGCGACTCTACAGCCACTTCCTTCTTGTTCTCCCCAACCAGTAAATCTCCAAAGAAATTCTGCAGAGCCATTTTTCTTGCTTGCTGCGTGTTGCACTGCTGAGCTGATGGGTCGACCCTCGGGGCTTCGTCTTACGTCTTGCAAGTGATGTAATTGTTACTAATTTTAGTTGAGGGCGGGTGCATACGTATATACACGGATACAGGGTATTAAATGGCTGGGGGGCCCAGGCTGGTCTCCAGTCAAGTGGTCCCGTGCCCAGACATCAGGCTGACGGCTGCAGAGGTTGTGAACGCAAAGGCACAGCTGGAGAAGGAAGAGGAGAGCCTGCTTCGGATTAAAGAGCTGATCGAACAGCAGCTGAAAGTTTTGCAGGTCCAGCACAATCTTACGATACACTGATGACCAAGTTTTGGTGATTTGCTATAAATCATGCCGCTCTCTCTTGTAGGCTGAAACGGTGACGATTCAGAGGCTGATTGCTACCCATTCCCAGCCCCAGCAGCAGCACACCGAGCCGGCTCAATCCCATTCCCAAGACTTGGAACCCCAAGTTGAAGATGAAGGAGTTCAAACTAACACTGCATCCAGTGCTCATGCAGAACTCAACCAGAACCAGTTACCAGAACTGAACCTGGACCTGGACCCAGGCACCACGCTGAGGTACATATTGGGTTTTCTTAATTTGTATCAACTGTTGCATGCGTGTCTCATTTGCCATGTGCCTGGGGTTCCCCTGTACTCCACTTATCAGCTGCTTACTCGTACTGAAACTGCCGGCAGGAGTGATATGGGTGGCCTTGTTTTCCTTATTTGGGCATCTAATTTCCTCTTGTCTTTGTTTCCTCTCAGCCCTTCAAGCGACGGAGAGTTAGAGGAATGCGACAGTGATGAAGAACAAGCATAGAGTGTCTATCCAGACGTTCGTCTCAGTAGTGGAGGATTCCCGTTTATATTACTGTATCCAGGTAGCTATCCAGATGTTTTTCCCTGCTTTATTTGCCCAGCTGCAAGAGCCACTGACTTAGCAAAGTGTACAGATTGTTCCCATTGTGCCACCATGTATAACACACACTCACACAATGCACAATGATACAGAATTTGAGCTGCCAGACAAAGCATGAAGGTTATAGCACACTTGTGCTAGCACGCACACACACTAACTGAAAAACCACAGGAAGCTGACATGGCCCGGGTAAATTTCACTTAAAAGTGTCCTTTCCCGCTAGAGTGTGCTTCGAAAGGATTCCATGACGCTTGAGTAGTCCTGGGCCATGGGGTGGACCGGACTGAGGCCAAGGTCGTGGCACACCTCTTCCATCTGTTCCTTCATACTCTGTAGTGCTAGTGCCTGAATGGGAGTGGGAGAGTAGCAGCAGAGTGAGTCTCATTCCCAGGCCATAGTCTGCGTGGCCTGAGAACGAGGCTACAATAGAGTGAGTCTCATTACCAGGCTACAGTCTGCATGCCTGGGAATGAGGCCACAACACAGTGAGTCTCATTCCCAGGCCACAGTCTGCATGCCTGGGAATGAGGCTACAACAGAGTGAGTAGGGTGGTTTAATGATCACATCAGTAACTGTTGGGATAATATTAGGCAATGTAGTCATTAGCGGAGTGTCCGAATTTTGGAAATGTCCTTACTACCCAGAGGATAATAAATTACACTTGGTTGCCTCAGGCATGGTGGCACCCACTTTGGGGTTTCAAATTCCTCATTACCCAAAAACACTTCCAACAGAGCTTCCACGTCTGTGACTCACATCCTGATCTGTAATCACAACATCCTGAATTCTTGAGATGGGCTTGAAGGGGACTCCATAAAACTTCGCCAGGTAGAACTTGGCAGACGTGGGATACTGCAGAAGGAAGAGACTGAGTGTACTACTGGAAGCCTCATTCCCATGTTCCATACTGATAGCCTCATTCCCCATGTTCCATGCAGGCTCCAGCTTTTTTTCACACCCATGTAAAAACAGTATTTTGATCCAACCGACAAAGGTTGGCACGAAGGCCTTGGAATGAGGCTAGTGTCAACACAGTAGTAGTGTACGACATTCACCAGCCGATGGGAGAACATCCCAAGTCCCCTCCCACACAGACATGTGCATGTATCGTGTGCCCCTACACACATTCAGTTGTTTTTGTTCCATGACGTCAGTGGTCAACACAACAGTCATGTATGCATGACAGTTGCATGCTTAAACTTCTAAAGTCAATGAACCGGTATTACTGATTACCTAGTGTGATTAGGGGGCTCCTAATGACACAGAGCAACATTTAGATGCTTCTCCATGTCATGACATACTCCCACATTCATTTGTTAATCACTTCTAGAGAGTTGTATTGCATTGCAATGGTGTGTGCATCTGTCTAACATGTGGCTCACTGGTGCTCACATGTGGCTCACTGGGGCTCACATGTGGCTCACTGGGGCTCACATGTGGCTCAGTGCGATTCACATGTGGCTCACTGGTACTCACATGTGGCTCACTGGGATTCACATGTGGCTCACTGGTGCTCACATGTGGCTCACTGGTGCTCACATGTGGCTCACTGGGATTCATATGTGGCTTACTGGTGCTCACATGTGGCTCACTGGGGCTCACATGTGGCTCACTGCGGTTGCTCACATGTGGCTCACTGGGATTCACATGTGGCTTACTGGTGCTCACATGTGGCTCACTGGGGCTCACATGTGGCTCACTGCGGTTGCTCACATGTGGCTCACTGGGATTCACATGTGGCTTACTGGTGCTCACATGTGGCTCACTGGGATTCACATGTGGCTTACTGGTGCTCACATGTGGCTCACTGGGATTCACATGTGGCTTACTGGTGCTCACGTGTGGCTCACTGGGATTCACATGTGGCTCACTGGTGCTCACATGTGGCTCACTGGTGCTCACATGTGGCTCACTGGGGCTCACATGTGGCTCACTGGGGCTCACATGTGGCTCAGTGCGGTTGGAGCACTTATCCAATCAAGCAACAGAGCCATTGTCACTTGCATTAACCATACAACGGTAAAGATTATTGTTGGTAGTTGCACACACATAACAAAATACCAGTCCAGATTAGATAGACAGGCACAAGGTATCTACGGGCTTTAGAAACCCGAGTGGTGAGGTCTGAGGTATGGCTTAAATAGTTCACTGCTGTGCAGTATATGCCTGATAGGAGCTGCCATACCTTGTGGGCCACAACTCTGTCGGTGACAGACAGGAATCGCTGCATCTTCTCCCGCCGGTCCTGGGTGTCGTGCTTGTGCTCCCCCATCCACACGACCATCCAGGGAAAGAAGTTGGGAGTCACGCCGCTGAAGCCACTGGCGAGGAGGAGCAGCCATGGCTTTAGCTCCAGCCGCATGCATACAGCAGTAGAGGCAGAGGACTTACTTGCCACCGTTGTCCAGGCACGTTTTTAGGAACTGAATTTTTGCTGTGTAAAACCTATAGTGTTGGGAAAGGCAGCGTCATGACCTAACCATAATAGCTGATTAGCTCCTCATTCCATTGACAGTCTCAATTCCAAACTCCACTCCCAGCCAGGTTCCATTCCATGCCTAATCCACTCCCAGCTGTGCATTTTTAATCTCTTAGGCAATGTTGTTATTTTTCTAGCTTTACACATATAATGAACATGGAAACGCTGCTTTTTCACATTAATTATTCATGTTATTCATGTATCATAGCTTAAGGGTTAACACTACAGGATGGAGCATGGAAATGGAGAGATGGAGCATGGGAATGAGTCTCACTTCAGTGGTGTTCCAGTTACAGCTTTGACTGCCTCAAGTTTCTTGAGCATAGAGGATAGCTCTAGGGTGGTGTCTTTGTGAAAGATGAATCGTCCTGTCTTAGCTATCCACGTCAGCATTTCTGGGGTGAGAGACCTGGAGGGGAGGGGAGGGGAAGGGAGAAAGGAGAGGGGAGGGGGAGGGGGAGGGGGAGGGGGAGGAAGTAAAGGCAAGGAAAATATAATTAAAATGGCTATGCGTTTTACCTGACTTTCGGTACGGGAGTTTCATACAGCCCAAGTGGAATGTCTCCTGTCAGGTCCATCAGCTGCTGAGCATTGGCAAGCCATGTCTCATCACTCTGCAGGGAGAGATTTTAGTGGACTATAGGGGCCAAAACAGCATGCTAGAACTGAAGAGATTAAAAATAAGTATAGCCAATTTAGTTAGTTAACTGAAAGTATTTTAGCTAGGTAGCTACACTAAATTTCACACTCTAAACGTAAATAGAAAACTAGCAAAGGGCTCTGCTCAATACAGGTCATGTGACCAACCTCTTCCATCCTAGCAATCTGATTGGTGATAATGACGACTGCAGCGACATGCTTGCCCATCTCGTTCATGAGCACGGCTTGCTGCTGAAGCCCACCCTCAAAGGTAGCTACAGGTGCAGAGAAAAGCAGGAGAGAAGTATAGACACACTTGGGCTTGTAGCTTGAGCAGTCCCCTGGGCAATAACAATTATCAATATCATGAACAATAATATCAATATCATTGCAGTCCTACCTATTGCTGGGCAATAACAATATCAATATCATGAACGATAATATCAATATCATTGCAGTCCTACTTATTGCTGGGCAACAACAATTATCAAATAGCATGAACAATAATATTATCATTATTATTGCACCTTTTTATGAGTCCAATACCACCCTGTCCTAGTCCTACCTCCTGCCACCACTAGCCCCACCTCCTGCCACTACTAGCCCCACCTCCTGCCACTACTAGCCCCATCTCCTGCCACCACTAGCCCCACCTCCTGCCACTACTAGCCCCACCTCCTGCCACCACTGGTACTCTGCCAGCTGCCTTCTGCACAACTCTCTTAGCTATCTCCACTCTCTCTTCATTTGTGAGCTGCAATGGAAGAACAATAGAATGCTGTAAGTCCAACATCTCCATGTGAGTCCATACACTGATAATTATAGGACAGCATGAAGTGATTGCAAGTGAGTGAACTGCCTTAGGCGAACGTACCTGGAACATTTCACTGGAGAGGCAGATGGAGAAAATCCCAGCAACACCAGATCTGATGTACCACTCTGTTAGAACTGTGAGAGGAGCAGGGTGCACAGAGAACGTCAATCAGGGTGTGGGTTAGCCATGAGGTGGAGAGAGAGAGAGAGGGGACGAGGTGGAGGGAGAGGGGAAGAGGTAGAGGGAGAGAGAGAGAGGGGTTGAGGGGAGTGTGGAAGTCTTGTGGTCACTGTAATGTTGGGTTCACTTGCAAGAGTAGTCTCATTCCCAGACGACCTTTGCCCTCCATAGGGAAAAGTTTATCTGGTAACCTGCCCATTCCATTTTACTTGTGGCTCAAAATAGGGATGGTAAGAATTCTTGTGTCAAAAAATATATAATGCACCAATGCTCCAGCAGACTTACACCAAAACAGAATGGGGGGGGGGGGGATTACCAGATGTACTTTTCTCTACGGAGGACGAAAAGTCGTCTGGAAATAAGACTAATGCAAGTGCTCTCTCTCTCTACATAGGCAGGGTACCAACTCACTATCAAGTCCATTCCAGTCAACCGACTTCTTCTCATCATCCAGGAAGGGTGTGATCATGGTAGGCCACACCCCATCCGGTAGACCATGCCGCTTGGCTGCCTCAGAGAAGCTCATGCTCGTAGAAGCCGACGTGCTGAGGGTAGCACGGGAAAATAGCTCACACCACACAACATGTTTCCTGCATGTCCCAGTTCCTATCACTCTGACGGCTAAGGGCAGCTCGCTCACAATACTCTTAGCAACTTGGGGCCACCACATGGTGGCTACAAAATCATGTATTAAACTTACAGCTCCTGTCTAGATGAAAACAATTTTATGCTAGATCCTAGCTCTTCTGCTAGGATTCATGAAAATCTGCAAGCAGGAATCTCTCGGCACTGCACGCTTTGTTTGCGCCCCGTTGTTTTCTGAGCCACCATGTGTCTAGACACGTGACAGCCTACGCCCACTTTATCAATATTTCTTTTTCTCGCAAATTTGGAGATATTGCGGCGTGATTGCAAGATAAGAACTGAGCAGGCGAAGCTTGAAACGCAGTTGAAGAGCTAAGCTACGAGCAGTTGAGCTCAGGAGCAGGTCATTGGGTGAGAAGATCTGTGCCATTGGGCACTCTTTCTGACATTCTGTTAGCTGATTTAAATTATCTCACCCCTGCCCCTATTAAAGCTATAGCTATATACTTCGCTACTCGTAGGTGTTAGTTTGGATTGGAACCGCCAAAATGTCTGATTCCAAGTATTTTACAACCACCAAGAAAGGTGAGTAGCAGAAGGGACTGGGTTTGCAGAATATTTGTATTGAAGGGCTGAAGGTGTGGCTTAATTAATTAACTGAGCCCTTGTGTAATGTGCTGACATGCCATGACGTTTTATTTCCTGTTTGTGGGTTTCTATAGTGAATGTGAAACTTATTTTTTGACATTACTACGAAAATGATCTGTACAGTTTCAAGGATCTGAAACTGTCAATGACAACATAAGAGTGTGCAGTCACGATTTTAAAACATTTGCTTAAACGCACACCTTCTTGGTAGCACTGTATGTGTTGGTCAGCACTCTCTCCCGTGACTCTTCCCCCCTCCTTTCCACCTGCTCCTCCACCCACTCTTCCCCCAGGTGAGCTCGCAGAGCTGAAGGCCGACCTCCAGAGTGATAAGAAAGAAAAAAAGAAGGAAGCTGTCAAGAAGATCATAGCAAGCATGACGGTCGGCAAGGATGTAAGGTCAGCCGCTCCCCTTTGTCACAGACTCTCTTGGGTACGGCTACAGGGTTTGAATGGACACTGTTACAGGGTTATGCCCACATTCCATCCCATAGTTTTGGATCCTGACAAGTCTCTATCACTGTAGCTGTAGTAAATTCATGGCCTGTCATTTATTTAATGAACTGGAAAGTTTGTTTTTAGGTCCTAAATATCAAATACATGATCGCATCTATTTTGGTTAATTTTCCACACACATGTGACGATCATGCAATCCCTAGGTACAGGTAGGTGGGAATTGTTTAAATGCCTTAATCCCTGGCTTGTTTAGTCCCCTAGGTCTGTAGTGACTGGGCTTATTTAGTCCCCTAGGTCTGTAGTGACTGGGCTTACTGCCCTGGCTTGTTTAGTCCCCTAGGTCTGTAGTGACTGGGCTTACTGCCTCAGGAATGTGTGTTTCGCCCCCCTTTGCTCAAACAATTTACTTTTAACCCTTCAAGCCACAGAATTTAACCCCTTGCCTCCCTGTGGATCTGCTGCAATGCAGCTTAATCTTTGACCCCTTCCTATCTCCTAATTTAACTCCCCCAGCTCCCTCTTTGCCGACGTGGTGAACTGCATGCAAACAGACAACCTTGAGCTGAAGAAGCTGGTCTATCTCTACCTGATGAACTATGCCAAGTCACAGCCTGACCTAGCAATCCTGGCGGTCAACACCTTTGCCAAGGACTGCGATGACTCCAACCCCCTCATCCGGGCCCTTGCTGTACGAACCATGGGCTGCATTCGTGTCGACAAGATCACAGAATACCTCTGCGAGCCACTCAGGAAATGCCTCAAGGTAATGTGAGGGGAGTGGGGAGATGAACTGATACCTTTTTATACGCCTTCTGTTTGCATCATACATGTAGGTTGTTCTTGTACCACTGGAGATGAAGGGTTGTTAGCCTTGACCCTATACTCAGACTGATTTTTTTGTGGTAGTAGCACTTGTGAGAAAATAGCATGATTTAGTAATCTTTGCAACACCAACTGTGAACAGCAAAAGGTGGCTCACTTTGGAGTGCCTTCATCTGGATCCCACTAGGACTATTATGTGGTTATTTATCACCTGGGTATTATTCAATTAGCTCAGGAACTCTTTATGGAGATCAAACACATCCTAACGTGCCTGCATGCTAAAACGACAGGGTACATGTACTTGATGTGTTCTTGTTTCATACTTCCATTGCCCATGGCATGCAGTGAGCAACACCCTATCATATTTTCCCCTGGTACTCTCTCTCGCCTCCAGGATGAGGACCCCTACGTACGCAAGACGGCAGCAGTGTGCGTGGCCAAGCTGCATGACATCAACTCGGCGCTGGTGGAGGACCAGGGCTTCCTGGACTTGCTCAAAGACCTCCTCAGTGACGGCACACCCATGGTGGTCGCCAATGCTGTCGCAGCCCTGGCAGAGATCTCTGAGGTCTCACCCACAGGTGTGTGTTGGTCTGTCTGTCGTCCATCCATTTTTTTTGAGTGGTTCTCTATTTCTGGTCTCTCTAAAAAGTTGTTAAAATAAAAGAGTGGACACTGAGAATAGATTAATGATGTATAATGGCGGCACTAAGTAAACATGTTCTAAATGATCTTGTGTTATACAAGAAAACTACATGTACATAAAAACACGTCCTCATGTATTTTCTCCATTTAGTGCTCACTTTTACCCCATAACTTATCACTGTATCTCCCCCCCCCCCCCTGTACTCACACACTCCTACAGCGGCAGCCCTGACCGATCTGGACACCTCCACGGTGAACAAGCTCCTGACAGCGCTGAACGAGTGTACGGAGTGGGGACAGGTTTTCATCCTGGACTCACTGGCCAACTACCAGCCCACCGAGGACAAGGAGGCACAGTCCATCTGTGAGCGGGTCACGCCAAGGCTCTCCCACGCCAACGCAGCTGTCGTGCTCTCTGCTGTCAAGGTAGCCATTGCTGTAGATGGTATTCCACAGTAAAGTAACTAACACATCAGCTGCTGTGGACTCCTATCTTCATAGTTGAGAGTTTGTTATGCCCCTCCCCCTCCTTCCTTGCCCCCAGGTTCTGATGAAGTTTATGGAGCTTCTGGAAGTCGACTCAGCGTACCTTATCTCCCTTACCAAGAAGCTGGCCCCTCCTCTGGGTAGGTGACGTATTATACAGTAATGACGTAATGTGTGTGCTTAGTGTGGTAAGTCTATGGAAGTGGTGATGTAATAGTCACTCCTGACTATGAGTCCTGGGTTAGAGCTGTCTAGTGTATACAACTGCATAATGTATTATATAGTAATTGTCTGTCACCAAGCAGTTACATATCTGTACCAGTGAAGCAATTGTTGTTTTTCCCCTATCTTCCAGTGACTCTACTTTCTGCTGAACCTGAAATACAGTTTGTTGCTCTGAGGAACATCAACCTAGTTGTGCAGAAGCGGTAAGATATGATTTACTTGTTTTTTATTTCTAAAAATTATAAATGACTAGAAATAAATAGTAGAAAAAAATAACGTATTGTGTGTGAAAGTTGGAAGAAGAAAAAAAGGAAAATTAGGGTTGGTAAAAAAAGAAAAAATAAGCTTGGAGAATCCGGGCATCGATCCCGGTACCTCTCACATGCTAAGCGAGCGCTCTACCATTTGAGCTAATTCCCCAGCTTGTGAGGGTGGACAGAATTGTTGTTTTTATAGCGTACCCAAAACGTATTGATTAACAAACGTGATAATGGCTGGTGAGTGGAAGTGTAGAAAACAGTGTCTGGTTTATGATTTCACCCAATCCCCTACCCTGTGCCTTCTCCTGCTTATCTCTAGCCCCCAGATCTTGAAGGAGGACATCAAGGTGTTCTTTGTGAAGTACAATGACCCCATCTATGTGAAGTTGGAGAAGCTGGACATCATGATCCGTCTTGCCAGTGCTGCCAACATCGGCTCAGTGCTGACAGAGCTCAAAGAGTGGGTTGAACATGTACACATATACCAGTAGTACAGAATGTTTGGTGGGTGGGGGGTAATAAACACTTAGCAACTTCAGTGTATACGGGGGGGGGGGGGGGGAGGAGATATGTTTTCCTCTGAAGTCTAGGTACTTTGAGGCTCCTTTTGATGGCTTCTTGGGGTTCAAAAGACTGATATGACATGTTTTTCGAGGCAGGAACTCATGCTGTTGCTTCCCGTCAGGTATGCGACAGAAGTGGATGTGGACTTTGTTCGCAAGTCGGTTCGGGCCATTGGTCGCTGTGCCATCAAGGTGGAGACGGCTGCCGAGCGCTGTGTCAGCACGTTGGTGGAGCTCATTCAGACCAAGGTCACCTATGTCGTACAGGAGGCCGTCATTGTCATCAAGGTAAATGTGTTAGGGGAGTTTGTGTGCAGAATATAGTATGGAGAAGATTGTGTAATGTGTCATGGAGTAGTTTGCATAGAGAGTGTATGGAGTAGTAATGTAGTGGAATGATTCTGACTATACACTAGTATTTATTTCTGTTGGTTAACTCGAAATTGTTGATTAGTTACAATTATTGCTACAAATGTAAACCACACTGCACACATGGCTGACATGCACACATGGCTGACATGCACACATGGCTGACATGCACACATGGCTGACATGCACACATGGCTGACATGCACACATGGCTGACATGCATATAATTCCCCGTTCACCCATGGCTGACATGCACACATGGCTGACATGCACACATGGCTGACATGCACACATGGCTGACATGCACACATGGCTGACATGCACACATGGCTGACATGCATATAATTCCCTGTTCACCCTCAGGACATCTTCCGCAAGTACCCAAACCAGTACGAGAGCATCATCTCCACCCTTTGTGAGAACCTAGACTCGCTGGATGAGCCTGAGGCGAGGTGAGTGCACCGGAGCATGATTGACCTTTGACACTCTTCATTTCTACTTCACAAGACAAGGGCCAGCATACAGCTCTATGAGCTTAAGTCCCCATTCCATTCTTCCCACCTGTCCCATCCCCATGCACAGGGCTTCTATGATCTGGATCCTGGGTGAATATTGCGACCGCATCGACTCTGTGGACGACCTACTCACTTCCTTCCTTGAGAACTTCCATGACGAGAACAGCCAGGTTCAGCTGCAACTGCTCACGGCAATTGTCAAGCTCTTCCTCAAGAGGCCTGCCGACACACAGGTATGCATACAGACAGCCAGACCCACACATTAATTTACACGTAATACAGCAAACAAGCAATGTACCATGCCTTCAGGATAAGTCGTGAACCCATACAAAAAATCTTCAGCAAATTGCCAACGTTTTCACTGCAGTGCAGATTTCCAAACATGTGATTGGATTGAGAAGTAAACTCCTTATCCTTCCTCTACAGGAGCTGGTCCAGAATGTCCTTAGTCTGGCCACCCAGGACAGTGACAACCCTGACCTCAGAGACCGGGGCTACATCTACTGGCGATTGCTTTCCACTGATCCGGCTGCTGCCAAGGTGAGCCATTCTGTTTGTTTTTTAAGTCAACTGAGCCCTGCACATGTGGTCTGGGTCTACATAAGTGGGTTAAGTAAGTACTATGCTTTGCATGTGCATGACTGATTGACCGGTGTTACATGGGGCAGACTTTATGTGGTCCCTGATCCTGGATGATAGCGTCACCTGAAGTTATAGGATTGCAGTAGCGGGTCAGTTCTAGAGGAAAGCCTGAAGTCTGGCTACTACAGACAAGGGCAGCCACCTGACTGCTATCCCATATATGTACATGTGGCTGATGAGGGCTGGTAGTGGCCAAAATGCTTACTACACATGCTTTAGGTAACGTCTCAGCTAGGTTAAAGTGATCATAGCTTATTGAGCAGTCCCTCTTCCCTCCTCCCCCTCCCTCTTCCCTCCTCTCCCTCCCTCCTCGCATCCTCCCCGTCCCTTCTCTCCCTTTCCCCTTCCCTAGGATGTGGTCCTAGCAGAGAAACCGACCATTTCGGAGGAGACAGACCTGCTGGAGCCAGCACTCCTGGACGAACTCATCTGTCACATTGCCACCTTAGCCTCCGTCTACCACAAGCCTCCGTCTGCCTTTGTCGAGGGGAAAGTCCCGGTCCGTCGTATCACACTGCAGCCCAGGGCTGAGCCGTAAGTGAAGAGGGTGTGTGGAAGGGGACAGATTCCCATACCAGATTTTTTTGGCCTTGCTTGTGATGGTTAAAAGTTCAAGACAAAACCCATAAGCATTTTCAGCTAAATTTCTGGGAGGCCTCCAAGAGTTGCTGGCCGTCTCTGGGGTGCAGAGGGTGGTTAGCTGCGCTGGTCAGCTAGGAAAATTGCAGGTGCTAAACCACACCGAGATGGCACAAATGGATTAGTATTTAAATTAGCTAGTGTTACACAGTTCTCAGCTAACTAAGTTATAAAGTGTAGTGTGTTGACTCTCCCCCCCCGCCCCGTCTCGTATCACCCCCTAGTTCCGCTGCGGAGGCCACAGAAGAGCCCCCCCCAGAGGCGGTGCAGGTGCCACCGACTACGGTCATCCAGACCAACCAGGGAGGGGACGACCTGCTCATCGGAGACCTGCTCTCGCTGGACCTGCCCACTGGGGCTTCTTACAATGCCCCTGCTGGTCCCGGGGGTAAGTATGTTACTATGTCTGTCTGCTGGCTTGACTAATGATATATAATACTTGAACTTGTTTGAACCATATTATTATGTGTGCTAACTCGATATATGGTCACCTCTTTTGAGCTATTGGGTAGTTGTTAGTGTAGGTATTTGGTTTACTGTCTTTTTAGTTGGTGTGGTGTTCATTGCTATGTGGTGTTGTATACATATCTGTATGTTGTCAGTAAAGTAGCTGGTATGAGTGTGAAAGATATTGTGAGGAGTTTCAAATGAGATGTTGGAGAGCCAGCAAGTAGCCGTGAGCGTTACAGATAGCTTCCTTCCCTTGCAATAGGAGATTTGGATCTGCTGGGAGATCTGGGTGGTCTGCAGGTAAGTTATTGAATAGTAGCTGCTGCTCTTGAGTCCTTGACTGACTCTTCCTTTCCTCTCCTCTCAGATTGGTGGTGGCCCGATAGGATTTGGAGGAGGTTTTGTGGGTCAGCCGCTTGGAGGGGGTGTGGGGCTCTTTGATCAGCCAGTGGGAGGGGGCTTAGATTTATTTGGCGTCCATCCCGGCCTGCCCCAGACCGCCCCTGGAGCTTACGTGGCTCCCAAGACGGTGAGTCCTTACTTGCGCAATGGACCCTTTTCCGCTATAATGTAATTGTGGGGAAAGTAGGCACTAAATGGAGAAAATACGGCAGTTCCACTGCAGTCAGAGAACGGAATTCTTCAGTTCAGTAAACCAGACACCGTACCCTCTCCCCCTCCAGTTGTGGCTAGATGCTTCCAAGGGAAAGGGTTTGGAGGTCCACGGGACTTATGCCCGCCGGGCCGGCAAGATCTACATGGACATGACCTTCACCAACAAGGCTCTGCAAGCCATGGGAGACTTCGCCATCCAATTCAACAAGAACAGGTGAGCTCGGCGGAGGACGGCTAAGGTTGCCCTTTAATCATTGAAGTCTTATTCTGATTTACTGTAGCAATTTACTGATGAAGTTGCTTGTATTAGATAGCTATTTGGTAGGGTCTTTACCAGTCAGGCGCACACTCGACTGGTGCTAAGATTTACTTTGTGTTTTCTGCATCTGTGTGTTCATCATTGTCTGTGCATCTGCACTTATCTTTCTCTCTTGTTGCTTTCGTTTTGGGAGAGTACCACTAGTGGCCGTAAGGATTATCAGATGAGCTTTGCTCTACATGAGTCTTCATCAAGTGTTTGATCATTGTGTCATGCATTTACTATGCCAATGTAGTCTTCTAACACAACAGTATGGCTGCTGGAATTTTTGCAGGCTGCAGCTACATCAGGTTTAGCCTCGTACCCATGCCTCCCCTCACAGTTTTTTCACGGCTTTGGAGAATTTTTTTTTCTCCATAGCTAGTGAAAAATCCTGTGAAGGGAGGCCTAGGTATATGGTACCTCAAGCTGGCATAGTTTTGGTTGCTTAGGTCACAAAAAGCAGTAGGTAGTAACCATAATTCTATTCTTGTAAGTTATGGCTAATAACTGGAGCTGTACTACGAAATGTGAGCTCTATAAGCTGCAATCAAACTCGAGGCAAACTCAGCTTGAATTGAGCCATAGGTGAACTTATTCTGGTGATGTGAAGGTATATTTAGCAGTGTCTGTTATTCCAATGTGCTGTATTCTAAACAGACTTCTTCCCTCCATTCTACCCAGCTTTTGCCAGCCTGCCAGGCCTTTAAGCGTCCTTACCCCATTTCTTCCCTCCTTTCTCCCCAGCTTTGGCATTCAGCCCACCGGGCCTTTGCACGCCTTTACCCCACTGATGCCCAACCAATCCAATGACACTTCGCTGGAGATCCAAGGGGGCGGGGGCGTGATGCGCATGAATCCCCTTACTTCGCTGCAGGTTGCTGTGAAGAATAACGTGGGAGTGCACTACTTCCAGTCAGAGGTGCCCATGTACGTGCTCTTCACTGAGGAAGGACAGATGGGTGAGGGATGCCGTCAGCTGCTTTGACTGACATGTCACTGGCTATTAGGGAGGCTTTTGTAAACCAAACTCCTGCCCTTCTCTTCACCTCCCACAACCCCCTCCCTCACTATGGTCATCTCCCGCAAACCTCTCCCCTCCCACTATGGTCACCTCCCACAATGCTCTCCCCTCCCACTGTGGTCACCTCCCACAGCCCTCTCCCTACCTCCCACTATCCTCTCCCTCCCTATGTTCACCTCACCTCCTTTCTCCATCTCTGTTCAGATCGAAAGGATTTCCTGACCACTTGGAAGGACATTCCTCAACAGAATGAGATCCAGACTCCCATTGAAGGCGTGGAGCTTGGACCAGGTATATATCTTGATGTATCTCTTCTTCTCTCTCCGCAGAAGAGGAACTTGAACGAGCAAGTCCTCTTTTGCATATTATGTGACTTTACTTGTTTACTACGGCTCTTCTTCATAACTACCTTGAGTCTCTCTCTCTCCAGACCAAGTGCAACAGAAACTGGAATTGAACAACGTGTTTACCATCGCTCGTCGCTCGGTGGACGTGGGAGGCCAACCCCAAGAGCTGCTCTACATGTCCCTCCAGTTCATCAACGGTATCTGGGTACTCGCTGAGCTCAAGGTCACAGCAGGGCAGGCCGATGTAGGGGTAAGTTCCACCAGGTGGCAAAGAGTAGGCATCTATTAGAAGCACTCACAGCTATATGCTAACTTCTCCCTGCAGCTCGCCCTGAAGACAACTGCTGTGGATGTGACTCTTGGAGTGCAGGCTGCACTAAGCGCCATCCTCCATAACTAGGCAGTGGGACAGCTGCCAGTGTCCCTAACTCGAATCTCTTGAGTGTGCTAACATTAGTCATGATTTGAACACTGTTAGAAGCTAGGATGTTGTTGCTATATAATTAGATGATTATGAATTTCAGAGCTTACTTATTATGAGTACATTTCAACAGTTATGTAGGTTATCGAAGTCCTACTTGACATGTAGCAATGGATTCTAGGTTGAGCTTCTGATCCTCTCCAGGCTTAGGCCCACCTTGTCTTGTGCTGTTCACGTCCTTTTGGAGACACAAAAATCAATAAAGATGTGACTTGCTTAATTCTGCTCGTGATCAGCTAGCTTATGCAATTTCACCAAAATATTCTCATGGGTGGAGAGGCTCGGTAGGAAATGTGAAGTGTATTTTGTTGCATATATATGTTCTGGTGAAACGGAGCTATAATTTCTGCACACATGTACCGGCATGACAGTCCACATCCTCCAGTATAAAAATTCACAAATAAAGTTGATTTCCAAACAACACACAAGATCAGGTAATCACAAACAATTCAAATATAGTCGCTGCCGTAGTCCCTCCCTGCCACCACCAGCTCGCCTTTCTTGAAAAAGAAGTATTTGGGTTCTACACAGTTCGGATCACAGTCAAAATAGTTTGGCTTGGAATCAGACTGGAGACTTTCACCTGTCTGGATTCCAGTCTGAGTGTCAGTTTTGGTTCCATCAGCCTGTTCTACCTTAGGGCATTTGATTTGTTTGCATTCGCTTGCTGCGTAATGGTACTGCAGTGATCTCCTCCTGAACATTAAAGAAAGTACACTGTCATTTCTAGCCACTCCACACTAGCTTCATACCTTGACCACACCTTATTTCATAGCTATGCCTTGCGAGACCAGCTTATCAATTATTTGGTGAGCTACTCACCTTGTGTTGGAGATGTTAGGTGGTGTGTAGTGGGCTGTTTGTCCATGGAAGACAAGGGCATCTCCGGGGTCCAGGATGACTGGAACCACCTGGGGACAGAGAAAGTCTGTATTCCAAACAGTGCTAAGCTGGACTGGTCTTGTAAAAGTCATTTACATCATCTGCGTTGGGCAGCTCCACCATGCCGTAGTCAATATGGTGGGTGAGTGGTGCATCATGCTTATAAACTCCATCAGAGTGCGAGCCAGGGAGTATATGCATACTGTGAGTGAAGAAGTAGTGTCACACTTAGCGGATGAAGACAGCAGGTGAGATTAACAATGCTATTGGAATGCAGAAGGTATCTTACCATCCGTTTGCGCAGTCTGTAGGGTCCAGAGCTATCCACACACCCTGTGCACGTGAGTACAAACACCAAACAGTAAACATGAGCTATGAGCTGCTGTCACTTGTAGTACTTCACCACCCCAGCTCTTAACACAAGGTGGAGGCAAGTTAGAGATGGTGTATTAGTGAAGGGCAGAACTCACCAGAACTTTGCAAGGAGCTACTCGGAAGTAGGCATTGTCTTGGTGCCACTTCTTCTCTCCAGAGCCTGGAGATAGTGAATAGTTAATTACTACAACAGGGTGGGGTCTGTAGTGGGTGGGGCTAATGACTGCAAAGGGTAAAAAAATTGGGTGGGGCTAATGACTGCAATGGTAATGGGTGGGCCTAATGACTGCAATGGTAATTGGGTGGGGCTGACGATTGGAATTGGGTGGGCTATAATTGGGTTGTTGCTAATGATTGCAATGGGTGGGGCTGAGTAAGGGCTGCAATGAGATTGAGGTGGGGCTGGCTTTGTCATTGCTACCTGGGGGCTTCATGAGTGCCATGCTCTGCAGTAGCTTGACATCGGGACCAAGCAGTCTGGTCACTATGGGAACAATCTGTGTAACACAGAGAGAGAGGGTCTTGCAGAGAGGCAAACAATGAGAAAACACATCATAGTAATACCCTGACCCTAACACAATACAAAGGTATACTACAGCTAGAAATGCCCAGTCAATGTTTTCATTACTACCAGTAAATGTCACAATAGCAATAAAAATTATCAGACACAATGGAAATGCATGCATTTTCTCACTAACCACACCCACTGGAGGTAAAGCAAAGACACACATTAATTTGCCAATGACCTCAACGTACATCCTACAAAAAGGTTCCCACCATGGTATTAGGGTATCAAGGGGTTTCAGCTTTGAATAAAGTTATATAGCTTGGACAAAGAAAAACCTTTTCATGCTTTGCCATCCTTGCAAACAGGTCATTCTGCACAGCTACACGGAACAGTCTTCGTATTGCCAGCTCCGGATCCTCAGGCACAGTCCTCTGCCCCTCTTTTATGGATGGGAGGCGGTTTGCAATCTCCTCCCAGTCGCTTCCCTCGATGCCAGTTCTCTGTAGTTTCTCCAGCCAGGCTCTGATGATGGCAGAGGCCTCCGCCCTGAGCTGATCCACTTCTTCCTTGCTGAATAGCCCCCTGACTACAAAATACCCGTGCTTGCTGAACGGTTCCAGGGGGTCGCCATCTGGAAGGATGGTTGGGTAGCTGTAGCCGTGAGTGGAAGCAGCTGACTTCTTCTGGCAAATGCAGTCACTTTTAGCCATGTCTATTAAAGTTGTCTTTTCGGCAGCTTAGAGGTAAGTCCCTTTAATACTTTAACCTCCAGGCATTTCCTGTGGGTGGGGCTAATTGCACGTGAGATTTTTTTTTAGAAATGTTGGGAGCTCCAAACATGGCGGATACCGAAGACCCCAATGAATGTGTGAATCAGTAAACGCCTGTGTCAGCGTCGAAGGAGGGAGCCGAGAGTGGATGAAAACTGTAGCGATATAGGAATGAACAGTGCGTGGAGAGGCGGAACCCTATTCTTCTAACTCTTGTGGTTGCATCGTTTTTTTGACTGTGGATCAGTGCAAGGCAACTGCGTCTGCCGTAGCTACTCCTAACTTAGTAGTAGTCACCAAGGTCGGAATTGGATTGTCTGGGGCCGTGAAGGACCTCAGCCCACAAAGAGTCCACCTTTTGGAGTAACCAAGTCTACTCTTCACTCCACAACCTTTTCTGTATAATTTTGAGCAGAGCCTGTGTTAGTACCTGGGCCAAGCAGCTAAGGTTATGAGACAGAGCTCACCATGGCCAAGAACAAGTTAAAAATCAATATCAAGAACTCTGAACTCTCCAAGTACTTCATTGATGACGATCCGGATACGATTTTCGTGGAGCAGAGGGAGATTGGGCATGGCAGTTTCGGAGCAGTGTACTATGTGAGTGATATAAATTGTACCGCCAACCAGTAGGGTACTTTACTCTCGGGAAAGTACATGTAATATTCCAGCACATGCCAGTTTTAGTATTCTGTGTGTGTGTGTGTGTATGTATGTGTGTGTGTATGTGTGTATGTAATGTGTATTCATCTACTAACTAAATTAGTAGGTGCATAGCAAAGATCAAATTAGTATCTGTAGTACTTAGCAGCGCAGCCATATATGGCCACTAGGTACCCTCTAGTACTAGCCTTATTCCCAGGCCGCGCAGTCGGCTGCAAACAAAGACTACCTCTCTAATACATGCACTCGTGGAATGTAATACATGACCTACTGGAGAGTCATTCATTCAACTGTGCATGTAGCTGCATGTAGCTGTCTGTTGTACTTGTACGGTGCATACCCCTGTGTGTGTGCAGCTCAGAGTACGTGTGTGCACGCGTGTGGCCTCTCAATTGGGACAGCTGGACAACCATTTAGTCTACTCCAGCATCAAGAAAGCAGGTAGTGTGGTTGCCGGTCACTCCTCCTAATCACCTTACAAATTAGTAACCACATGGCCGAGGTGCTACCATTTTAGTATGTCCAGCATTCGCCCCGTGGGTAGCTGTATAGGTAATGACATTCCAATGTAACTGTATTGCATTCCCTGCGAATTGCTGGTTAACAACCATCCTATGGGGCCAGCAGGGTAGGCTAAGGACTCCTGCAGGTAGCTCTAGGTTGACGTGGCCTGTATGCGCACAGCAACTGATGGGTCTTCAGATTCCTTTATTAGTAGAAATTTTCATGGGTCCATAAATTTCATCATATTTTCAAATTCAAAAGCTTGAAAACAATATAGTGTTTGCTGAGCTACATGTAGGGTTTGGGTTTGCATGCATCGGCAAACAGTCAACTGTGTGTGTACACCTCTTATGTCAGTTTACTACCACTGTGCTTCCTGGATTGGTATCGGGATGGAAAGGGTGGTTGATGGTGCCGAGATGGGATGGAAAGGGGAGGGGTTGATGGTATCGGGATGGAATGAAGGGTGGTTGATGGTATCGGGATGGAAGGGTGGTTGATGGTATCGGGATGGAAGGGTGGTTGATGGTGCTAGAATGCGATGGAAGGGAGGTTAATGGTATCGGGACGGAAGTGTGGTTGATGGTTGATGGTTGATGGTATCGAAATGAAAGGGCAGCTGATGATATCGGAATGGAGGGGTGGTTGATGGTGCCAGGAGTGATGGGTTGTGTTTATCAACCATAGCTGTCCGAGACTGGATAGACAGTGAGATAAGCACACACATGTAGTGATGCATACACACACACACACACACAAGAGTGATTCATCTGGTATCGGTTGGTACCAAGTACTGATGACTTTGATAGCATACCAAAAGAGTCAACAAAAACCTGTTAACATGTACTAAACCGCTGGAGTGTTGGCTTGAACCCCTACAGTCTATGTATGCAAACGCAGCTTCCTCCATTGCTGCAATTTCCCCAGTGCCTTTGATTCTACTTTCATTCCAGATGTAGTGTTTGTCTCTTTGAGGGCTTCCCAGCTTCACAGCTCCCTGCCAAGTACCTGCCACTCTACTACTGGCGAGCGGAACTGAAGCACACCTTACACACTCTGTGTATAACTATAGTACTGCATGTGTGTGTGAAGGTTTATGCTGTAGTTTGGTTGATCTGATAGTAGGTTGGCTGTTATTAGTGGAATAGCTGCTAATTAACGGAATAAATTATGGCGTGTTAAATTTTCAGCTGTAGTTGATAAAATGAAGGCTGTAGAGAAGGCAGTGCGACTGTACTATTGAGTCTTGTCACACTGTGTGTGTGTGTGTGTGTGTGTGTGTGTGTGCTGACTATGGTCAGGGTCTCTCCTAGCTCAGGGTAATACAGGGTAATTGGGTGAATGGAACTGTTGATAGTAACTTGCACAGTTTTCTCAGGCGATAGCTTGGAAGGCCAGTTGCTTCCTTGTACCCTACATTAGCCAGTTAAAAAGATTCCTGAAGCAATTCACCTGAGACAGTGTAACCGTGGTTCCCAGTGTCTCTGTTATTGCAGGTGTTGTCGTTAGGCTATTCTGTTTGGGATCTGTGTGCTGAATCGTGTAGCATGTGGTGGTCAGAGATCCAAGCAGCTCTGCTGTTGGAATGTGTAGTGCTGTTATTGCTGGTATTGGGAAAGGCATTTGAAAGTTCGTTTCCTACAGTATGAATAACCTCATTACCACGCTCCCGACCTTATGCCATACTGCAGTAGCCTCATTACCAGGCTCCCGACCTTATGCCATACTGCAGTAGCCTCATTACCAGGCTCCCGACCTTATGCCATACTGCAGTAGCCTCATTACCAGGCTCCCGTCCTCATGCCATACTGCAGTAGCCTCATTACCAGGCTCCCGACCTTATGCCATACTGCAGTAGCCTCATTACCAGGCTCCCGACCTTATGCCATACTGCAGTAGCCTCATTACCAGGCTCCCGACCTTATGCCATACTGCAGTAGCCTCATTACCAGGCTCCCGTCCTCATGCCACTCCATGTAACGAAAGCTGTGATGCAGTACGAATTGATCTCCCCACCCTCCCATTCTCATAACCAGAGCCCATCAGATTAGTCTGACCATATCTCCACCTAAAATTCTTAAATTGATTACTTCAAAAGCGCCATTCATTACCCTCCATCAGTGGTATGCCGGGCTCTCGAGCGAGGTATGCCAAGAATGAATAAAATTAGGAGAGGGGGTGAATGCTGGAATGCGGTCCCCTGAGGCTATTCATGGTCCACCTCATCACGGTCTGTATGAGGTCATGGAATATTGGCATTCCTGTAGTGCCTTTCCTGACACGGCACTGCAGTTGGCCTCAGTGTAGGAGTGATGACGTAATGATTGCCCCACCTTTTTATCAGCACTGCTGTCAGTCAGGACGGGGGGGGGGGGTTGTTTACTCCAGAGCTTGCTGCTGTGGGTGAGCACTTGCACCTGGTTTCTGTTCCCGCTCAAAAGAGCAGTGCACTCTAACCTGATGTGTTACTCTGTTGTGCCCACTCCTGTTTCAACTGCATCTATGTATATGTACTCACTTACACACCCACACACACACATGCACACTCCCCCCCTCCCCCCACACACCTATACCCATTCCTCCCCCACACACACCCATATCCACTCCCCACCCCCCACCCCCCCCCCCCCCCCACGCACACAGGCAAGAAACAATCACACGAATGAGGTGGTTGCCATCAAGAAAATGAACTTTTCAGGAAAACAGGCAGTAGAAGTAAGTGGAAAGCGGAGCACTAGCTAGTGGGCATTAAATAGGATGGAACAGCTAAGGGATAGCACAATAGCTGTGGTTTGTGTAGTAGAAACAGAGAAACATATGTTTGCATACTGGTGGAAACTGTAAATACACATAGGAAGTGGCACCCCACTTGAAAGCCATTGTGACGAGGATGTGAATTACTGCTTCGCTAGGGATTGTGAGGGCACATTCGTGAGGGGTCAACACCCCTCACGAATGTGCCCTCACAGTCCATAATGGGTTCGTGTATTGCCAAGTGGTGTTTGAAGTTTTTGAAGTCCCTTTGCTGAATGTTACAATATCCTGCAGGTAGAATCCTGTATTTGTTTCTGCTTATCCTATGGGCCCATTGCATTTCCTGCATTCGCTTCATGCCCAGACCCTTCGAGGAACAATGGGCCGGGTGGAGTGTCCGGGCGTGTCACTACTCCTGTGCTCGTACATCACGTAACCCTCCAACTGTAGCTTTGTCTGACGTTCCCACTTGCAGTGACTGTAGAGAGTCTGGTACCGTTTCTCACTGAAGTCAGTAGTTCGATTGTGCGTGTGTGTCGGTGAGAAGTGCAGAAGGATGGCTATGCAAGATGTACCAGACCAAGAGACACTGCTGCATTGCTTAGAGTCTGGCACAGCCGACCCAAAAGAGTAGCAAGCCTCCTTGAAACTGCAAATTGCTCCAACCCACTTACTAAATCGATACCTTTTTACACTTCACAATACATGCACACGCGTGAGAAACAAGTGACATGCTCTCCATGAAAGACTAGGCCCTAGGGAGGAGGTTGAGTCCTGTGTTCACCTTGCCCCGCCCACCCTCTCCCCCATACAGAAATGGTCGGACATCCTGAGAGAAGTCAAGTTCTTGAAGCAGTGTAACCATGACAACTGTATCCAGTATAGGGCGTGCTATCTCAAGGAACAGATCTGTTGGGTACGTTGCTACTGAGGTGATATTATTGCACTAGTAGGTGATATTATTGCACTAGTAGGTGATAGTATTGCACTAGTAGGTGATATTATTGCACTAGTGGAAGGGCAGTAGCTAAAGGAGAATGTTTGGTTCAAGGCTGGCAGTACTGGCCGGACCGAAGGGAGGTCCGACACAGAGGCCGAGAACCGAATATTCGCCTGTACTGCCTGACCCAAAGATTGCACTAATAGATTTTTTATGTGACTTTCAGAACCTGAACAGATATGGTGAATATTCAGTTTGGTGATAGAAAATGTATCCAATGAGGTTGTAGTGTTCAGGGGTTATCCGTTTAGTGTTCAGTTAGTCATATAAGTTCTGCCTTATTTAACGCTATCATGAACTACATGTATTTGCATGAACTACATGTATTTGCATGAACTACATGTATTTGCATGAACTACATGTATTTGCATGAACTACATGTATTTGCATGAACTACATGTATTTAACGCTATCATGAACTACATGTATTTGTTGCTCTGTGTGTGTATAGCTGCTCGGCTATTTTAGGAAATGTGTATTGAGGTGCTCTATTTAGAACTCTATTGCCTCCACAGCTCAGTAGTGTACACATTTCCATAAGCCACGTCCATAACCAAAAACCAAGACAGCCAGTGGTATGCCTTTGACAGTGACCACAAGTCGTTATTCACATTCAGACAGTGAATCCAGCTGCTATGTCCAGGGGGAAACCACTTGTGCAACTTCTTTTAGCAGCCAGCTACCTCTGTTTGTACAACAATAGCTTCGCCATCTCACCTGCAGTGTTGTTTGCTACTAAAGCCTAGTATAGTAGCACATGGCATCTTCCATTGTCTTGGGTCTGGCGTGTCCAGCCTCTTAAAACACTGCCACCTGTGCAGAATGGGAGCGTTTACTCCATAGTAGCCAGAGTAGCGTTGTTGCAACTTGCCCCATCTGCACATTCCCAGCCAGTCCTATCACTACATGTGAGGCATGTGCTGTGTGTGTGTTACTCGTGCGTTGACTGCCCTTCAATGCTAGTTGGATCCCATAGTAGACCCTCACCTGGTCGTGGCCATTGTGGGCACAAATACACTAAATACCTGCTTCTTTCCCGTGTGGGGTTGACACCAGGTTGAGGTTCTAGCTTCTGTGAGTCTAGTCGACTCAAAAACAGCGAGACAGAATTATCCGTGTTCTTGCGCATGTGCGTATTAATTAAGTCACATGATGGTCACCTGAGATGTTATGCCCTCCTGGTGACGGAAGGTGGACCAAAGGCAGGATGTCTTAGGGAGGACAGTAGTACATGTACATGTCATTGTGTGTGCCATTGTGTGTGTGGTGGGTAGTGTCTTACACAGTGCTGCTCTCTGGTCCCTGTACAGTTGGTAATGGAGTATTGTCTCGGGTCAGCGTCGGACATCATTGAAGGTCAGTTAGTCCATGTGTGTGTATGTGTTCTACCCACTCATGAAAACTGTTATGTGTAAAATTACTCGATAATAGTGCATGATCTGCTTCCACTTCCCGGTTCCAGTTCGGGACTGTGGCAGTTATCATGCTAGAGCATATATGGCCACATCCAGTTGCACACTTGCTGGGTTTGTAGCTCAGTGTGCCGTATCCGTGGCAACATACACTTTCTATTAAGAGCTCACTCTGCCTTTAGAGACAAAGTGGCTTAGGTACCTTAAGTAGTGCTCAGTTTGTGTATTAAATGTGTTGCTAGAGTATAGAACAGCTTCAAACAGTGCTTTGTGGGGTTGGTATGAGGTATGGATTATGTGACTATGAGTTACTCTTCTCTTAACAGTTCACAAGGCTCCATTGCAAGGGGATGAAATTGCAGCAATTTGTCATGGAACATTATTAGTAAGTCTGTGGCTCACTGGAAGGTTCTACATGTACATGTGGCATGTACTACATGTACATGTGAATACAAGTGTACATGTACATGTACACATGTAGGTGTATGGGCATATCATTATTACAACCACTAATTCTGTAGTCTACTGTATAGTATCCCAGTGTTTCATTTTCATTTTGGAGGAGGGAATGAAATTAGCACTCTCTAGTGCTGCTGTCCATCGCAGGAAATTTATGCAACTTGCATCCTATGAGGTATGAAACTTTGGCCCATGTGATCCTCATGCGGGTCACATGGGCCGGGGCATGATCGTTTCCATCCCCCCAAGCTCCCACTGGGGCGGTGGCAGATACTCATGCCAGAGCAAGCGCCGTGGAATGTATCAGGCCAACCCCCTTCCAGGGCTGGTGTGTTGTTTTTTACCATGGCAACATGTGATGTCATTTTGCATCATTGCCAGGATGGCAATGACATACAATGATAGTGAAACTAGTTGAGTAGGAATAAGCCATTTTCTCGTCCATGTCTACCCTGCGATTTTACGACCCTTCTCCTCATACAAAGTTGTAGCCACAGCCATATATGCCCTCTCAGGGGTGGGCTCCTATTGGGAATTCCAGTGTCCCCTCCCTCTCCCTGCAGGGCCTATCGTACCTCCACTCGAATGACAGAATTCACAGAGACATCAAGGCTGGCAACATCCTGCTGACAGAGAGAGGGGGGGTCAAGTTAGGTAAGCCAGTATACGTACACGCTCACTGTTGCTGTGTGCTTGCCTTAGACAAACTGATTCTTAGTTGGTGGTCGGTTGTACTGTATGTGGTGCTTCAGACTGTGGTGGCAATGGCCTATGTTTCAGCTATATGTATATTATCCAGCCTTTTTTGTGGTAACAAAACAGTTTTAGTAGTTTTTGGGCCCTGAAAGCCACAATCATATGGTTGAAATGTAGCCAATTGAAATTCTTATTGGTCTACAAATGTACTTGCCCACACACAAAACACACACACACACACACACACACACACGTGTAGCTGACTTTGGTTCTGCCACTTCGAGAAGTCCTGCTAATTCATTCGTAGGGACCCCTTTCTGGTGAGTGTACAGGTGGACACATCCTTTAAAATGCACGTACATGTACCCTGACAGACTATGGGATCCTTCTGTCACAGCTAGAGTATGAAACACTACACCGTGCTCATTTCCCCCTCTTGTCCTGTAGGATGGCACCGGAGGTGATCCTGGCCATGGAGGAGGGGCAGTACGATGGCAAGGTAGGTGGGGCAGAGGCTCACACACTCCTCTGGAGCCAGCTGTGATAACCACGGCTCTCACTCCATAGAGGAGGAAGTGGGGCTGAAGACATGTAGCTCTACCGGTATAATTCTGTCACCTGTACAGCAAATATTTATTTTTTGGCTACTCAGCCCTCTGTCTGGCTCACTGAGTGGCCTCTCACTTGCTTCCTCTCTGTCTCCTCAGGTGGACATCTGGTCCTTAGGAATCACATGTATTGAAATGGGTAAGCCACAACTCAATAACCGCAATGTTAGTTCTCAGAATGGAACAAGCTCCATATAGGCAGTGAATGGGATCACTGACCTGTAGCTACATTCCTCAAGCCTATTTGAGGTTACCTTTCACTGTGCGGTACCCACTGAAGTCATAGCATACATGTACCCTGTACTAATGAGAAACCAACCTCTATATTAAATTACTGTAATGACCTTTCTCCCTCCAGCGGAGCGTAAACCGCCCTTGTTCCACATGAATGCGATGAGTGCCCTCTACCACATAGCCCAGAACGATCCCCCGGAGCTGCAGCAGCCCGAGAGCTGGCCAGAGGCGCTGCGTAGCTTTGTCTCTGTGTGTCTCAAGAAGGAGCCAGAGGACAGACCGACGGCAGTTGAACTCTTAGAGGTAGGGAGGGAGCCAGTTCTGTGGCTGTTAGAGGGAGGGAGAGAGCCAGTTCCAAGCAAGTAGGGAGGGAGGCAGTTCCAAGGAGGTAGGGAGGGAGCCAGTTCTGTGGCTGTTAGAGGGAGGGAGAGAGCCAGTTCTGTGGCTGTTAGAGGGAGGGAGAGAGCCAGTTCCAAGCAAGTAGGGAGGGAGGGCTGTTAGAGGTAGAGAGGGAGCCAGTTCTGTGGCTGTTAGAGGGAGGGAGAGAGCCAGTTCTGTGGCTGTTAGAGGTAGGGAGGGAGCCATTTTTAAGGAGGTAGGTTGGGAGCCAGCTCCAAGGCTCTTAGAGGTAGGGAGGGAGCCATTTCCAAGGAAGTAGGGAGGGAGCCAGTTCTGTGGCTGTTAGAGATAGGGAGGGAGGCAGTTCCAAGCAAGTAGGGAGGGAGGCAGTTCCAAGGAGGTAGGGAGGGAGCCAGTTCTGTGGCTGTTAGAGGGAGGGAGAGAGCCAGTTCCAAGCAAGTAGGGAGGGAGGGCTGTTAGAGGTAGAGAGGGAGCCAGTTCTGTGGCTGTTAGAGAGAGGGAGAGAGCCAGTTCTGTGGCTGTTAGAGGTAGGGAGGGAGCCATTTTTAAGGAGGTAGGTTGGGAGCCAGCTCCAAGGCTCTTAGAGGTAGGGAGGGAGCCATTTCCAAGGAAGTAGGGAGGGAGCCAGTTCTGTGGCTGTTAGAGGTAGAGAGGGAGGGAGCCAGTTCCAAGCAAGTAGGGAGGGAGCCAGTTCTGTGGCTGTTAGAGGTAGAGAGGGAGGGAGCCATTTCCAAGGAAGTAGGGAGGGAGCCAGTTCTGTGGCTGTTAGAGATAGGGAGGGAGCAAGTTCCAAGCAAGTAGGAAGGGAGCCAGTTCTGTGGCTGTTAGAGATAGGGAGGGAGGGAGCAAGTTCCAAGCAGATGACTACTGAGACCTGTACGCATGACAGATGACTACTGAGACCTGTACGCATGACAGATGACTACTGAGACCTGTACGCATGACAGATGACTACTGAGACCTGTACGCATGCAGGCATAGGGAAATATAAAGCTCTGGCAGAAACCTTGGGAGCCTGTGGGCAAATAGCATTGCCCAGGTCCCAGGTCCTGCCCTGCACAGCAGCTGTGGCTACTTTGTTTCAAGGAATTGACATTTAAGCTATGACCCACTGCTGAAAGAACCAGCTGCTATCTGACTGTGTTTATTCTGTGGAGCAGGTTGGCTTGTTGCCTAAGTGGCGGGAAAGTGAATCCAAAAGACACAGAAATTAGCTTACGCTTAGGAAGTGGTACAGAGTGTGTAGTGTTTCTAGCTCTTGTGGTCAATGGTATGATGATTAGGAATACCAGCAAGTGAAGTCACTTCCTTTCCCCCTCTTTACCACAGCATGAGTTTGTGTCGGCGGACCACAGAGACATCCTCTTCCAGATGGTCACGAGGACCAAGGTGGCGGTGCGGCACCTCGACCACCAGAACTACCGTCGCCTGCAGAAGATGCTTATGAGTGAAGGCTCCACTTGCGAAGAGAGCGAGATTGAGTCAGAACCCCAAAGGTCTGTAAAGGCTCGCTAACTTGTAGTGTAGAGAATATCGGATAGAGTTTCCATAGTATAGAATCACACAATAGATCAGAATGACTCGACCCGTGGATCTGCATGAGTTTAGCTATTAGATGCTAAACCAAATAAGATTGCTAGTGTTCTTACTACCGACAAGCATGCTAAAGAGATCTCCTCAGCCTCACAGGAAGAGCAATTATTGAAATCCATGTTACAGCTCACGTTCTGCTCAGCAGCCAGACACATTAGCACACTACGTGTGTGTGTCCATGTATGCCTTGGTCTGCAGCAGTTATTGATGTGGGCTGTGAAATTGTACCATGTCATCGAAACAACGACCATCTGTGTGGACCCCTGCATGCAGCCTCATGTGGCCTGGGTACAAAGCTACCCTGCATGATACACATATATGCACTAGTAGTGTGGGAGTGTCACTTCTCAGCATGCCATGCGGTACTAACCAACTTTCCATGCGTTAAGAGAATACCTGACGTGCCTCTGGCTCCATTCAGTACCACTTTAAATTCCATGTGCCCAGTTCCATCCTCTTATCACACACACATGCACACACACAAATGCGCACACAAAAACACACACACACATGATCACACCTACAAACACACACATGCATCTTTCCTCTCTGCTTTGCAGCGATACCAATGATGAAGCTGCCGGGCCCTCCCCTCCCCTTTCCTCTCCCTCCCCCTCCCCCACACACGAGGACTTGCTAGAGAGCAGCCAATCCAAGCCGGGTGAAGGAGACATCCCACGATCGCAGACGGTGTCTGTTACACCTCCTAAAAAGAAACGGGTCAGCGATGTAAGTGTTAGTCTCATCTCCAGAACTGACCGCAGGTCTGGGAATGGGACTATGTGTCTGTGATCTGGGAATGGAACTATGTATGTTGCTACAGTGAACCTTAAAAGTACAGTTATACATGGCATTGAATTCAAATAAGTAAATACTCCTCCCTCCCCTTCCCTTGTTCCTCCTCCTCCCCTCGTTCCTCTTCCTTCCCTCCCCTCCCCTCTCCTCGTTCCTCCTCCTCCCCTCCCCCTCGTTCCTCCTCCCTCCCATTCCTCATTCCCCCTCCTCCCTCCCTGGCCAGGCTGGCATATCCTACCACAACGCAGCTAACCACGTGCCACACCTCAAGCCCGCCCCCACAGCGTCCCCCAACAAGACCCCCGTGTCACGCACCCAGAGCGCCACAGCCAAGCTCATCACAGTCAGAGAGTCGGAGCCGACAGGTCTGACACAAATGACAGCGGAGGAAGTAGTGAAGAAAGTGGTACGTTTGCCTAAATCCATTTCTTGTTTACACCTTTACACTAACACTGTTTGCCTTATATAGAGAATCTAGTCTAGACTGGACTGTGAGTGAAACTGTTTGACTCTCTCCTCTTTTGTCTTGCCTCCAGACTGGTAATGCGGATGGCTTCGCGACTCTGCGCTCCCACTTTATGGTGTCGAAACAGGCAGAGGAGTGGCAGCTACAGTCGGAGCTGAGAGAACAGATGCAGGGCTACAAGAGAATGAGGCAGCAACACAAGGGCCAGGTGGGCTTTAATTGGGGATAGGTGTGCAGATGGTGGGGTGGGTACTATTTGGAGGACCTGGAGGTGAGGGTGTAAAGTAGCAAGGGGGGAGTCGGAGCTGAGAGAACAGATGCAGGGCTACAAGAAAATGAGGCAGCAACACAAGGGGCAGGTGGGTTTTAATTGGGGATAGGTGTGCAGATGGTGGGGTGGGTACTATTTGGAGGACCTGGCGGTGAGGGTGTAAAGTAGCAAGGGGGGGGGGGGGGGTCACTCTCATAGACTCTATAGTCACAGCTGCGTCTGTTGGTCAAGACTCGCCTGGTACTCCAATTAATGCCCTCTCCCCCTGCAGCTGGAAGGGCTGGAGTCGAGGCACAAGACGGAGCTGGCGACTCACTTCAAGAGCCAGGAGAGGGAGCTGGAAGCTCTGAAGTCCACGTATGAGAGAGAGCTGGAGAGGCTACGCTCCAGACACAAGGCAGAGGTGGACCAGAGGGTGAGGGACTCCACCTCCTTCCATTGCTATTAGCTCAGTTGTGATTAAATTACTTACTGTTGAACAGTGTTTTCTGTGCAAAAACAGGAATGAGAAATCAAACACGTCCATTTTTTTGCCTAAGTATATATTGCGCAAACAGAATTTATGCGTCTTATAGTGTAAATTGCATAGCAACAGTAGTAGAAACGTACCCATGGCATCTGGCTCGTTTCGGATTCCATCTGTTAGATATTGAAGACTGGTTTTCATGGCAGTCATAAAATCCTGACACCAACTTCTCCTGTATCTCTCCACTTGTAGATAAAGCAAGAACACAGCGAAGAACGCAAGTTCAAGAAGGGAGTGAAGGAGAAGCAGGACGCCGACATGAAGCAGTTCTCATCACAGCAGAAGGCAGACTACCGGGGCACCAAGGTCATGTACAAGAAGGTAGGCTAGTAGGGGCCCTGTTGTGCACTCCACTGTCTCTGAGTGGTCTGTTGTATGTGAGAAAAGCACACACATACACACACGCACACACACACACACACACCAGGAACTAGATGAAGACCAGTCTTTGAGTAGCCAGCAACGCAAGCAGCTCCTGGAGGATCGCAAGCGGGAGCTACACAGTCAGCAGCGCTCCAATGAAAATGACCACCTACAGATTCTGCGGACCATCGCAGAGCACGAGACGGTTGACTTCAGGCAAAGGTTGCTCCAGGACAGGCAGTCTCTGGAGAAGGCCCTACTTCAAGAGGTGAAGGAGGGAAGATGATGTGGGAGGGGAGGGGAGGGGAGGGGAAATAAAAAAAATAACAGAGAAAGTGTATGATGTGTGGCATCCTTGTGGTCCTCTAGGAACTGAATATTATGCAAGCGCACAAGGACCAGGTGCAGGAGATGTGCCGCAGACATCTTTCCAACACCATTGAGCTGCAGTACCACCAGCTGCGAGCGTTGCATGAGATGCGCAACGACCACCTTGGCAGGCAGCACGCCTCTGAGTGGGACAACCAGCTCACCTACAGCAAGAAGGGAGAGAGGGAGCTACGGAAGAAGCATGTGCTTGAGTTAAAGGAACATCCAAAGAACCTCAAGGTGGGTGGAGAGGAGGCATTATTTGGAGTATCACCCGTCCACCCTACAGTTCATAGTGGGCATTAATTGGAATAACACCTTGAACATGGTTGATCCTATGATCTTGAAACTTGGAAAAGTTTCCGCAAACAATCTCGTGCCCTGGCCCCAACCTTACCCTAATTCCATCCTATCTATTCAGTTGCAAGAATTGTATGTTCCCCAACCTTCCTCCAGGCTAAGGAGGTGCAGATCAAGAAGCAATATCACGACACGGTACGGATCCAGCAGAGACAGTATAAACAGCTGCAAAAGCAGATGATTGCTACGGTACCTAAGGAGAGGCATCGGGAGGTCGTGAGACAGACCAAGGAGGAGCAGATGAGGAAGATTGCCATGCTTGCCATGCAGTACGAGAGGACCATTGCTGACATGGCACAGCAGCAGACGGTGTGTGTGTGTGTGTGTATGTGTATGTGTATGTATAAGTACAGTATTGTATCAAGAACATTGTTAGCACAACGCGTATTTGTTGGTGGAAACATTACATTACTGTGCTTTTATGTCAAAATCCATTCCATGCCAGTTCTAGCTCCCATTCCAATGCCACTTCCTCCCCCTCCCCTCCCTACAGGTCAGGCTGGACGAGGCCCAGCTCAAGGAGCAAGAGGCTCTGAGGAAACAGCTGATGTCGGAGCAAGAGCTCCTGCAATGCTTCCAGGAGAGCCAGGAGCTGAAGCTGCTGACTCAGCACGACCGAGAGAAGCAAGCGCTTGACACAAAGGTGGAGGCCAGCAAGAGAGAGCTTGAAAAGAGTGTAAGTCTCCACCCAAGGCTGGGGATTGTACACTACAGCTCCATCATGGTACTAGAGTAAGGAGTCTGAGATCTCGTTTACATTGTATAGGAGGCTTTCTAATTTTTGGGGGGTTTTATACGCAAAACTGTTTGGGTCCACAGACAAGTGACCATATATGGAAGTACCCTTATTGCCATGACCTTATTAGCCAGCCTAGGTACTTCTAGCTTTGTTCCCAGGCCTTGCTTAGCTTTTTGCAATATGCTGGTGGGAGCCAAGGTACTTCAAGAATCATAAGGACATTTTGGCTGGACCCAAGGATGAATGACTGTTCCATCCTCTCCCTCTCTCCCTCCCCTCTCTCCCTCCCCGTCCCTCCCCCTCCCTCCCTCCCTCCCCTCTCCCTCTCTCACTCCCCCTCCCTCCCCCTCTCTCCCTCCCTCCCCTCTCCCTCTCTCCCTCCCCTCTCAAGGTCTTCGAGGAGAGCACCAAGCTACAGAACATCAGACTGGAGAGGCAACAGTCTTTGCAGAAGAAACATCTGAAGGAGCTGAGGGAATTCGCAGAGGCCTTCAGCAACGATAAAGTAATCCACAGCCTAGTGGACAAACAAGCCAGTTTGGCAGAAAGAGTGTCTGTCACATCAGAACAAAGCCAGAATAGTAACACGAACGTTTCCATTGGCACTGCCTCTCTGTGACCAATGCTGCCTGATGATGTAATTATTACATCATCACGGTAGTATAAAGTACATACGTATCAATTCACTAACAAAATTCTCTCCTGTTACTTATAAATATTTGGATGCAGATGTGTATCAGGCTGGGTAGCAGTTTGGTGATCTTCTGGGCAGTTGTATTCACTGACTCACAAATTACTCATTACCTATTGCCATTCACATAGTTTTTCATATTTTTACTGCTGTGATTTTTCAGTGATTTTGCACCTCCCACGTGTGTTGAATACATGTCCATAAGTCGATGTACTATACAGATATTATATTGCATTGTGTGTGAAGTTGCACGAGTCGTATTGTAGTGTTGTATCTTGTGTAGTTGTTATTGTAGCCATCATTATTTTGTGTACAGTGATCAGAGAAACTTATGATATATTAGGTTTTGTAATATTTATTGAATAGTACTATTCTATGAAGAATTAATGATTTATATCGCACACTGAACTGGCAGAATCAAAGCTGTATGTAACAAAAGTGGTAGTATTGTTTTCGACTATTTGGTTCCCTGTCTCCAGCAGTTTTTTTTCCATAGAGTAGGCTATAAGTGGGTGGAGGCTGAGGCTGTAAGTGGGTGGAGGCAGGGAATGTGAGGCTATAAGTAAACACTGCAAAAGTGCAGGGATTAATACGATTTTTATCAACCTCGGGCTCACTAATTGTACAATTTCGATTTTCGCTTTGGGATCGCAATGTCAACTTTTTTGCTTTATCAGACTTCTTATAACCATAGAAACTTCATCTGGTAAGAGCCCATGGGTTCTTACAGAATTGGTCAATCTCATTTAAAAGTGAATTAGCATGAGTGGAACAGTGGCATGCATGCATGAGTGCAACAGTTGCTACTTGCCCTTTGACCTGCTTAAGCTGCTGTTGGTTTTCTTGCTCTTGCTAGAGGCTGAGAGATTGGCTTTGGATGGCTTCTTTGTAAGCTTTCTGGTGGTCAGTTGGGTGCGCTGGTGTGACAGAGCCTCCAGTTTGCCTGAGAAGGAGTGTGGTGTGTGTGTGTGCGCAATGTTGTTAAGTATTGGAATGTGCAAACTAGTGCATTATTCTGAATGGTACTTGACATTACGGTTCATACATACATGATTGTAGCTACGGTGAACTACAATCAAATGAATCGGTAAACATGGAATCTTTGCCTACAGTGACATTTAAATTTTGTCCACTCACTACGTAGCTCTTCATCTAGGTTATCCAGCAGTGAAATATGTTTGGGGTGGCCGGAGTCTCTTTCTAAGTGGGCAGAGCACAAGGAGACAAAATTAATTTTAATGACTGACTTAGGAGTTTTTTTTTGATGTGTTGCCAACTGCAATACCAAAGACGTGTGCAATGGTATTGTGGGCAGTAGTTCCTTAACAACAAGTACAAGTGTATGTATGTCTTACAGGACCATAGATTGAAGAGTCCTTGAGTCTGCCAAAGTAATTAGCTCTCACAAATGTTGCGGGGCTTACTCTCAATCCCGACCAGGATGTAAACTCCCCTGTCAGTAAAGAGTGAGGATGCGTTGTCCAGCGAGAGCTCTGGCAGCTGTACGACACCCCATTTATCATCCAACAGGGCCACAGTCACTGGAGGAACAAAGACATCCGTTATCATAAGAATGAAGGGCCATGCTGAGAATATGAGGACTGACTCATGATCAAGGACCGGAAATTGTATACCCTATACATGAGCCATACATATGTGTATACATACATACATATATACATACATACATACATACATACATACATACATACATGTATACCCTATACATGCATGAGCCATGAGTTATACAGACTTTGGCTCTAGACTAGAGCAGTTCAAGGCTCAGGGTATGGAGACAAGTTGCCTTGTGTTATGGAATTGGCATTAGCTTCAGTTAGAGTGGTGGGTACAACGTACAGCCAGCAGGACAGTGGCATCTCTTCTTGATGTCTTCTACCAGCAGCCGCAGGGCACAGTCGGGGTTGAAGAGTTGGTGGACATCGTCTGTGAGTATGGGAATGCATCGAGAAAGAGAAGTGGGGAGCGAATGAAGCCCTGATAAAAATGAGACTGAATTCAGGACTTTCTTAATATCACCAAGCTGGGGACTGGTCGTGCTTCTTGCCAGAATAGTGGGTGAAACTCTTCAAGAGACTGGCTTCATAATTATCTGATCCTATCCCCTTACACTCCACAGAAACTGTTGTTTAAATAGTAACCTTGTCTTTCGTCTAATATCTATTTTTTTTGTAGACTCACCAGCCATACCCTGGCTGGCTGCACATGCAGGGGAAAGGATCCGTTCCTTTCTTTGAGCCAGCCAGCCCCTAGAGCGCGGCCATGGCTCTATACACTTGTAAACTATAAGTCTACTGCGTAGCAAGGTCGCTTACCTCCGTGTCTGATCGTGACGAACATGATACATGGATGGAGGACCGTTCTCACTGCATGTTTACGTGCCACGCCTACCTTACTGCCGGTCCCTCATTTTGTGATTACGTAATGTCTTCACATGCCATGCGGGGCAAAACTTTAAAGATGGGGGTACCAAGATGTCATCTCCGTGGACCTTGATCATCATGTGGCAATGCATACTCTATGAAAACTGCTGATGCTACGGACTACAGATCTTGCATCCTTTTTTAATAGAGAGTGACTTGACCTTGGAGCAGTCACCTAGAGAAGAGCAGAGTATGGCCATGCTGCACACCCTGGGTGTGGTATCCGCCTTCTGGGGCTGCCTGTTTGCTGTTGACAAGGCCCTAAGGAGGTACCGGCCCTGGAAATCTGGCTACTTGCAGTGGCTTGAGGACACGGGGGTGTCCCTGTCATTTGCCCATGCACGCTGCTACACCACCAAGTTCAACAGATTATTCCACCAACTCGGAAACTGGAGCAAGACTATGAGCCGGTTCTGGTTTGGCCTGGGGGCTTTTGCCGGTGTGGTGCTCATGATTTTATCCATTGTAGTTCTGGGTTTCACCCTTTTCCAGACTTTTTTCGCCAGTGAACCTTCGGAGCAGGTATTAACCCCTGTGATGCCAGGGGTGAACCTCCCATGGAGTGAGATTGTCTATTACTTGGTGACACTAATTGTGTGTGGAGTTTTTCACGAAGTGGGTCATGCGTTGGCGGCCTCTACCGAGCAAGTCAAAGTTAATGGCTTTGGTCTCTTTGTGTTGTTTCTGTACCCTGGAGCTTTCGTGGACCTTCACTCCGACCATCTGAATGTGATCTCACCAAAGAGACAGCTTCGAATTTACTGCGCCGGAGTTTGGCATAACTTCATTCTAGTTCTCTGTGCTCTGCTATTGTTGGGCAGTTTGCCGATACTCTTGGCTCCGTTCTACACCAGTGGAACTGGAGTAGTTGTCATATCCATTCCACAAGGCAGCGTCCTCTTGGACAAGCTAACTCCAGGCGGGGTTATCACGTCTATTAACTCCTGCCCCGTGTACACCAGCAGCGAATGGTACAGCTGTGTAGAGGAGATTGCTGCGAAGCCGCAGCCGGGATACTGTGTCTTTACCGATATAATCGAGAAACAGACAAGCTTTCATGTAAATCAAACCACAATGGCAGAGGACGGTAGCAGAGAGTGCTGTGGTGAAGGCTCACAGTCTGACATCTGCTTCCAAGTGGTTTACGGCAAGGGAAGACACAGTGCGTTCAAGTGCCTTACAGCCAGAGCTGTGAGTGCCAGGGAGATTTGCCAGAACTCGAGGGACTGTAAAGGAGTGGTGGATTATGCCTGTGTCTTCCCCGCAGTGGCTTCCCAGACCCGACTGGTCAGAATCTCTCACACCGGAGGACGAGACGTCTTGTTTCTAGGAGACCCAAGAGCACTGCACTACTCCCTCAGCATCAACAGCTATCTCCCCAACGGACCCTACAGTCCTCTCTGGCTGCCAGAGCTCCTCCAAACACTGTGCAGGTACACTATGTCCCTCTCGAGTGCACTGGCGCTGCTGAACATGGTTCCGGCTTACTTCCTGGACGGGCAGTGGGCCCTCACTGTGCTAGTGGAGTGGTGCTTGGAGGACATGCTGCCTCCGAAGTACAGAAGAAGACTGTGCAGCTGCATTCTGATTACTGGCAGTGTTCTACTGGGGCTGAACATCTGTTTGGCTATCTGGACTCTGGTGAACTGGTAGCTTTGGAAAATCTTTACTTTTTATACGATAGCCCAGACCCTCCACAATTATATTATGGTAAAATGTTTAGTTTCAGAGTCATACACAACGTCATGCAATCTTATAATTTGGAGACTCCTTACCGTTAACTCTTTTTGAATAAAACACAACCTTGATAAAAATATACAGTCATGTACAATAGACTAGTAGCCGTCAGGTCTTCCTCCTTTCCGGGGGTCGGAGGTGGCATGTATTTCTCCGTTCTCCACATGAATCGCCTGTACAACAGCATAACTACCACTTTCAACGACCTGTAGCATGGGAAAATCAAACTTATAAACAGTCCCACCTACAGTACAAACAATGTTGTTGATGTTCACCAGGCCCATGTGCCTGCTTCACTTTGCTACTGTGGGCTGGTACTTTTTCTTGTGTGCCCTGACACCAGTGGTAGAAGTAGCAAATTGAATGGTTTACAAGAGCCTAAAGGCAATACTCTAATAAAGAGGTCAGGAATTCAGCATTTTAAATAAGCTGGGGTCCTAGAGAGTTAAGACAATACCTCGTGATGTCTCTCCTCTAGTCCTTTTTGAAACTGCTCAGGAAAGTCCCTCTCGACTGTGACATGGTTTGGGTCGAGCTGGTGATGGAGTCTTGGGTATGGGACTGCCTCACTCAGAGGCTTGCCAAATCTTAGCACATCCAGTAGCACCTGTACAATATGGTATCATTAATCCCAAAATCTAGTCAGAATTAGCCACTGCCTCAACAAGTACACCCACAGTACACCAGTAGTGGTACTTTCACACACCCACCTGGGCTACGGCAGTTATGATCTTCGTCCCTCCTGAGGCCCCAGCCACGATCCTGACCTTCCCCTTGCTGTCCAGCACCACGGTGGGAACGGTGGAGGACTGAGGCCTCTTGCCGGGTTCCACATAGTTGAATTCATCTGGTAGCAAGCCGTCAGTGCGACGCCCAGGAACAGTGAAGTCATCCATTTCGTCGTTGAAGATTATCCCGCTTCTCTTTGATCGTATTAAGCTACCAAAGCTGGAGGTAAGCACAGGAAGAAATATCTTTTTTTTAGGCCCCACCCCCCAGCTTTTATAAGTGCTTTTATGCGTATTAAGCTACCAAAGCTGGAGGTATAAGCACAGGATGAAATAGCCTTTTTCTTAGGCTCCACCCCCCAGTGATTTTACACAATGCGGACAATAGCTGGTAGCAGAGTCTAGGAATCCATACGTGGTATTATACACCACTACCCCATGTACACCACTACCCCATGTACTGTCACCACTACCCCATGTACACCACTACCCCATGTACTGTCACCACTACCCCATGTACTGTCACCACTACCCCATGTACTGTCACCACTACCCCATGTACACCACTACCCCATGTACTGGTCACCACTACCCCATGTACTGTCACCACTACCCCATGTACTGGTCACCACTACCCCATGTACTGTCACTTACTAGCTGTTGATAGTACTAGTGGCTGCTACAGCGTCCCCATTCTCGGCCAGAACTGAGAGATGGGTGGTGCCAAATGGCGAGAGATAGTCGCGCAGCAAAGGATAGAGGTAGTAGTCTTCAGCGTGGGTAGTGTTGTCCGTGATTCGCGACCGCATCATCTCAGCTGTACTCAAGTTGAGCATGAATGGTAAAGTCTGTATGGAAGGAGTGTCGAAATGTATGAGTTGACATTATGCTAAAGGTTGTGGTTTTAACATTGCATATATAGCTGTTGAACTACTATGGATAATTATACATGCAGAGTGGTGCATGGTGATGGTGGCAAATGGTGTGATATGATCAGGTGTACCATTTTGTTTTACTGTAAGCTGGAATATTGTGGAAAACAAACGCTTCTTCCATACTATAGCACATACGTACCTCTTCCAAGATGCTTTCATTAAATGCAGGATCTCCCAGGTGCAGTCTCTGTCCGTAGGCAAACTTGAAGGCCTCCACAATGCGATGGTAGGCCAAACTACCGAAATCTTCCTTGGTGAAATCATACCCTGCGCAGATAGAAGAGCCCAAAATATACATTGCAGACTGACAATACCCTATAAACTGATACTGAGGATAATACTATTATTGCCTGCATGCCAGATTACCTTCTAAAATGTTCAATATCAGTGCCAGCACAGCTCCACTTGCCGGTGGGGGGACACCGAGTACCTTCAGACCAGAAAAGTCTGAAACTACAGCTTCTTTCTCGATAGCTGCATAGCTCAAAAAGTCTTCTATTGTGAAAATGCTGTCGTACTCTCTTAGGTCAGCTAGCATTTCTTCAGTGAAGGAACTGTTATAGAAGTAAATGCTTCCACTCTGCCCGACCTTTGTCAGAGTATCAGCATACAGTGGTCTCTTCAAAATTTCCCCTTCTTCCAAAAGTTTGCCATCGGGGGCTAAGAGTTCCCTGAAAATAAAATGAGATTTTACTGTATCAAAAGATCAGCAATGGTAATATCTTTGTATACTATCGCAAGACGGACTCACTGCAATCCTGAATAGTCCCCTGACAGAATATCTTCCTTCTTATCTTGAATTGCGCCAGCTACAATTTTGGAAATGGCCACTCCTTCCCTTGCAATCTTAGCAGCTGGCTCAAACAGCTCCTCCCAAGGAAGAGAGCCAAACTTCTTCCAGGCGAGCTCCAGTCCTTTCAGCTCCCCAGGCACGGCAACAGCTAGCCCACCTACACAAGGAGCAAGAGTTTTAGTTTGCTAGTCGTAGCAGAAGTTGGAATTGTACTAATAACTGACCATTGGTAGTAGAATCCTCAGCAGTTCCATTGTACATGTCCTTGCTGCCTGCCAAGGGGGCCGCCTCTCGGAAATCAAACACTGTGGCGTTCCCACTGGTGGCGTTGTAGTACAGCATGAACCCACCGCCACCAATCCCAGTGGAGTGGAGGTTGACTACACCCACACAGAGGAGGCTGGCTATGGCCGCATCCACTGCACTGCCATTCTTCTTCAAGATATCCACTCCGACTTTGGAGCACTGCGGTGCGTCTGTAGCAACAGCTGCATGCCGATATGTGCCACTGGAGCTGGAGCTTTTCCTTAACGCCAGACCAAAACCCAAACCTACAGCTATACAAATATTAATGGTGAAGGTTAGGAGGTTGCTTTAAATATTCACCAGAGAACATACTATAGCTAGTCTCGTGAACCAGACCCTCGCAGTCTGTTCCATGAGACTTTAAAGTACATACCGAGGCACCCTACGAGCAACAGCAGGATCACTGCCCAGCCCACGAGCGGCCACCGGTTCTTGCCCCTGTGTATCGGCGTCCTTACGAGTGGAACCTTTTCCAAACTCCCCTTCTCGGAATCCATGCTTGTTATTGTAATTATTCAAGTTGTCAATGAATAGGTCAATTGCTGTACCGAAAGATGGGTGGGGCTTGTACACGCTGCAAATCCGGATCCTGCATGCCAGAGTGTGTGAGTTTGCACAGAGCGGTTTGGGAGGGAAGTACTTATTATAGGTATACCCTTAACATTAAGGACGGATTTTAGCTCAGTACTAATTATTAAGGATGGTGTTGTGTTGCCTTAAGTGTCAGTCTGTAGTCTTGTATTCCTTACTGTTAATGGAGAGATCTTAAGTGCTTTCTATAAAAGGAGAAAGTTTAAGTGAAAGCTATAATGCCTTATTATTAAGGAACACTTTTAAGCACTCCTTATAATAAAAGCGAATGCTCACTTAAAATCTCTCCTTATTCACATTAATATGAATGAAATCTTTCCTTTTCATATTATTATGAATGAGAGATTTTAAGTGAGCATTTGCTTTTGCTTTCCTTCCAAACCGCTCTGTGCAAACTCACACACTTATAGCAACACTGAATACGTTACGCCCAAGTAACTTCAGGAAGAACGACAATACTCCAGCCTTCCCTGGGTTTGAGGCTAGCATGCACAGCTGTGCATATGTATAGCTAGTGAAGCTTTTTTTCTTCCATACAGGGGCATCTAGCCTACAGTGTATATACGGCACATCAGCTTATCAGCCAGGTACAGGTCACATGGCATCAGTTGTATTTGTAGGTTATACCCCAATGTCAACAGACTCTTACAAACTACTCAGCTAGCGCAAATTTTTCAGTGAAATTGACACCATATATTATTATGAAACTACAAATAAAGGTTGCAACATGATGATGACGAAGTTAAGATGTAGTATAATTTGTACCTAAATCAAAGGCAGTCATATTCTCATGATATATAACGTCACCACAAGCCACATAAATCAAAGGCACCACTGTGAAGTACAAATGCATTACACCACTCCCATTCAGTCACGTTTTAATAGGACTCCCTTCAGCTTGTCCTATAAATCACTCCTCGTTGTAGTGTACCCTGCAAGCGATTAAGCTGGTCTAAATTCCATGCCATGTTTTCTGGCAAACGTTTCAAGGCTCATCCTTTCATGTGAGCCTGTTCTCCTGGCAGGATCTGGTTCTGAGATCTGCTGGGTCTGGGTTCCAGAACTGTCTCGTTTCTTGGTACCTGAGTATTGAAAGCACTTGTCATCATGAACTAGATTCTTAGTCTCTTCCTGGGCCAGGACCCAGCCCTCCATTTTGCAGATTTTTCCGCACACTTGTTCCAGATGTCTACTGTTAGGGCAGAGTATAACTCTTCAAAATGTACGCATTTCAATCTCTGGCTTATAGTGCACTGCCACTAACTATCATTTCACCTTACACAGCAGAAAAAAACTTAACTGAAGCGTTGAAATCCCAACGCTAAAGACACAACCTACCGCGTTGCCACATGTATCCACAGAGAAGGATCAGTACAGCACCACCCACAGCTGATATTACAGCTGATAAGGCAACAACAGACAGTGGCCATTCTGCCGATACAGTCTTGCTAGCTGCAGAAGAAACAAAGTTGTCACGTATACACTACCTCATTCCCAGGCCTGTTTCCCAGTTTTTGTTAGGGGGAAGTCTGGGATCGAGGCTATTACTGGTATCAGCTTTGGTTGAGTCCCACTCATTCAGACTACGTCCACCCCTTCAGACAGAGCTCCACCCACCCAGGCTAAGCCACACCCACTCAGATAGAGCTCCACCCATCCAGACTGAGCTGAGTCCCAACCACTCAGAGGAGTCTGCCCCACTCAAACTGAGCTCCGCCCACCGAGACTGAGCTCCACCCACCCAGTCAGAGCCCCACCCACTGAGACTGAGCTCCACCCACCCAGTCAGAGCTCCACCCACCGAGACTGAGCTCCACATGGTCGCTGGCCTCCTCTGCTCTGAATGTGCTCCCAACCACACACCAGTAGCCACCCTCATGGCTCTCATTGGCTGCAGAGATCCTCAGTGAATAGACAGGAGGCGACTCAGTAATCTCCAGCTGGTAGGCTTCTGCAGTTTGGTTGTCAATTCGGCTTTGGTTGTACTTCCAGAAGACCCAATAGGCCAGTCTCAGGTCACTGATGACCTTACACTCTAAGACGACCTCTTCTCCTCTGCCAAACTCCAAACTCCTGGTGCTGACTGCCAGTTGCACTGGGTCTGGAGCATAAAAGCAAGTGCAGTGACTTTAGCCGGGGTTTTTAATATAGAATAATTCCTTCTCCCAAAGCAAATATCTTAAAAATACATCTCAGTCTGTTTGGGGGAGGGGCTCATAAAAGATGCAGTAGCCGAAATATGAAACCAGGCCTACATATTTTTTCCAACCTCACCATAGACTGCAACTGAAACAAATGTTTTTGGAAGGTTCTCTGTCACTTCACACTCGCCATCCATGTCTGAGTAGCAGGCGGCACAGACATACGACCCACTCATATCAGGATGAGTATTCTCGATGACCAAGTCGCCCCTAACAGTGTACTCATCCACAGCAGTCAACTTTACATGTTCCTTGAGCTTCAAGTCAATCCTGACGTCCTCCGCTGCCAACCATACCACCATGGGCTGAGGGAACCCACTGGTGCTGCAGCTGAGCTGGAGGGTCTCTCTCGAGTGCAGGCCCACCTCGGTGGCGGGGGAGACTACCAGGGAGGGGAGGACTGCAGGGGAAGGGGATAGGGTGGAAGATTGTATGACATGCTTTTTAACCCCAACCCACCTTCCAGCTTCACCCACGAGACTACCTCCCTCCTGCAGTAGGAGAAGCAGCTGTAGATTCCTCCATCCCAGGCCCCGCCCACCTCAACTGTCAAGGTCTTCTCGATACTGGGGACGGCAACGAAGGATGCCTTTGGGTCCAAACTGGCCGACTTCCTCCAGCTGTACGCCTGCTTCGGGCACTCCACCGCCACGGGGCACGTCAGTTCCACCTCCTCACCTATTGCTGCTTGATACTCTACAGCTACTGCAGCTGTTCGACCTCCTGAAGCTGCTGGGTGCAAAAAAAATAGAGGCACCATAATGAAGGTGTACCACGACGTTTGAGGTAGTTCATAATATGGGCCAGCTATAATTTTGCATGTGTGGATAATAGTAGTAGACAAATGTCACAATATATTAAGCTGAACAGGTCATGTGCTCTCGGGCACAAGACTAATGCTTGGGTTCATGTGGTCTGTGCATGAGACTAATGCTTGGGTTCATGTGGTCTGTGCATGAGACTAGTGCTTGGGTACAGCATGCATTCTCAGTCTCCTCCCATCCTTCAAGATGAATACTCCCACCCTGCGATGGACACTCTCATCCTGCAGAACTTATCAGAAATTTAAAGGTACGACTTGAGTCGTGCACCTCAAGAGACTGAATATTTAACAGAAGTTTCATGGTTGCATCTACCACATAACCCATAGCTTCACTGCAGTCTTACTCACCAAATGTGTGCAATCGATTCCTTGCAATAGTAGTGACCAGAAGCAAGACGCACCACCACCACCACCCGCACTGGAGCGACATCACTTGATGGTGGAAATAGGAGGGGGGTTTCCCTTAACGCTTGACTATTGTCCAGCCCCCACATGATCTCCACATGTATGTACCGTGCTCTACGATCATGCATGACGTATTACACATGAAGGACGAGGCTAGTCTCGCGGGCCAGCCTCACTCGCACACGAGGAGCAATGGAAAGTGGCGTTTTATCTGGTAAGTTGGTCTACGCTAATACGTTTATGCCTGGAGGTGGAGCTTGTAAACTATTGATGTAAACAACGCGAACACGTACGGTACGGCATTTGTGAAAATTCACGCGTGAACATTCACAAACATGTCATGTTTGTGAATGTTCCTCCTGGACAGTCAAACTTGTAAACAATTTTCCCAGGCTTAGTACTGATAGATAGATGACTATTTGCGGTATTTCAGAAACGACTTAAATTGAAGAGAAACAAAAGGAAGCCTAGCAGCCTCGTAGGCTTCCTTTTTTCCCCCTTCAATTTAAGTCGTTTCTGAAATACCGCAAATAGTCATCTATCTATCAGTACTAAGCCTGGGAAAATTGTTTACAAGTTTGACTGTCCAGGAGGGAGGGAGGCTGCTAGGCATCGTCTTTCTTTTTTTCTTCTCTTGGAGCTACTGTACTGTCTTCCAAAATCGAGTGCTCGCTATCGCTCTTGTCTTGACCGCTTTCTAGAGGACGCCATACTCTCCCACCTGCAAAAGTGCAACTAGCTATAGAATATAATTAAAAAATATACGTATAATTTGAGTCTTGGTGATAATCTTAGCTATTGTTAGTGAACTAAAGTTATTCCCGAAAAAATTGGGGTGTGGTTATTATTCGCAAATTGGTCAGCAATTAGCTAGGTACTAGAGCCTGGAATAGAAAATGTGTTGCTCTTTTTATTTGGCTCCTATATATGTACAGATATCGATGATTCTGTGAAGGAGGGTTCCACACCAAATGTTAGTCCTGGTGGCCCATGGGTCATCTGTGGCCTAATTGTGGCATCATTTCTGGCTGTGTTGCTAGTGTTCATCTGGTACCGCCGGGCGTACTGCCTGAGAAGGAAGCTCTCCAAGTGCTGCCACCAAAGTGGTTTCACTGATGGCGAATCAGAAAAAGACTCTGAAAAATCCTGAACAGATCCTCAAGCGATTTTTTTATCTCCCTTTTGAACTGTCGTCTTATTATATTATCAACTCAGTCTCATTCTGGCGTACAAATGTCTATAAAACTGTTTCATGTATATTGGATGGCTGTGTGTGCGTGCGTGTGTGTGTGGGTGTGTGTCCATGTGTCCATGATATGGCACAAAAGCAGTTCTCTGCCACTTCGCATTGTAAGGGAAAGATATTGTAAGCAGACCTGCATAAATATTATCATATAAAGCCTTTTTGCATCAATGAAGACAGGCCTTCCTCACGCAGATTTTATCTTGCAGTGGTGGAGAAAATCGGGGAGTAAACCACCCCTATTTTTCTCTATGGATAAAATCTGTGAGGAAGCCTAGCCTGGATTTGGGGCTTAAAATGTTATGGGAGGTTCAAGTATGAGCACAAGTACGTTTACACACCTAGTACACACACACTGACATACACGCACACACAGTGCATGTTTATGCAAACATAATTTTCACATAATAATTATTTGTCTGCTCACAATACCTTTCCCTCACAAATCTGTGCCCTTGAACTTTATACTAGCTATTGGTAATCATTTCTGATCAAAAACAACAACTAATGAAAAGTGGAATCTGGACTGAGAAGATTGTGTTCCTCTAACCAGTTCTTTTTCTAGGATATGCAACCTCGAAGGGAACTCCCTTAGACGCTCCGGTTTCATCGTCATCACTCCCCCATTGTGGAGGCAGTTCATCCATTTCCTCTCCATCACGTGGACTGCTGAAAACACTCCCACCACCAACACTAGAATTGTCCACAGCTACAGCTTCTCCCTGACTCCCTCCACCTCTGCCAGCACCAGAGGTAACGGCTCCATTTGTGCCCGGTGCAGGAGCGTATCGGGGAAGAACAGCAGCAGGGCCTCTCGAAGGGCCACCCTCTTGGCTGATGTCTACAAGGAAACAATGGTGTGAGCTTATCACTGAACACTCCAGCTAACTATGTGAAGCCAACTGCATACTGGATCCATGGAGTCTGAATACTGTGTGCTTCAGCCAATATCGTCCTCCAGTTACTACTCTTCAGGTTGTTCTACTGGGCTCTGACTGCCACAGGGCAGTCAGAGCACAGCAGAACTGATCTAATGTACTTGGTATTATGTTTTTATGCTAGTGGCATACCGTGGCTCCCCTTCTTGTAGTAAAATTTGTAGTAAATCCCAGCAACTACAGTTACGACAGCAAAAAGGACAATGGCCACAGCGAGTCCAACACCAATTTTCACTGCTTTTGAGCTGTCCTCAACTGCAGGGGGTGAAACAGAGTAGCACATGCATACACTTGTGTTATTCCTAGTCTAGGGCTGTGCAGGAGGAAGGAGCCTAACAAAAGCAACCATCTCCTCACGCATGTAAGAAAGTATAGTAGAGTTTCTCTTGAGGGCTGCATGCAATACATATTCCTCTCAAGGGTAGCGCTATAACATGGGGACATACTACTACGGGCGCACAATAAATCCTTTTAGCTAATTATATTTGTTAGACTTGTAGCAATGGAGAGCCCTGGACTCGGGAGGCTTGTTACAGATGCAAGGTCTCCCTGACTGGGCAGACCACCATCACAGCCAGTGGTGTTCTCAGCAACGTCAACAGCATCAACCACAGTGGAAACCGGACACAAGCATTAGTAAACTCGGCAGTGGTAGCTATAGCCTCCTTCCCAGGCTTTACCCCTTACACCCTCTACCGTTCGTCTGTGACGCCGGCCTGGATTTATGACCGAGTCTAAAGCAGAACAGAAAGCAAAAAGACAAAAAAAACAAAAAAAACTGGTTTTATACCAGTACTCATACCAGTACTCATACCAGTACTCATACCAGTACTCATACCAGTACTCATACCAGTACTCATACCAGTACTCATACCAGTGCTCATACCAGTACTCATACCAGTGCTCATACCAGTACTCATATGTTACATTTTGTCAACTTATGTACCTTTATCAATTGGTGGCTCTATAGTTGGAGGACCTGCAAGGGAAAACAGAAAACTTTGTTGAGTCTAATACTGAAGTGCCCATGGGGGGGGGCAAGCAGTGGAAGGCAAAAAACTTTAGAGTCTGGGTTATATTCCTTGAATAGAAAGGACAGTCTACAATATTATTATCCGTCACATGCTCAGATATCTACACTTCCTAAAAAAGGAATATCAGCTTATTTGAGCAAACAATTTGTCATAAAACATTTTTCATTTCTCAAGTGTTTCAGCTTCAAACTTCCTGCAATGTTGGTGCAAATACTATACAGCTTTTAAAGCGTAGCCTTGTTCCCAGGCCTCCCACTTTACGCAAAGTGGGGGCCTACAGACGAGGCTAGTAAAAACACCTTTCTATAAAAAGTTGCAGAGTGAGTGGTGGCTCCTTCAACACTATCCTAAGTTAGGCTGAGGCAGGGGGTGGCTATGGTGCTGGAGTATGTCCACACACCTGTAGTTGGCCTCCCGAAGTCTTCAAGGATCCATACAGGAATCATGTCTTCTGAAGTGTTGTACTCTGATCCAGCCTGGCAGAGATATGGTCCACGGTCGCTATTCGTCAAGTTCCGAATACCAAGTATAAACAAGGTATGGCCTGTCAGATTCACATTATTGAAGAAGTATTTGCCACCGTGATCTGTTTCAATGGCTGTACCATTTCTTATCCACCGCACATAGTCTGTTGAACTCTGGCTGGTGACGTAACACTCTAACGTTGCAGTCTGTGGCTGGGAATAGTCGGTCACTGTGTAGTTCTGGATTCCATCTATTGCAGGTGGCACTGTAGGAGACAGACAGCGGCGTACTGATGTACTGCTGTGCTAACGTCACTAGCTAGTCTCATTCCCATACAGTTAGCTAGCTAGTCTCATTCCCAGACAAGTACAATTGGTGATCAGTAGCATGGGTACAGTACTGAATTAGGAAGAGGGACATGGGAACGTGTCCTATAGCTATATGTGGTTTCATTCCCAGGCCAATGTAAATTGAAATGGAATCTATAAGTGCCGACAGGAGCGCATAATGACGTCATTATGCGCTCCTGAGGCCTTAGAATTGTTGCAGGCAATTAGAGAACAGCTGAAGTAGGCAATTAGAACAGCAATTAGAGAACAGCTGATCCCTGGCCTGCTGACAGAAGATACTTACCATAAACCACAACGCTGGCACTGGTGATGTCATAGCCATTATAATCGTTGAGGACCAGGCAGTAGAACGTGCCATTGTGTTCCGGAGTGGCCGTCACAGCTGTTACCACTCCGGTCTCTGTTCTGGTCAGCTCTGATATCACCATGGTAGCATTGCCTGCCTTGGTCAGTTGAAACTGAGGTTCGTAGCCAGTAGCATTACAAGTCATGGTCAACGTGTCGTTCACCCGTGCAATGCTGGGCTTGATGGAGAAAGCCGTGATCGTGAGTGTGGCAGTGACTGCACAATAGAGTGAACAGGTATGGTAGGAATGAGCATGTTGGACTATACTGTGTTGCTAGGGTGATTGTTGTGGGGATTCCCTAAGACTTCCCCTGGGACTTCCCCTAGCAGGTCCCACCAATACATGTACTGATCATACATAATGTACTCTCACCTGACACAGAGAAGCACTCTGAGCACTCAGTTTGGCAGGATCCACACACACATCGGTACCTCCCGCCAAGGGAGACGTTCTGGACAACAAATGTGTAACTACGTTCGTTTGGTCCACCACTGTAAACTTGTCTCTCTGTGCTGCTGGTTCCATTGGAGCTGTAGAACCAATCCAGAGAGAGCCCGCCACAAGAACAGTCCAGCTCCAGTAGCTCTCCTATCTCAGGGCTCTTGGATGTTGAGGAGGAGCATTCCTCTACCAAAAGTGTTTATGTAAGCATATAATTTGTATGTACACATCAATAAGGTACATGGATACAACAAGTTTACACGTCAGACTACAAGGCCAGTACATGTATGTTATCAAAGGACCACACGTGGGCATGCCATGGATCATGGAGTTGAAGTAAACCACTAGCTAGTTTGGGCCCGCTGCTGCCAAAATTGAAACGGCCTGAAAAAAACCAAAAAAACGTGGCCTCCCACCCTCCCAGATCAATTTTTATGCAGTCATGGTACCTTGTGATAAACTGCAGTACAGCAGTTGAAACAACAGAGGCAGGACACGGATAATCTTCCAGGCCATCGAGCGCCGTCTCGAGAGGCTAGGCTAGCTGTAGATGGTATACGTCATTGCAAAAAATGACGTGGGTGGGGCTGTACTTAGCGTTTGCTCTTCCGTTTTCAGTACGACCCTTGCGGTTATACTCATTAATATAATAAAGAGCCCATACTATCACTGCACTCTATGAACCATGCATACGTTGCACTGGAAATTTTAATTTGGCTACATTTACAAATGCCAGGGGGGAACATAAACTAGATAGCTATATATACATGTACACGGCAGACTGAGAGCATGCATATGCACATATAGCCTCGTCCCCAAGCTGCCGCTTTTTTCGGCTGTGTGAAGCCAAAAAAGTGAGGGCCTGAGATGAGACTAATGCACATACAACTAATTTCTGTAATCTCCTAGAGAGTTGCTATCTTATTTGAGCACTCCCATGTCTGGCGTAGACAAGGGTCGTCTCCTGAGGCGTTCTGAAGCTTCCTGGGTAAGACCCTTTCGTTTTCCATCTTCAAAGTTGAGATCCATTGGAATTCTGACACAGGATGATCCGTGCTGGGAGTTCTGGTCACTCAGGCTTATGAAGTCTCCTTCGTGTGCCTGTGAGGAACTACTCACTGTACTATCTGTGTAGCTCCGTGTGTCTTCATGCTCACTGGTGGCTGGGATAGAGGGTGTACTGGTAGTGGTATAATGGCTGGATTCAGAGACCCCATTACCAGCAGTGTTACTGCTACTTTGATTGGAATCAAACCGTTCTGTATAGGAGGATAAAAGCCTTTCATAAAGTACCCTGGCTCAGTAGCTAGTTACTCAGGCCCTTATCTCACACCACATGGCAAGGTAGCTAGAAGCTGGGGCCAGGAGTAGAAACCTAGCTATTTGAGATTTACCACGAAAGTGCCGATACAACTTTGATCCTCCAATTATTACCACCACTACTGTAGCCACAGTCACAAGCACAGCTATAACCACAGCTGCGACTATAATAGCTGGATGCGTATTGCTGGAATCTGAAGAAAAAAACAGAAGCCAATAAGAAAAACCTCTGACTACATAGCATTATACTCCCTCCCTTACAGAGTAGCTACCCCATACTTACCTGTAGATGGTGGAATGGGTGGGGCTACAGACAAAGCTTCTTCTAAGATCCAAACTGATCTCACATCATCTGTGTCATTAAACCGAGAGCCAGCTACACACTGGTACTCTCCAACATATTCCTCTGACAGGTTATGTACAGTCAGCACATATTGGATCACATCTAGTGCTTCGGGGTAGCTATCGAACAGAATATTAGGACCTTTTTCGAGACTTCTACCATTCCGTGTCCACCTTATATTGGCTGCAGTGCTATCATTCTTCACCTTACACTTGATGGCTGCAATCCTCTGCATGGCATAGTTATTAACAGTGAAGTTATCCACACTCACTATGAAAGGTGGCTCTACGGGGAAAGTGAGATAGGTAATTCACAGTGTAGCTACATGTTCAATAATAAAAGGGCTAAAATTAGCATTAATTGGCTGGTCTTTAAATCCAAAGCTTTGCTCGGAGCCTGTAGGCAAGTGTTCCAACTATTGGAGTTATTATGGAGGTTTATTTTTGTATCGGATACCAACAGACAGTGTCTGAAAGGTACGATAATAAATATATTCTTGGAGCCACAGACCAGTGTGCCAACTGATTAGAGGTTGACTAATGTATTACTTGGGGTTGACTCTTTCTAATTTTTCTTACTGTATACTGTAGCAGTGAAATTAGCCACGTCATGGCCAACGGTATTAGATACCAAGCACTTGAAAGTTCCATTGTGGTTCAGTGTTGCATTCACAGTGACTGTGATCCCCCTGCTGGTTTTCTGTAATGGTGGTAGCAATACTGGAGGGTTGCCTTTGGTCAGTTGAAAGTTTTGAAGCACAGGGTCAGGGTAGCCGGTTGCATTACACATGAGCGTTACCAGCATACCAACTCTCGCAATTGGTGGCTGGATGGTGAAACTCGAGATGGTGGGCTTCACTGCATAGGAATACTATAGATGATGTAATTATTACATAGATGGGGTTCCGCCTTACCGGATACATTGAAGCATTCCGAACACTCTCTGACTGGGCAAGACTCAGCGCAGGCACAGCGATACACGCCTCCAAAGGAGGCATTCTGGACCACGAATGTGAAGTTGTACTCATTCACTCCACCTTGCCTGACTACTCTCTCTTCTGTATTGACGCCCGACCTGTAGTGCCAGTCCAGCTTGAAGTCAGTCTCACTACAAGGGCAGTCCAACTTCAGAGTGTCTCCAATGTTCGGTGTCTTGGGTGTCATGCGTGGACACTCTTCTGTAGATCATATTGGAACAATTAAAGGGGCTCATCCACAGTATTTCAGGGTCAGCCTCGTACCCAGGCCTACCCTCACGGCTTTTTAATTTTCACAGCAGTGGAAAAGAGCACCACTTTCCATGGCTGCAGAAAAAGCTGTGAGGTACGAGGACACCTCGTACAAAGTAAATAAAAATTCATGGGAGGCGATTACCATAATAAAAGAGTATGTACTCAGCATATAGCATTAGGTCTAAGGTACAGAGTGCATAATTTTTGGTTTCATTCTACCTTGTAAGGTTGATCCCAAGGGAATATGGAAACTCTTCACTTATATATACTTTACAACTCATACCCATGAGACATGTACCAGGAATTGGGTCATTACAACAGGTCCATTTCTTACATGATTCACCACAAAGCTCTTTTCCCTCGTATACATCCTCAGGGAGGCATTAAGATGTAACAAAGCCATGTGCATAGCTATATAGCTATATCGCAGTATTGCTATATGTTGAAACCAGATTTATGCAACAGAGTTTATCAAAACATTTCTGCCTGTAAAAATATCAAAATTCTTCCTTGTATCAACTAGAGATTAAATATAATGATTTGGGAATAGTAGGCTGCCCTCTAGCCTCGTCCCCAGGCCACACCCCCCCACAAAAGAGTGCAGCCACACACCCCCACGAAAGAGTGCACTCTTTCGTGGGGGTGTGTGGCCTGGGGACGAGGCTAGCTGCCCTCGTTCTTAGTATTCCTTAGATGAAGCGCTAGCCCACGGTAGCTACTGTTACAGTAGGCTGCCACGAAAACCACTCTTCGTGGTGTCCGTGATATAGTCTCCATGATAGCGGCTGGTATAGGATTACTCTGCCAGTGGCAAAATAGACAGGTAGCCATATTTGCCTACGCTCAGGAGCTCCAGTGGGTAAGAGTATCTGACAGGTAATCAGAAGGTCCTGCCAGGGTCAGTTCCCAGGTTCTTTACTCTCTCAATCCATCACGGCGGTCCTACGGTCCTACGGCTGAGATACTGGACCTGTGACCCTTAGCTACGACACTGTCAGACCTGCCCACGCGATCAGACTAGCCAGGGCCATGGATATATTATTAAAAAAACAAGAAAAAAACAAGGCGTACCTGATGAGCCGACGTAGAGCAGATGCAGAGCCAACACGAACAAGAGCTGCAGTTCATATTCGGGTTTCAACTCCATCCTAAGCTGACAGTGACTGCGCAGAAGTCATGTGGGTTGCTTGTTTATTCTTTCAATACGTCACAACTATGCATAAACATTGTCTGAAACGGAAAGGGTGGAGCTGCAGCTGGAGCGCAGCAAAAAAAAAAAATTACGGGCGGGGCTGGTAGGTAAAAAAAAAACCGCCAGATCACTGATCACGGTTTGCTCCCTGTGCACTATACTACTTAATCGTGATATGCATCAAAGGACAATAAGCGATAATTATTAAAAACATTTTTGATAAAACATTGCGCTATGCAAGGCAACCCTCGAATATGCCAGGAATGTGCGCATTACCTCACGAGTAAAACTCCGTAGAAACTGAGCTATGTAAGTAGTGTGAGATAACTAGAAGAACCTCTGCCTCTGTATTGAATACCGGTAGTCGTCAGAGTATTTGGAACGCAATCCGAGACATCCGAGGTCCCAAGATGCCTAGTTTGAAATCTCTACTGACTCTTATTTCGGTGTCCTGTTTCCTGGGGAAGATCGAGGAAGGTCGGTAATGGCTTAATTGTCCTAGATATGGCACCTGATCGCACATTGCCTCAGCTATTGTAGAAACTTAGTTACCTATACTGTTCGCAGTTTACATGGACTGGTTCCTGGGCCTTCGAACTCAGTCTATTTTGTAACTTTGTTCTCCATACAACTAGTGTGGCCAGAGGTGCGAATGTTCTGGGTCACGATATGTTTATCCCTTTCTTTAGGTTGGTGTATCCCTGCTTCCCAGCTTAGCTGTGACTCAGAGTTTCTTCGGTTACAGCAAGGAGCCTCCCTGGAGCTCCATTGTGGTACCCACTGTGACTCCTACGCCTGGTGGAGGACGCCCGTGGACAGCAGAAACAAGGAGAGGACCGCCATCGAATTCTCTGGGAGCATTCTCACCAAGTCAGCTGTGGAGTATGGTGATGGAGGACAGTACATGTGCAAGTGCTTGCCAGATGGAGCAGAATGCACTTACACTGTGTCTGGTAAGCTTACCTCTCTCCACGTACTGCATGGCACAGAAAAGCATCTGTGACCAGCTGTCTGGTCTATCTAGCATCTGTGACCAGCTGTCTGGTCTATCTAGCATCTGTGACCAGCTGTCTGGTCTATCTAGCATCTGTGACCAGCTGTCTGGTCTATCTAGCATCTGTGACCAGCTGTCTGGTCTATCTAGCATCTGTGACCAGCTGTCTGGTCTATCTAGCATCTGTGACCAGCTGTCTGGTCTATCTAGCATCTAGGTTTACACGGCCTCTTTCCCTGCTTTAATTCTCATCTTTTATTTAAAAGGAAGGTATGGGAATGTTAATGTTGGAAACTTATGATTCGTGAGGGTATACATAATGTACTCTGACCACACTGAAGCCTAGGACTGAGTACATTGTGCACAGGCATGGTGATATCAATAATATGGCTCTCAAATGCACTCTTGCTGTATTTTATGCATGATCAGCCAATTGTGGATTCAGTCAGCTGACTGACTAATGACACATTAAGGGATGCATATAGCTACTGGTATCATGGACCAGAAAAGAAAGCACATTCTACTTTCTCTTGTCTAGTCTTGCCAGAGATGACCTTCTCAGCCAACAAGCCAGCCATTCACTTTGGTGACATCTTGGAGCTCAGTTGTCTTGTGGAGGGCTCTCCAGTCAACTTTTCTGCCATTCACAACAACTACGGTGTCAAGGTTTCGGGGCAGATTAAGAAGAAAGTCAATGACTACACCACTAAGACATACGTGTCAGTGGGAGATGTCGAAGAGGGCGATTACGTGTGCTCTGTGGAGACCTACTATAAGGGAACTATAGTGGACAGTGTGGAGAAGAAAATCTCAGTACAGCTCTACCGTATGTGACTTGCATGTAATATATTAGGCATTCATGGATGTTGACTGTATGTGATCGCATATGCTGACGATATCTTCTCTCAAGTACACATTAGCCTCGGTTTCATGCTCACTCCTCAGAGTGCGCCTGCATCTAGTCTGCAAATTCTTTAATGCCACATGTATAAGATACAGGGCTAGTTGACCAGTGCATATCATGACTGTTTCTTCCTTCCTATACACAGATCCTCCATCTATTGTATACACCACTGAATTCATAGTACGTAGTGAAAAAGATTTTGGACCTCCAGGGCAGCTCACGTGCATGGTACACACGTCCCCCGATACAGACACCCATGTGTCCTGGTGGGCAAATGGAACGCAGCTGAGGAGCAATGGAAAGTATCAGATTGAGTCCCTCCCAACAGACCAAGAGGACATTGTGAGGTACACACTGACAGTCAACAATCTCCAGCAGTCCGACATTGGGACCTACTTGTGTAAGCTGAGCTCAGACTTTGATTTGGAGGAGACACAATCTGCATGGATCCAGGTTGACTACAGGAATGGTACGACAGTGTTAATTTGCAAAGTATTAGCATATAGCTATACTGTAGATATAATATAGAGCAGATGTTAAGATGTAAGATTGCTTTTCAAACTTCAAATTGAGCCAAATTTTTTTTTTTTGCAGGAGTATCGTCAGGAGAGCACCGTATCCAGCAAAATGATGGTAATGAATTGATATTCATTTCAGGCGGTATTATTTTCTGTTCCTAGACTCCTTTCACACTCAATGATTATACCAAAAATTAGGGAGGCTCCCTCCTGATTTTTAGTAAGATAGTCTGGGGACTCATTACTGGCTCACTCTCAGGCTTTCTCCGTGCATAATTTAACTTAGCCCCATTCCCAGGCTTTATGTGAAAATATTTATTTATTTACCGCTTTCTTTCTAAAGGATGGAGCCTGAAGACCATTGCTGTCTGCTGTCTGGTTGCTGCGCTCTGTGCTGTGCTGGTATACAAGATCTTCTCCAGATATCGCTCAAAACGTGGAAGACTCACCCCCATCCTCGGGTACCAGGAGAGAGGGAACGGGCATACTAAATACCAAATAGACTCAAGTGTGATGAGTTTTCAAGGCAGTGTGACCAAACGAAAGTGACAGTTGAGCATCGTGAAGCAGAAGTCTATAATATTACATTATCATCCCTCCCAAGATTATTTTTGTACATCATAGAGTATAGTCAACATCATAGAGTATAGTAATATTTATTATAATACGTGGACATACCGTATAGCGGCAAATTTTCGCAGGTGCAAATTTTCGCGGAAATGCCAAAGCGGCTTCAGTTTTTAAATTCGCAGTTTTTTATTTTCGCGTCAGCCCGTATAATAATTGACCACGCCCCTTCGTCCTCGCCTAGCGCCTAGCCTAGCGCCGCTCAACCATGCGGAAGTTCGTAACCGGGTCGATACTTTCGCTGTGGCCGTAATCGATCAGCATCCTTTATAGCCGCGGGGCTAACAGAAGCAGACAGAGATCCACTGGAAGCTGTAAGGACATCTACCGTCTTAAAATAGCAATAGAGGGCCATCTTTTTGGTGTCGCAAAACAGACCGCAGCTCCACGCGTTGGCAGTTCAAAAGTTCACTGGCTCAAAATTTCGCAGTTCTTATTTTCGCGAAATCGGCCTGGGCGCGAAAAGCGCGAATTTTTGCACCATGCGAAAATTTCCCGCTATGCGGTATTGAAGCCTGGTAATAACTAACTACAGGGTCACGTCCGGACAATTTCACAAAGTTCACGTAGACTCGCATACTCGCCTTAGATCACTAATTAGGTCACTAACTGCTCTAAATTGAAGACAAGTGAAGGATGTTTTGCAACAATGGACTAGTGTCGGTCGTGTGTTGTTTTGCGCTCCTTCCCGTCATCTGGCTCCGGCACGGCGGTGAGTATTATTGTGTTGTCGCAGCCCACTCTGAGCTGGGCGGCCAGCCACGCGTACGCGTGAGTGCAGCGATCCAAGAACCCAGAGGGTCTTAGCTAGCGGAGATCGCTTTACAGTACTAGTATCCCGCCACGTGCCGTGCCGGATACTGTAATTGTAACTGAACGATCTCCGCCGCCTTGATGAAACTTGATTTCCTTCTTTAATTTAGGCAGTGCGGCATGTGAAGACCCTGCAGTACCCCATTTTGGCTCCATCAATACAAACATCACTCTCCAGTGCACTGTCTGCTCCCCGAGGGATGGAGCAACGTGGTACCTAGAAGGAGGGGACGATCCTGTCGACACAGGCACAGGCACCTTGATGGTGCCCGTGACTGAGAGCTCGGGCGGGAGCATCTACAGATGCGAGTGTGGATCAAATGTGCAGTGCCACATTATTTTGGGTATGTTTGGAACTGGGACTGGCTAATATACCTAGCTAGTCTCATGTCCAGATGTCCATGCCCTATATAGAAGGAGCAGCTGGTGTTGTGAATTAATATTCTGTTATAAAGAGCCTTCCGCTTTGGAAATTCCAATCATATTACAGTCATTTTAGTCTTCCTATAGCGTTGCTATAGCAAGTAGGAATCTGCATTGTAATGTCCTGTACTACTTCTACTACTGCTGCTATATGAGGGGGAAAACCAAGGGAAAGTCATCCTTCCACAGCCATGCTAATTACATTCTGGTACCACATTTTATGTTCTTTGTCTTCCAGTCAATCCCTACTTTACCACGACCTTTGGACCCCGTGGTTCACCTTTCATCAGGAGTGGAGATACCTTCACGCTTGTATGTGAGGCTGATGGCTTCCCACGGCCGGAGCAAGAGAACTTCAGCCTCGCCAAGATATCACCTCCGCCAGTCATTCACTTCCAGCAGCGGGAGCTGGTCCCCACTGACTCGGGGGTGGATTTGAGTATCGCCAATGCTTCAAAAGAGAGGCACAGTGGGCAGTACCGCTGCATCGTGAACACAGAGTGGAGCAGGGGACCAATGCCTCTCTCTGGCCACAATTCAACTTCTACAACAATGACTGTCTATGGTGAGTGATATTAAAATATTATCTAAAGGCAATGACTTTGAAAAGGCTAGCCTTAGCATCAACCCCTTTACTACCTGGATTGAGACCTAGTCACCACTCTTTACATTTCTAAGCCTCAATACCAAGTCTCTTACCACCCAGACTTTATCTTAATGGCTGCAGGATAAATTTTAGATAGTGGAAGGAGGCTTTGGGATCGAGAGACTGGTACTAGCTAACCCAAACTACTTTCAGGGTTCTATAGGCGCCATGTCCCAGATGGTTTATACTGGGACCTTTCTGCTACTAAATAAGTGATTCCTCTCACTGCAGATCCCCCTTTCGTAAGAAGCACCACAAACTTCACATTGGGTGTCACCCTAGACAGCTCCACCCTGCCAGCTGCGACCCTGGAGTGTTCTGTGCAGAGTAGAGACGGAGAGGTGACAGTGCAGTGGGAGAGAGACGGTCAAGTTCTGCAAAACAGCGCAAAGCATGTTATCGCTGATGAACCAATCAGAGAAGCAGATGGTGTGTTGGTCTATCTGCTCACGGTCCGAAAGCTGACGGAAGATGACTTGGGAGCGTATGAATGTCAGCTGTTCTCCAACTTCTCTGGCAGCAACCCTGAGGCTGTGAGGAGAGTCTGGGTTAACTCAAGTAAGAGGTCATTATTGCCCAGATTGAGCTCTAATATAGCATGGAATACCGTATAGCGGGTTATTTTCGTGGGTGCAAATTTTCGTGAAAAGCTCGCGAGGTCGTTAGAAATATTTTTCATGGTTCTAAATTTCGTAGCGATTTTATCGCGAATGCGCAATGACGCTCGACTTTGTACAACAGATCGTAAAATTCATGGGTGGAAAATTTCGTGACTCGTCGGTTGACCACGAAAATAACGAAAATTGGCACCCCACGAAAATAACCCGCTATACGGTACATGGCTCTGTTACAATCATGCTGCGGCTGCCATAGCACTTATACCATTTGAGGTTATAAGCAAGCATGGGACCTCTAATGTTTACTTCAGCATCCCAAGTTCACTAGCAATAACACATACAGGAGCTCCAGTGTCCAAGCTGCACCTTCTGTTTGGGGGGGGGGGGGGGAATAATTAAGGTCAAAGGTTGTCTTCCCTGGCCATACTTGGTCATCACTGATACCAGTGCAGTTACTTACATGCTCTGCCACGTAGTATTCATGGTTAGTAACCCTTAGGTATGCAATGAGCATGATGCCACAATCCAGAGCACATGGATAATTAAGCATGACAGGTTTACGTCCACGTATTATGATCCCAGCTCACCAACATGCAATACTTATAATAAGGCTCGATACTGTGTTTACTTCCATGGTCTCTATGACTTTCCACTAATGCAGTCTTATCAGATTTCTGCTTCCTTTCATAGGCAGTAAGACAGGGACATGTGACAACATCACTTACATCATCATCATAGTGATCCTGGTGGTGATAATTTTCCTCCTGGTTGTGGCAACATTATTTGCTATAATATATGTTGCACGACAGCACAAGAAAACAGGTAGGTACAAAAACATCTCATACCACAGCAGTGCACAGATTTTAATGGTATCTTGGTTAATATATTTCATTCACACAGGTCGTTATGACCTTGCACGACAAGGCGAACTAGCTATGAACAACTTCTCCTCCAACGGTCATACTGGAAACGGAGATCCCACTGTCCTAACAAACCCAACGGAGCAAGAGCAACAGGAAGCTGCCAGTCGCTATCACCCCCTCCCAGGACCGCGTACTCCACCTGCTGATCAGACTGCCAGTCGCTATCACCCCCTCCCAGGACCGCATACTCCACCTGCTGATCAGACTGCCAGTCGCTATCACCCCCTCCCAGGACCGCGTACTCCACCTGCTGATCAGACGGAGCTAGCTGAAGACCAGGAAGAACGCTCGATTCCCAATACAGACCGTTCTGAACAGCGACCAGCTACTGAGATGGATTCTCCGCAGATGGTGTCTCGGAGTGAAGACATCCAAAATGACGTGGGACAGAGATATACCATGCCTGCAACTGCTCAGCTGGAGAACACTGCCAGTAGCCATGGCAGTCGGGGTGAGGAAACTCCTGTCGTTCAATCAGAAATTCCTCAAACTCTCGAAAGGCCGAGTCAGTCGAGTGCCCCAACAGCTCAGGACCCCTCCCCACAGTCTCCTCGAAGGGCATCACCAAAGAAACCCAGAAGGGGGTCGGGTCAGTCCGGTCATGTTGAGTCAAGTCTCAGTCCCAGGATGTCCATACCACATGTTCAGCATAGACGAAAAAGTAGTAGCTCACTTAAGGACGGGCGTTCAAAGCGGAGGGGCTCTGAAAGAGATGATTCACAGCAACCCCTTGCACCACACAATGCTGACTCCAGAACTCCCAGTGACTCCGATTAAATCAATTATGTTTCCGTCTATGTATTAAATATTTATGTATTTGCACAGACATGTTTGTAACCTCAGAGCTCGGGGAATTCTTTATAATAACAAGAGCATTGTAGGGTACAAGAATCCAGGCCTTCGCAAAAAGCTGTGTTCCTGCATCCTCTCTGCATGAGCAACTCTTCCTGTGGTGGGTCGGGTTTGCAAGGTTGCAGAGGTGATATCAGAACATAGCAGAGATGATATCAGAACATAGCTACGTCTCTCAACTCTTAATTTCCTGTAGTTGCCTATATATGGAAAATCCTAAGGTTCAGTCCTAAGGGTTCAAGACACTGCATATAAACAATGAGTTTGAGAGAGTTAAGATTGCAGTACTATATTGTAGTAGAGCATAAAGAAGTACAATGGTGTTCACTCTATATGTCTGCTCCTTCATACTGCTTGCTCAATTGGCTGCTTCGCAACCTCAAGGTGGGTTAGCATGGCGCAGAGTGACGCAATGAATAATCTGGTGACACTGTGTGTATGCAGGCACAAGAAACTGCATGTGGTAGAGTAATCAAATAACTGATGGGGAGAGTGGGCTTTTTAGAGTGCCACAAAAGACTGAGTCTTCAATAGCTACACCCTCACAGACTCTGAGGATATTTTATTTGCTGGCACATATTAGGTACAGCATGTGGAGGCATTACAAGAGCCCATGTCGGTACGATCAACGAAACTCTGACACTCTGGTGTACGGGATGCCACCAGCCAGGAGATGAGCTGAAGTGGTACCTGGAAGGAGGGGACGGTCTTCCTCTCACTGATGTCAACACAGATGGTAGCCTGCTGGTGCCTGTGCTGGATGACACCAGAGGGAGGAGATATCGAAGCAAGTGTGCTGGCAGACAGGACATGTGTCACATTATTCTGGGTGAGCCAATTGAATGTGACCCTCTGCAGAAGCAGTGTGGCACACCCTGGTATATATAGCTAGCTAAAATATTATTGTTAATCTTTTCCTCATCATTTTTTCCCCCCGGGGGTTTAGTGAGCCCTTTTTTTAGAAAATTCCACACCCAAGGCCCGGCCTTTGTCAGAAGTGGAGATGAGTTCACACTGGTGTGTGAGGCTAGTGGCTACCCCAAACCAGAACTGGGGAGCTTTTCCGTCACCAAGCCCTCTCCTCCTTCCATCTACTTCCAACAACAGGATCTGACCTTTACTGGTTCGGGGGCGGCTGTGACTGTGACTAATGCATCGAAGGAGAGGCACAGTGGGTCATACCACTGCGTCGTAAACACACAGTTTAACATGGGACAAATACATCAATCCCTACAGAATGAAATCTCTTCAATGGTCACTGTCTACGGTGAGCTTTTAGTGTAGGTAATTATAATGGAAGCAATACCAGTTGTGGGATACATATAATCTTAGCAAGGAAGCGGCCTGGGTATGAGGCTAACACCTGTATGTTTTTTGCATGACATTTGCAATAGGATCCATCTGTTATTCATATTATCCCCTCCCTCTGTTAAACAGATCCACCTGCCATTGTCAGCACCACCAACTCCACGGTGTACGGGTGGGCAAACACAACCTCTGAGCAGCCAGCTGATGTGGTTCTAAAATGTTTTGTGAAGAGGGGAGACGGGCGTGTGAGGATTGAGTGGACTAGAGACGGTGTTGTTCTCCAAAAGTTCTCGAACTACTTAACCCCAGAGCCCACTGCAATAGGAACTGGTGTATTGCTCTATCTGCTCATTATTCAAAAGCCGACTGAGGATGATTTTCAATCACCGTTTGAGTGCAGACTCTATTCAAATTATACCAATGAATTGGAGGCTGTGGAGTCGGTCTGGATCAACTTGAGGCAAAGTGGGTCATTACTATGATCATATATAACTATGCTAATTTTACTTTAGCCTTATTCCCAGTCCCCCCCCCTCCAGCTTTTCTGTTGCTTGCAGTGATGCAAAAGCTGGAGGGAGACTGTCGTTTGCAGTACCAAAAGCAGAGCCTTTTGTACTGCAAATGACGGAAAAGCCGCAGAGAGAGACTGGGAATGAGGTTTACTTTTGCAACTGTGAAACACTTGTGTCCTTAATAATGTATTGGGCCATACAAACAGGATATTCATCCTCTGTTAAAGGATGTAAACAAGGATATCCCGCATCCTCAACTTTTGCATATTTATGATAGCTGCTATTTATATTCTTTTCTTGTGCATCCACAGCCACAGGAAATAAAAGTGCAGGTGATTGTGCTCCTGATACTGACTGCCACTACACACCGTTGTATGCCATCATCAGTGCACTGATTGTGGGAGTCATAGTGTTGCTACTGGTGATATTGATTGGTGCCACCGTGGTGTGGAAGAGATTCAAGAAATTGTATAGTGCAGTGAAAAGCATAAACTAAAGGTTTGGACTGAGACTGCAACTCTTTGCTGCAGCTTGAGTCCAGATCCCTATATCCATGTAGCTCTACTCTCTCCGCTAGTTATTTATTTCTAGACTTTATTTATTCATTATCCTAGGTTGAATTTCTTAGATTTCAGCCAAGGATTAAGTACAGTAGAAGTTCAATCCTCTGTGACCCCTCCTTCATACTGGTGCTTATAATTATTATTATTAATGGTGATGTGATTGAGGCAGTAGCTACTGTAGTTTGAATGCTGTACATCCTGCATTTTGACTCCTGACTCTCGATGTACCAACAAAAGAAAGTAAGTCTGATAATGATGTGTGAATCTATTGAGGTTCAACTCTGAGGGTCAACGCTTTACAGGTGTAACCTATTGAGATTCAATTCTCAGACGGTTGGGGGTTATAATACTGAATTTGACCACTGTGATTCCCAGTCTCGCCTATCCAACGCTTCTGGGGCAGCCATACCTCTACAAGTATGTCTGACCCTGCAGGAGGGATGGGAAGCTCACTAGGCGTTTTTTGCTCTCTCCAACTAGGCCTGGGAAGACTTATTTATAAGTTTGGCTATCCAGGAGGGAGGGAGGCTAGTTTTTTTTTTTCAACTAGGCCTGGCAAGAATTGTTTATAAGTTTGACTATCCAGGAGGGAGGGATGCTAGTTTTTTTTCTCCAACTTAAGTTGTTTCTCTTTATAGAAATACCACGAATAGTCATCTCTCTATCAGTACTAAGCCTGGAAAAAATTATTTGACCGTCCAGGAGCTAGCTACAGGCTTCTTTCCCCCCCTCCAAGTTAAGTTGCTATCTATCAATATTAAGTCTGGGGGAAATGTTTAGAAGTTTGACCGTCTATATAGGAGGGACGGAGCCAGGCTTATTTTTTTCTTCAACTTAAGTTGTTTCTATTTATAGAAATACCACAAAATCATCTATCAGTAGTAAGTTGCCCGTCAAGGGGCTATATAGGCTTTCTCTCTAATTAAGTAGTTTCGAAATATGACAAATAGCCATCTATCTATCTATCAGTACTACCTGGGAAAAATTGTTTGACCATCCAGGAGCTATAGGGTTGTTTTTTCCGGGGATCCCCCTCCAGGTTAAGTTCTTTTCAAGACTGACAGGCTGATGGCTGCTAAATTATTCAGTAGCTACCGAAACACGCCGTCCCTGGTTGAGAATCCTAAACTTTTAGTTTGCCTCATACACTAAAAATGGTCCCCTGCAGCTATACATATACTTTGAAAAACGTAGACCACTTGGAACTTGTATTTCAGTGAAACTTGAAAATAAGGAACCCTCTGAAATCATTGTTCCTCCCTAAGGTCCGTATGTTTCAATAGGTAGGACCCCCCTTGGAATTAATACTTTAATGCAGAATGATCTGCACAGGGTTATATGACAAATAACAACAACAATAACAACAACAATAACAACAACAAACAATAAACAACAAACAACAAACTGATGAGTTAATGTAAGTATAAAATGCGCCATGTTGTATCATGCATTCTTGAGTGCATCATGTGACTATCATGTGACTACACAGTATCTCAGTGCTTGCGTCTGTGTGGCATATACCCTGTACCCAGTCCTTTCTTCTCAAGGTTCAAAGAGCCAGAGTGAAAGCTTGTCTCTTCCGTGTGTACGCTATCCATCTCCACGTCATCCCTGGAGACTCTCACCTCAGCGAGAGGCCATCTCCCCTCGTCATGATGTTCTCTGGTACCCTGCCCCCTCAGTCTCTGGCACTGCTGTTCTGGAGAGAAGAACACCGGTCAAAAATTGAATGCTGTATTTACAGAGATTTGTAGGATAGTTGAAGGTCATGTTCTATGCAAATGCAGTGAACCATGACCACATAATTTCATTAAAGGTCAGCTAGTCTTTGGTGCAATGTAGGAGTGCACTACTTTTACCTATATATGCTTCTCTGATTTAGTATACCATTCTAAGGAAGTCTGCAGCCATAAACAGTGCTCATAGTGGCTGCATGGGTCAGTGGCTGCATGGGTATCTACTATAGCATGTACACAGGAGGTACCTTACCTCTCCTATAGATGATGACGATGGCGACTATTAGTATGAAAACCATTGCTGCTATAAGTGCAGGCACTATGATGGCTGGTGGGTTAAAGCTGTCGGAAGCCGAGCCTGGGTCCACGGCCCCTCCGATGCGTCCATCAGGAGCATTGTGCTCTGTGTACGAAGGAAAAAGGGACAGAGAATAGAGTTCGAGTTGAACCCATCTTTGTGCAACTGGGGTGTGAAGGACTTGCATATCACGCATGAAAACTAAAAGACACCCGAACTTCAAATTTAATGCAATCATAATTATATGCACACTGTATAGTCTCCAGCGTCACATGACACACTGTATAGTCTCCAGCATCACATGACACACTAGACACTGTATAGTCTCCAGCATCACATGACACACTAGACACTGTATAGTCTCCAGCGTCACATGACACACTAGACACTGTATAGTCTCCAGCGTCACATGACACACTAGACACTGTATAGTCTCCAGCGTCACATGACACACTAGACACTGTATAGTCTCCAGCGTCACATGACACACTAGACACTGTAGTCTCCAGCATCACATGACACACTAGACACTGTATAGTCTCCAGCATCACATGACACACTAGACACTGTATAGTCTCCAGCGTCACATGACACACTAGACACTGTATAGTCTCCAGCGTCACATGACACACTAGACACTGTATAGTCTCCAGCGTCACATGACACACTAGACACTGTATAGTCTCCAGCGTCACATGACACACTAGACACTGTATAGTCTCCAGCGTCACATGACACACTAGACACTGTATAGTCTCCAGCGTCACATGACACACTAGACACTGTATAGTCTCCAGCATCACATGACACACTAGACACTGTATAGTCTCCAGCATCACATGACACACTAGACACTGTATAGTCTCCAGCGTCACATGACACACTAGACACTGTATAGTCTCCAGCATCACATGACACACTAGACACTGTATAGTCTCCAGCGTCACATGACACACTAGACACTGTATAGTCTCCAGCGTCACATGACACACTAGACACTGTATAGTCTCCAGCATCACATGACACACTAGACACTGTATAGTCTCCAGCATCACATGACACACTAGACACTGTATAGTCTCCAGCATCACATGACACACTAGACATAATATTACGTGTTTAGAAAACGTATTATCACCCTCCAATAAACTTACTAGATGCTGTGGTGTACATATACGAGAAGGTGTGCATGTGGAGAGAGAAAGAGAGAAGTAAACATCAGGGCTAATCATTCTGCATCTTGACATTCTAAATCAACTTACATGCAGTTGAGAATCCTAAGCTTGCACTTGTTTCGTTTGCCTTGTACACTGTGTTCACAACACAAGTATAATTACCCGTGTCATCGGGTGAGGTTATCTTCACAATCAGCTTGTGCTTGGAGCCACTGATGTATTGCTGGTATTTCCCGCCCTCAGTAACTGCAATGGGTTTCCCGTCCAGTAGCCAGCTCACGTTATAGTCCACACTGCAGTTAACATCGCAGACAAACGTGACTGTGTCTTCAGCTTTGCCTTCTTGCTTCAGGTCAGCAGTGGGGTGCTCTGGCAACGGCCGTGTGTGTGTGTGTGTGTGTGTGTGTGTGTGTTTGGAGGATGTCATATTGTGTGAATATGTAATTTGGGTGTACATGTATATATACACATGTAGAATGAGGAGTGGTATTAGTGCAAGTGTGCTCGTGTCCAATCCTGTAAGCAACAACAGCTGGCATGTAGGCCTGCAATCGAGGCTGTGTATTTGTGTATGGCCAGAGGAATTCGAGACTAGCTAGATCTTCAGTTATAAGGTTAGGAATGGATTGCACTCACTGTAGACAACCAAGGGTTGCTGCACTCACTGTAGACAACCAAGGGTTGCTGCACTCACTGTAGACAACCAAGGGTTGCTGCACTCACTGTAGACAACCAAGGGTTGCTCTAAACCATCATCAGATGCCTCCGCAGCCGTCTCTCCTCCCTGAGTGAGGTATATTAGTCCCTTGCACTGGTACGTCCCATTAAAGTCCTCAGTCGCATTCAAAATGTTAAATGTCTTCTTCATAGAGTACCATCTCCGTTCATGTCTCGGCTCATATTCAGACTGCTTGAATACCTCCGGCCCTGTGATGCTGAGGTTCACAGCTGGGTAGCCGTAGACCTCACACTCCAGGGTGAAGGAATTATCGCTGTAAAGTGCTGTCACGGGTTTGCCGTCTTGACTGATTTCAAACTTGACCACCTGGGGTGAGTCTGTGTGTGTGTATGTGTGTGTGTGTGTGTGTGTGTGTGTGTGTACATGAGGCTAGTTCAGTGCATAGCATAAGAGCGCAGCTGATGTAGCCTCGTACCCAGGCCTCCCCTTGCAGCTTTTTTCGTAGCCATGGAAACAAAAAAACGCGGCTATCCACGGCTGCGAAAAAAGCTGCGAGGGGAGGCCTGGGTACGAGGCTACAGCTAATGAGTATGCAACATACTAAAATAGCTCTGTACAAAGAGTATTGCTGGCTTTAACTTTGATAAAATGCTAGTACTCCAGAACACAAGCATGGGATTAAAGGACCTGCCTAATGATGCATAATTATGACGGATTCATTTAGAAAAATCTCCAAGGGTGGGCAAAAGCACGTCAGAAGACATTTTGGGGGGGCGCGCGTACGGTGGGCAATATTCAATTTTGAAGGGTTGCAATTCCAAAGGGGGGCACAAAGTTTTCAAGGGGGGCGAATGCCCCCCCCCCCCCTAAAAGAAACCCTGAACTTACATGCCACTCCATAGCAGCACGAAGTCCCTTTCACGTATTCCCCACTACACGCACAGCAGAAGTATCCAACCATGCTCTGAGTCGGCGGTGCAGTGATGGTCAGATCAAGTTGTTCATCTTCGTTAATCTTGGTGAGTCGGTCGTGATGGGTGAAGGCGTGGTACC